>SSNR01000171.1:390155-435206 GCA_006937965.1 Callopanchax toddi | reverse complement strand
GGGGGGGGGGGGGGGGGGGGGGGGGGGGTGTGTAACAGAGGAAGAAAAGAGTATAAAGGATCTGCTTCTATACCTGTAAAATGAGAGAGAACAAAAAACTAAACAGAAGGCAAAAATACCACAGCAGTAAACACCATACCACAAGAAGAAGCACACCCCAATGTTTACATGTAACTTAGAGGTGGGCACTGGCAGTGGCACTGGAGATGCCAGGGTGCCATTGAGTGTGCCCACCCCAGAGGCCCTAGATGTGCATTTGAAAATGACGTAAGTGGGAGTGTTTAAAGGCATACTTTGCAACTTTTCCATCTTTTAAAATCTTTTCCTTGAGCCAGTGTGCTAATTAACCCTTTGCAGGGTAAATGAAAAGTCACTCAGCCTTATCTGGTGCTTAGATCTGGAATACCACAATTGCAACATCTTTTTCTCCAGACCGGTGCCCCGGAAGTCTCACAAAGCCACCTATCTCGCGAGGGTTATTTGTTATGCTAGCACCAGAGCTCACGATTCCTCATGATTGCTGCTGTTTTTTTAAAATCTCTCCCTGCTTGAACACAGCTGATTCCTTTAAAGGAGTAAATAGCCGCTCATGTAGAAAGCAACAAAGGCTGAGGAGACATTTCAACAGTTAGATTTTGGTGTTTCTGAGCATAAACAGGTGCTAACATTTTTATGGCAGTGATTTAAAATGGACACCCAGGGGCGCCAAAACAAACAAAACTGCATAGTATCCCTTAGAAATGCTCATGAAATTGGGCCACAGGTCGCCAGGACTGCAGAGATGGAATACTACACCTGTGATGCACCTGCACCCAAAGTCCTATGATGTGTGGTGAAGTGATGGAGCAGGAGGAGGGAAATGTCCGGGGAATTACTGCAAAATTCTTAACTAAAAAAAACTACACTAGCCCCCGCCCCCCTAAAAACATCAACAAACAAACAAAAAAACTACAAATTGGGATAAAGTGCCGTTTTTATTTTGAAATTACTCATCCGGGTCCCTGCAGGCCAAGCAACTCGCGCTGACTCGGACCGTAGTCCAATGACGTCGTGAAACGTCAAGTTAATGAAAAACTTTGAGACTAGAGAATACACCGGAAATGCTCAGTTTTGTTTTCAGAACAAAAGCACACACATTTAGAAAAATGTACTGTAATGTAAAATTTGACACTTTTCACCAATATTCCCCCTTAAGACAATTCAGCAAAATGTATTGTTTAACCTGATGCACTTTATTTGTGTTTATCTTCATAAGTAAAACACAATTTTGTTTGTAAGAATAAACATTCATATCAAAAGGAGAAGCAAAGATAAAGCTATAACCCTATCGACAAAATATAATTTATCTTTCTTTGTTTACTGATCACATCTTTTAGTAGACTTTAACTTTATTTAATATTAAATTAAACTTGTTATTGGCTTATTCTTTTACCGATAAATCATCAAAGTTTAGTGTCAAATGATTCAAACTGACGTCTAGTTCATCAGATCATTTATTATTACAGTGGAGGAAATAATTATTTGACCCCTTGCTGATTTTGTAAGTTTGTCCAATGACAAAGAAATGAAAAGTCTCAGAACAGTATCATTTTAATGGTAGGTTTATTTTAATAGTGGCAGATAGCACATCAAAAGGAAAATTGAAAAAATAACTTTAAAAGATAGAAGCTCATTTGCATTTCATTGAGTGAAATAAGTATTTGAACCCTCTAACAAAAAATACTTAATACTTAGTGGAAAAACCCTTGTTTGCAAGCACAGAGGTCAAACGTTTCTTGTAATTGAGGACCAAGTTTGCGCACATGTTAGGAGGAATTTTGGTCCATTCCTCTTTGCAGATCATCTCCAAATCCTTAAGGTTTGGAGGCTGTCTCTGTGCAACTCTGACCTTCAGCTCCCTCCATAGGTTTTCTATAGGATTAAGGTCCGGAGACTGACTAGGCCACTCCATGACCTTAATGTGCTTCTTCTTGAGCCACACCTTTGTTGCCTTTGCTGTATGTTTTGGGTCATTGTCGTGCTGGAACACCCATCCACGACCCATTTTCAGTTTCCTGGCAGAGGGAAGGAGGTTGTCGCTCAGGATTTGACGATACATGGCTCCGTCCATTTTCCCGTTAATGCGGTGAAGTTGTCCTGTGCCCTTAGCAGAAAAACACCCCCAAAGCAAAATGTTTCCACCTCCATGCTTGACGGTGGGGACGGTGTTTTGGGGGTCATAGGCAGCATTTTTCTTCCTCCAGACACAGCGAGTTGAGTTAATGCCAAAGAGCTCAATTTTGGTCTCATCAGACCACAGCACCTTCTCCCAGTCACTCTCTGAATCATTCAGGTGTTCATTGGCAAACTTCAGACGGGCCTGCACATGTGCCTTCTTAAGCAGGGGGACCTTGCGAGCTCTGCAGGATTTTAATCTATTGCGGTGTAATGTGTTTCCAATGGTTTTCTTGGTGACTGTGGTCCCAGCTAATTTGAGGTCATTAACTAACTCCTCCCGTGTAGTTCTAGGATGATTTCTCACCTTTCTCAGAATCATTGACACCCCACGAGGTGAGATCTTGCGTGGAGCCCCAGACCGAGGTCAATTGATGGTCATTTTGTGCTCCTTCAATTTTATTATTATTATTTTTAACCCCGTGTCCTGTCCGGCTGTGGAGCAAACAGAATAATGTCTGAGTGCCAAAAACAAGCCCAACAGTGTTGCTGTTTCAGGTGAGAGGTTACAGTCACTGCTATAAAACTCCTCCTGATTTTTGTTTAAATATAACCCCCAAAATCTTTATTAGAATATTTTTATGGTTGATTGGACACGGAAAGTGAAGGGAAGGGTACAGAAAGAGGGATGGGGGAGAAAGTGAACAGAAAAAGAAGAGAACAAGAGACGTGAAGAGTCCACTTCTAGACCTGTAAATAAAGCACAAACAAACAAGCAAAACAGGGAGAAAAGATACAACAGCAACAAACAGCATATGAATATACAACAGTTGTGATATTCTTCAAATGTATACGTATGCACCAGTTCAAGAGAGTTCAGTGTCAACCACAGCCCCAGTCAATGCGTCTGAAAACACCTGAGTCCGTCTTTATGTGAACACCTTGTGATCACCTGTGTGTATATATGCACGCTTGTGTATGTAAGGTTTCTCTATTGAAACATTCAATAATAAGTTCAAGGAGCCACAGACCCGCCCCCAAGGCCCACGGAGGACGCGGAGGAGGTCCAGGCCCCAGACGTCCAGAGGCCACCCAGGGCACGGACACCCCAGGGAGATCGCCGTCAGGGCAGTCGCTAAACTCTCCCCCAGAGGGCGCAGAGGCTCACCCCACGTGGGCCCCCCAGCAGTCGCCGCGCTAGCGTGGAGCCCCAGACCGAGGTCGATTGATGGTCATTTTGTGCTCCTTCCATTTTCGTACAATTGCAGCAACAGTTGTCACCTTCTCTCCCAGCTTCTTGCTAATGGTTTTGTAGCCCATTCCAGCCTTGTGCAGGTCTACAATTTTGTCTCTGACATCCTTGGACAGCTCTTTGGTCTTTCCCATGTTGGAGAGTTTGGAGTCTGCTTGATTGATTGATTCTGTGGACAGGTGTCCTTTATACAGGTGACTAGTTAAGACAGGTGTCTTTAATGAGGGTGACTAATTGAGTAGAAGTGTCTAACCACTCTGTGGGAGCCAGAACTGTTCATGGTTGGTAGGGGTTCAAATACTTATTTCACTCAATGAAATGCAAATGAGCTTCTATCTTTTAAAGTTATTTTTTCGATTTTCCTTTTGATGTGCTATCTGCCACTGTTAAAATAAACCTACCATTAAAATGATACTGTTCTGAGACTTTTCATTTCTTTGTCATTGGACAAACTTACAAAATCAGCAAGGGGTCAAATAATTATTTCCTCCACTGTATACGTATCATATAAACAACGTGGGGCACTTAGTAGTCTGTGACTGCTTTGTGGCCCCTCTAAAATGGATGCTTGTTGCTTCAGTCAAGAATGAACCTGTTTATAATTAAATTAACTAGGAAATGGTACTTTAAAAATTTTGCATCCAAAATTTTCCAGTACCTTCTGGGAATTTCTGCTAATAACACAAGTAGGTTCAGTTGCCTGGGACCTGATTCCCCCCCCCCAAATTTAAGGCACAACTTTCTATTATTTCAGAGCAAGAACTTGCTAAAGAAAAACTTATTTTAACTAAAATGTGTTCAGAATGCTGTGAAACTTTTCTTTTAAGCTTTGCAATGACATATGTCTGTAACAAAAATGAACTTTTTTCTAAAAGAGCTATTTTGTTTTTTTTAATAGCACTTAAACCTGTGTATAAAAAGTATTTTAATTTTAAGGGTCAAGTGTGATGGTAGAGATGGTTAAAAATTGCAATTTTGTTGTAAAGGTTAGATCCCTGACCCAGTGCTCACTTTGGAACAATTGAGACAGTAGATGTTATTTGTGTGTTGAATGCATGTAAGAAGTTCGCACTTTATTGTTAAAGAGCCGGAACCGGAAGTTTTACACTAACTTCTGGTGCTTTGACACTAATGGCAGGAATGGCGGCTATGATTACTAGAGGAAGGAGCCCCAAGATCCTGAAACTTTACTTCTAACGGCCCCGTGGAGGAATCTGTCTCCAGCGAGACTTAGAAACATCCCCCTGTTGTGGATTCATGGGAAACGAAGTGCTATAACGTGAGATAAACGCGGTTGATATCCAGGTCGAGGAGGTGGACGCAGTTTACGACCTGCTAGTGCCGTTAGTGTGGCTGACTTTGATTCAAGGTAGCTGTTAGCTTACATTAAGCAGCTGTTGGCCACTTTGGCTCTACTGCCCAACAAGTTCACTAACTGTGTTAAAGCAGCCCTCGTTTGAATATTCGAGTTGGGGTTAGCGCTGTTTACTTGTACACTGCATTAGGAACGTTTGCGGACGAAGGGTGCTACACGACAACAAGTTGACTCGGTTTGTTGTGAACATTATTACCGCTAACCTCGTCGTTAGCTCGCCGAGTTGGGATCCTGAAGTTTCGCCCATTTTCGGATCCTGTCCCAGCTGTTGGCTAAGGGCTAATCAGCAGCCACTCGTCTGGTTTCCAGGTTCTCCACGATGGAAAGTCTAACGCTGAGTGATGTGGAGCAGAAATATTACTCGGACCTGTTCGTTTACTGCGACACGGACAATACCAAGAAAGTGGCATCTAACGGGAGAGTTCTTGACCTTTTCCGGGCGGCCCAGCTGCCTAGCGAAGTTGTCCTGCAGGTAAGCTAACCACAGCAGATATCAGTTTAAACTATTATAACAAGAGACTGAGCTGGAAACATGGAGTTGTTAACGGTAAATAAATAAAGTTAGCCGTCTGTTAGAGATGACCCGAGGTTAGCTGGCTGCTAGCAAAGCTGCGCAGCAACAGACACACCTTCTTCTGGCTAATGTTAGCCTAATAGCCGCTACTATTTACCATAAGCTGTTAATGTCTTCTCAAACATCATCTTACATGTTGGAGATATTGTTCATTCATTGGCTTCTTCACATCAGCCTTAACGTGATCCTATAAAATGCTGTAAATGTAATATCCCCATCATGTGCTACGTTGCTGTCCTCTTTTTCCTGTCTTCTACTTCTTCCACCAACATTTATCTCTCTCTGCTTCTGGTTGGAGCTGAGCTGGAAAACAAACTAATTTCACTTGTCAGTGTGATTTTATTTAGTAATGTAATTTAAAAGGAGAAATGCACTGGCTGCAGATCTTTAGGCCAATTCTGATTTCCAGTTTTTGTAAAGCTTTGATTTGCTAATTCAAATTTCATTTAGTTATAATTACTAGAATGCAAATTTTAAGATATGATTTAAAATATCTATGTTCTAAATAAGTGGTATGTTTCCCAAGCAATTATAACTCTGCCCTTTCTCAAACTATGTATTTTAATTTATAGCATGGATATTTTTGTACAAGTATTTAGTTTATTGACTTTAGAACAAAATATTATTGACAAAATCGCCAATTGATTTGCTGTTACATGATGTGCAGAAATGGCTAATGACATTATTGTTGTTTACTTATTACTGTTGTTTACTGTAGCTTGCAAATTCTAGGTTTCACAAAGTGACCTAAATGTCACCTGTTTAAGTTGCATTAAGGAAAACCTTAGCCAAAGATATATTTTACTTTAAATTCAAAAACTTAGACATTTGAGACATTACTCTCATGGTAAAAATTTTCTACACCAAAGATGGGCTATTTGTGCAAATTGGACAATGTGTTGATGGGCTTTTAAAATTGGGGGTCATTTGAGTGTCACTTAGATGTGCTGCAATAATGAACCAAATCTAAATGGCATTTATTTAGTGCCGGTTGCTGGTCAAACTGAACATCAACTGATTTCAGTCATCTGCTGAGCAATCGCTGCATCTCTGTCTGAAAAAGTGTCTTGCTGCACAGATTTTATAGATCTACCCTCAAATGTTGTTGCCTTCTGTCAACATGCACTAGTCATGCTATGAGACAGGTTTTTTTTGCCTGAAGTTTAATATTTAAGGGACAATTATATTGCTGGATTTAACAGCAACCTCATATATAAATTATAATGTGATATGAAAAGACAAGTGAATGAATCTACTTAAATAAAATTAGCCTCTATAAAGAGGCACAGCATAAAACAAAAGCATTTCTAAAAATAAAAGATTTCTTTTAGTTGCAACTTGCAACCCATTTTTATACAAAATGATGCTGTAGTTTTTATTTGATCAAACCCACCATTTTGGTGCGTTAATTCACTCGTTGGGTCACTACAACACAGCTGAGTTCATCAAATCTTCTTTTATGAATCCCAGCTTGAGCCATTAACATTAAAGAGCTTTGAGTTCTAATTTGAAGGGATCAAACAAATTAGTGATGTTGCAACATGCTGCTGCAATAATTGCTGCTGACGCCACCCTTTCTGTCAGTTTTGTTTTCATACAAGTATCAATGCATTTACATTGTTACGTTGTAACGTGACCTTTAGTTGGGTGACCTTTTGGTAACTGCTGTAACTGATGTCTGATATTCTCATGTCCTTGCTCTGTCGTTTATCTGAGTCATGAGTAGCCCTTTAAAATGCAGCAGCCCATCCTTGTGACTCCGTGTCTTTCAGCAGTCCAATTTTTGCAGGTTGTGAGTCAGCATCCCTTTCAAGGTCAACAAGGGGAACTGTGTGGTGGAGGAATCAGCCAGCGTTGTACTTCTCTACTTTGAAAATCCACATTGAGCTCAGTGTTGTAGATGATACAATGATGCTACAATGTGGTGTTGTAAGCAGCTGAGAAAAGTGGCTGGCACTTTGTATGCTTACACACTTCGATAAAGTCCTTTTGTCAGCAAGAGAGGGATCAGTCAGCTGTGGTGGTTCACAGTTCGAGGGACCCACACTTGTAGGGTTAATCATCCACAGGTTGCATTTGTACTTTCTTGTTTCTATTCTTGTAATTAATCTACTTTATGAGTTTCAAACATTTTTTCAAGCTTCTCTAGTGTTTTCTAATCTGCGATTTAGAACAAAGCCATCTTTGGAGGATATAAAGCAGAACCAAATATGTGATAATAATCAGACTTGTGACTGCTCACTAATCATCGGCCAGTAAACGCTATAAATCAGAGGGCTGCTTGTGCCTCATTTAGGACTAAAAACAAACGGTTTGTCAGCTGTTTACAGTGTTATGTTTGGCAACAGATGTAGGAAAGGTTAATACTAAAATACTTTTTTTTTTTAAGCATTGTGTCATTTGTTGGAATTCCAACATGTGGATTTTCAGGAGTCAAACTCCAGATGAATACAGTGTTGTAACTGTTCCTCCTTGTCTTTGTGTGTGTGTGTGTGTGTGTGTGTGTGTGTGTGGTTAGATCACAGAGTTATGTGGAGCCACTCGACTGGGTCATTTCGGACGGAGCCAGTTCTACATCGCTTTGAAGCTCATAGCCATCGCCCAGTCTGGACTACCCCTGAGGGTGGAAAGTCTCAATTCGGGTGAGTCTGAATAAGGGTGCTCTCTTTTTCTTTTTTGGCCTATTCTTTTTGCTTGTGTTTCAGTGCCAGGAACACACATCAATGCTGCAAGTTTCTGGCAAATGCTGCTGAATTTTTTATTTAACTTTAAAGGTGTGGTTTTCTGGGTTATTTTATTGTTTTGCATTGTTCTCTAGTGTAATTCAATGCTATCTATGTAATTTTTATAAAGAAAGAAGCCTTGATGCTTATAATATAAGCTTTAGAAGTTTGCTATTCTAAAGCTGAGTTTGTAACAGCAGGATTCTCATTAGTATTAGTGATATGCACAGCCCTCGCTTCTGATTGGCTGTAGGTATTTGATACTAAATGTGATGGTAAACATGGCAGCTAGACTTTATGTGGATAAAGTTACGGTCGAAGGAGAAATTAGAAGAACTACTTCCTCAGCGTTCGACAATGAATGATTCAGAAGGGTAATACTCACATTCGAATTTAGATTTTCTCCTGAAAAAAGCTCAGCCAGCCTTGAGCAAACAGCCGTTCGCTCCCTGCATGCGGGCTGCTGTCCACACCGAACTCCGAGTCTGCCTTTTGTATACCGAGGCCCAACACGCGGGCTGACTCTTCCCACGTCCTGCATAACTCCTTCGGCCAAAAGTCAGCTGTGTTTTCCACCAACGAGAAGCCAAACTGAAACTCCGACGGTCGCCTTACTCGGATGCCGGCCGCTGTCTGCTCACCTCGCACACACACACACTGCTCAGTACTTTGTGTGTCTTAACCAAAATAACTCAGAATAAGTTCTAATTTTGCCAAGATTAGCCAAAATATATTACAAAGTTAGCCAATAGCTGCACCTACAGAATTTATTAACTTCCATGCAGAAAAAAAAAAAAATTAATTAATAAAGACAGCTCCGTGGTTCGAACTCAGAACCTCCAGATTCGCAGACAGTGTTACAAAGCTGCTACGCCACACGCCAGGTGGCCAGGTATAAACATTGGGTATCAGTTCTGTTTCGTGAGGTTTGACCTCTGCAAATAAACAAGCCCGTCTGTGTTCCGCAATGTTGATTTATGGAAAAAAAAAAAAGCTAGCAGCTGGGCGGACCGAAAGGCGTTACCATCTCAGCGAATACACGTTGTGACGTCAAACCGTGCACAAATGCAGATCCACATTTTTAAGTTTCATTTCTTACAGATTCTGTTTTTTTTAAATAACCAGGGATCAGAGAGTCTTCATGTTTGGCCTACATGACAGGCTCAGGGGAACCTATTAGAAACTAAGAAAACCTGAAAAAAATGGATTCTGACAAAACCACCCCTTTAAGCTTTAGGAACAGAGGAGTGATTGAAATATTTTACTGTTAAAATGACAGCTGCAGTTTGCGGTAGTAATAACAGTAAAGGACATACATTTGTTCTCTTTAATACCCTGATATGTTGAGGAGCAGAAACTAAGATCAAGTTAAATTAATGTAATGTATTTTTAAAAAATCCCTTTGCACCTGTTCCAACCACATGGATACGGAAAAAATATGATTACCTGGACTAGTTACAGTCTCTACAGGTAGACTGGACTAGTTGACTAATTTGATTGGCAGATGAAGATACAACAGCAGCTACTACTAATGAATCAGTAATTAAGTGAGAATGCTCTTCAACACATGCATAAACCTCTGATAATTATCACTATCAGTGTATTTATTGGTCATAGTTTTTAGTTTGTTTTTATGGTTCTTAGTTTTATGACTTTTAGTTTCTAAGTATTTGATTTTGTTTTTATTCAGGAACTTGAAACACAAGTTCGTATTATAATGCAGTAGCATATATGATATGGCATATATGATATAATTTTTACTTAAAGTTCTTAAGTTACAACTAATTAAGTATTTTATATAGTTTTTGTTAAATTAAAAGTACCGTACATATCCTCTCATAAAGATCAACATCAGTTGATCTCAACTGTAATCTCTGAAATCAGTATCGTTTCATTACATTTCAGAAAAAGACAAGACTCTGTAATCATTATTTTAAAAGCATTAAACTATTTCAATGACTTAAAGTGCTTTTAGTAAACTTATTTTAAAACTTAAATGACACTTTGACCCCAGAGTGCTGAATGTATTTGTTGGAAAAGATTTAAAACCAACCAAATTACTGTTGTATCAAACATCTGTCCTAACTAGGTTGATCTGAATCATAATCATTCAAGGTTTTAGTGAAAATGTGTGTTTTCTGTTTATCGTTATGGTTACTTTCAGAAAACACAAATGAAGACCCTCCTACTGGCCACAGTGGCGTGTTTGTTCATGAACTAATGCAACATGATGAAATAATTTCATAATTTGTTGAACATACGCGGAAGCACAGAGGCCACTTCCTCTTCGCATATAATGGAGACATTGATGGTTAGTTTAGGGAACATTTGAACCGTAGAAACCTGGCTTTCTGGTGATGTTGTCTCATGAGTTGAAATGAGTCCATGAGTTTAAATTCTAAGGTTACTTTTTTAAAATCTAATTTTTTTAAATCGTTTTTAAACGAGGATTAAAGACAAACTTTAAGATGGAAGCTTTTCCAGATGTTTGAACATTCAAAAACATTTACATGTTGGTGTTTTCGGTCCAGCAGCGTTTAAAGGTCAATTTCCGTATTTTGTTGTAACTTTGTAAGCTGACTGTAAACAAATCGTTTCATTTTGAGAAAGCTGTTGTCTCTGAAAAGAACCCTGTTTTCATTTTAGAGCTGTCACTCTTTATGAGTTATTATCCCATCGACTCATTACAACAACTCTGTCTCAGGCCTCACCATTCTGGGAAATGGAGAGAGTCAGAATGGTGTAGACGGACAATTCCTTTTCCAGTGATTTGATTATTAAGCAGGGCTGTACGTTAACTTTTTTAGCTCATAGCACTGGTGCTACAAAGGTTGCAGGTTTTGTAGCACAGAACAAAAAGTTGTAGCACCAGCATGAAAATTCAGCTACAATCTCTAAAGCCAAAATTAGTACCCATCGTTTTAACACACTGAGAAAGTGCTTATTGTGAAAACACAATAACAAGAAATATCTTCAAACATGTTTATATGTGACGTTCCATGTCCCGATAGCCAGTTTTCCCGTCCGGGGATCGGATCGCCAAAGCTCCCGCCTCGGTCTGCCACCCGATCCACAATGCACCGGACCCTTCACTCTCCTCCTGCAGGTGGTGGGCCCACAGTTGGATGAGCCCATGTCTCCGGTTCGGGCTGGGCCCGGCCGGGCCCCATGGGCGAAAGCCCGGCCACCAGGCGCTCGTCCACGGGCCCCAACCCCAGGCCTGGCTCCAGGGTGAGACCCCGGTAACCCTCCGGGCCGGGTACTCAGACTCCGCCTCTCTGGCGGGGAAGGAGCTGGAGCTTGTGGAAGAGGCTGAGCGATACCGGCTAGATATAGTCGGGCTCACCTCGACACATAGCGTTGGCTCTGGAACCCGAGTCCTGGAGAGGGGTTGGACACTTTTCTTTGCTGGAGTTGATCCGGGTGAGAGGCGGAGGGCTGGGGTGGGCTTTTTGTTAGCCCCAAGACTCTCTGCCTGTATGTTGGGGTTTACCCCGGGGGACGAAAGGGCAGCTTCCCTACGCCTTCGGGTTGGGGAACGGGTCCTGTCTGTTGTTTGTGCTTATGCACCAAATAGCAGTTCAGAGTACCCACCCTTTTTGGAGTCTCTGGGACGAGTGCTGGATAGCGCTCCTACTGGGGACTCCATAGTCCTGCTGGGGGACTTCAACGCTCACGTGGGCAATGACAGCGTGACCTGGAGGGGCGTGATTGGGAGGAACGGCCCGCCCAATCTGAACTCGAGTGGTGTTCTGTTATTGGACTTCTGTGCAAGTCGCAGTTTGGCCATAACGAACACCATGTTCGAACATAAGGATGCCCATCGGTACACCTGGTACCAGGGCAGCCTAGGTTACAGGTCAATGATTGACTTTATAGTTGTATCATCTGACCTGAGACCGTATGTTTTGGACACTCGGGTGAAGAGAGGAGCG
Source organism: Callopanchax toddi (assembly GCA_006937965.1). Classification (NCBI taxonomy): domain Eukaryota; kingdom Metazoa; phylum Chordata; class Actinopteri; order Cyprinodontiformes; family Nothobranchiidae; genus Callopanchax; species Callopanchax toddi. Next base: position 423,193 of record SSNR01000171.1, on the reverse strand, counting down.
GAGCTGTCAACTGATCACCACCTGGTGGTGAGCTGGATCAGATGGCAGGGGAAGATGCCGCGCAGACCTGGTAGACCCAAACGTATAGTGAGGGTCTGCTGGGAACGCCTGGCAGAAGAGCCTGTCAAGATGGTCTTCAACTCCCACCTCCGGCAGAGCTTCGACCGCGTCCCGAGAGCAGTGGGGGACATTGAGTCCGAATGGGCCTTGTTCCGCTCTGCGATTGTTGAGGCGGCTGTTGCTAGCTGTGGTCGCAAGGTAGCCGGTGCCAGTCGTGGCGGTAACCCCCGTACCCGCTGGTGGACACCAGAGGTTAGGGGAGCCGTCAGGCTGAAGAAGGAGGCCTACAGGGCGTGGCTGGTCTGTGGGTCTCCAGAGGCAGCAGACAGGTACCGGCGGGCCAAGCGAAGTGCAGCAGTGGCAGTTGCCGAGGCGGAGATCGGAGATCGCGGATACAAGCGGCTGAAATGAGTTTCCTCCGCAGGGTGGCCGGGCTCAGCCTTAGGGATAGGGTAAGAAGCTCGGACATCCGGGAGAGACTCGGAGTAGAGTCGCTGCTCCTCCATATCGAAAGGAGCCAGTTGAGGTGGTTCGGGCATCTGGTAAGGATGCCTCCTGGACGCCTCCCTCGGGAGGTGTTCTGGGCATGTCCTGCCGGCAGGAGGCCCCCAGGTCGACCCAGGACAAGCTGGAGGAAATACATCTTCAGTTTGGCCTGGGAACGCCTGGGCGTCCCAGCTGAGGAGCTGGTGGACTTGGCCGGGGAGAAGGTGGCCTGGGCTGCCCGACTTAGAATGCTGCCCCCGCGACCCGGACCCGGATAAGCGGAGGAAGGCGAGGCGAGGCGAGGATGTTTATATGTCAATGTAATTTCAAGAAGAACATTTAATTCATTCAAATTAGTGTAGATTTTTTTCAAAGTGCGAGTGTGAGCTGAGAAATGTGTGCACAAAACCACAAAAACAGATGTTTTCAGCTGCTATAATCTTTGATTTATTAATAAAATGCAGAAACTGTTCTAATTCTACTTTATATTACTTATTTTATGAACTTTGACTCATCTATTTTAAGCTTCTGCTCTGTAGCACTTTGAGATTGTGAAACAAAGTGCTATATAAGTTAAATTTATTATTATTATCATTATTATTAATTTCGATGTTGAAAGCAAATTCACAGGCAGACAGTTTTTATGGCGTACAGTGAGACTGTGATGTTTTAAAATGTTCATTTGTCTCCTGATTCTGAATCTGCTGCATAGTTCTTGCTAAACAGATTTTACTTCAGTAAATAAATGTTATTAAAACTTAGGTCTGCTGTCCATTGCAGTCCAAGACTGCAGAGCATTTAAATATAATAACCTTTTACTGTGCCACCCTTCTTTGCCCCTGCCTGGACCCCCCCAAGAAAAAAGTTCTAGATACGCCCCTGGGGATGAGCTGCGTTTAGCGGCGTCAGACTCCGGTGTGAAGCCTCGTCTCCCCCTGACTCGGACCGTGGACTCGTTAACAGACATCAGTGTGACCCGTTCAGATTTATTAGTTCCTCTTGTTTAATGTGTGTCTGAAGCAGAGGGACACTTTCAGAGTCAAAGAGTTTTTCCGAACAGCTAGAACTGATGGAACTCCGTCGTTAGACTCGCCAGTCGACTCGACGCAGAACTTTAATCCATACAAGTGTGCAAATATAGGCTATATATATTAATATGCTTTACATTGTTTCAAAGTCATCATCATGGCTCCTGCGAAGGGTCGGGTGTCGTCCCGCACCAGTGTGTTGAGCCTGGGTGTTTCCAGTACTGGCGATCTTGTGCCAGCTGCGCCACGGCATGACGGCAACTCCGGATTGTTGGGAGGTCGCCCGCAACGACATGGAACCATCGGGTGCGGCCGGGGTTTACGTCGTGGTCGTCTCCAGGCTGCGGCCCTCGGGTCAAAATGCAGAATGGCTCTGGTCGGATGATCAAAACGGAGACGAAGGACGTGCCCGAGCCAGCGGATGCAGCGCGTTGCGCTGCCAGGCAAGATGCTCTGCACTGGCGCCGCGCCTGCGTTCTAGCGCTAGGTTGGAGACCCGCTGAGGCCACCTGACGTTGTTTTTAAAATATATATATATATTAAGTTAATTCTGACGGTGTGGCGGTGCGCCATGATCAATTACATGTAGAGGAAACCCTGATCGCACAAGTGCTACGTCTAAAAATAGTTTGTAGCACAGACAGTTTTTTTAATCGCACGTGCGACATATATGTCGCACTGTACAGCCCTGTTAAGTGTTGTGAATCGTAAACCTTTTCTTTTTTTTTTTTTTGCCAGTCAAGGATCTGCCGCTGCCCAGATTTGTGGTAGGGAAGAACGAGGCAGAAGCAAGACACGCTGCCCTGTACCAGGATGCAGAGAGCCAGGGTCTGTATCCACCCACGGGTACTGCTGTGATTCCCAGACCGCCGGGCAGAGGTTACCAGAACAAGAAAGGTCCTCCCTCCTCCTCATCCTCCTCCTCTTCCACTTCACATCCTGTCCACGAGGTCATCCAGCCCCTGGCACCAAGCATAGAAACCCAGGTTGGTGCAGATCTGAAGCTTTATCAGTTGCTGTTGATTTCAACAACACATTTTTATCTGCATGGGAAATAACTCTAGATAACCTCTTGGGCTTAGAAAAGAAAAATATGCTTCTTTTTATGTTTTAGGGAACATCATACAACAGCTGAACTCTGCAGTTGCTACAGATAAGCTGCTGGAGTTCTACTTCCTGTATTTTTCCGGTGCTTAAATTATCTTTCTGCTGCTCACTTTACTCAGTTTACTGAAGATATCATTATGCATTTTGTTGTGAAAATCTCATTCATTTCTGGCTTGAAGGTCCTACATATTTGTTGAGGCAGATAAATACTTTTGAAGTATGCTTTAATGGTTTCTCATGGTTCAGATGTGCCTCACTTAAGACACAACCATTGTTCAGTATGATGGATAAAATCTGAAAGAAAATGCTTAAATGTAGTGATCAGGTGGTGTGAGGTACTGTACGTTTTATCCACACAAATGTAATTTATTAGTTCTGTGTGAAAATACCTCGTGTTCAGTTTCATCACTTCTTTAACTTGGTATTTTGGAGTTTTTATTTGCAAAAAACTCAACTTGGATCTGTTTATATTTGTTCCCAGCCTGAACCAACGTCCCCGGTCATCTCTCCTCACCAGTCCCCCCCCAACTCCCCTCACACCTGGAGGAAACACAAGCGACAGCACAGTGGAGGAAACACAGACCGACAACCAGTGGTGGCTGCAACTGGATCTGTGTGGACCCAGTTCAGAGAACCACAAGCAGGTCAGATTAGAGTTGTCACGGTGTGAAAATTTACCTTCACAGTTATTGTGACCAAAATTATCACGTTTTTTGGTATTATTGCGATATATTTTTAAAAGGGTGTCGAATATGTTCAACTAGACAATTACGGTAAATAAACCCTCTATATCAGGATAATGTTGTCCTCATCGTGTGTCCTCCCAGTGAGCTTTTCAGATTTGGGAAAATGTCATCAGGCAGTAATCACTGTTAAATTCATAATAATTCATAATTAATCGGCATTGGCGACTGTAGATCAGTTGACCAACACCCTATTGTACTGCACGGGCCATCGTACTTGACTAGGGTTGGGTATTGAAAGGGTTTCATTCGGTACCGGTGCCATTTCGATACTTTTAAAACGGTACCGGTTCCTAAACGGTATTTAAATCGGTACTTTTAAAACCTAAAAACAGTTTTTTTTTTTTTATGATCCCCTGACTTTTTATTTCTTAAGGCAAAAGGCCGAGCCAAACATCAAATTCTTCATAATTTAACGAAAGAAAATATTTACATTATACTGTACATTAATTAAATGTACAAAACATTAACTGTACAATTATTAACTGAACATCAACTCAACCTACTGACTAACATGGAAATACAATCCTAAACACTGAACTAACACTCAGATCGGTGCTCTTTGGTGTTCTTGTTGTCACACAGTGAAAATTTGGTTTTGATTTTAAGTTTTATTTATTTGCATGTTTTTTTTCCTGTTTTTATAATTATTATTGCATGTTTTATACTATTTTAATGTTGTTTGTTTTTAATTCTTTGGATCACTGTGGACTGATTTTAACATGATGATAATCACTATCACCTGTTGTAAGTGGGCGTGTCCAGGAGGAAACTTATTTAGATGCCACTCAGGTTGGCAGAGCGACAGAGAGAGTGAATAGGACAGAAAAGAAAAGAAAAGGACAGACAACGAAGGAAATGAAAGGTGTGCTGAAGGAAAAAAGGAGAAGCAGCAGGATGTGAGGAGGAGGCAGATCAGCTGTCCCGGTGAGCGGCGAGGAGTCGAGCGTCTGGTCCCCGCAGCTGGAGCCAGGATCCTCGCTCCAGCTGCGGGGACCAGCAGCGCGTCCCACCGATCTCATGGGACGCGCTGCGAGTGAGTGACGGCCGGCATGGAGTGGACCTCTGCCCGCACCATTCAGACCAGTGTGCTCTGCGGGGCGAAGAGATGCGAGGAGCCGCGGCTGACGTCACCACTGGACTGCCACACAAGGAGATGGCCGAGTGCGCGTGTCGGGGTTGTGTTTCCTGCAGCAGCCTGCTGCGTGCGTGTCACGTGACGTTTGTGTGCTACAGGCTACAGCTTATTAACGGCAAACACCAGAGGGCGTAATTAGGCGGCTATATTTTGGGGCACCGAAATGGCGCACCGAAATTCATGTTGTATTTCGGTCCGGGTAGTACCGATGATGTAACGGTCGGGTCCATACCGGAACCGAACTTCGGTACCCAACCCTATACTTGACAAAAACAACCTCGTTGCTATGGTTACCTGTCGTATATTACGCCAACCTGGCTATTCTCTCTGTACTGCTCCCGCTCCACGCAGCATGGTTAATAAACGACCAGTTATTTTCTGCTAAGCTGGAGTTCTGGTGTACTTATTTTGACATGCTTCATTAAGTAAGCATCAACAGTGACCAACTCTTATATGCCCCCTGGGAGCCCCGTAATGAATAGCGTCATTTCAATATGGCGGTGTCCTGTCCGCAACACGGTTTATATGCTGACAGTGGGCGCTGCGGCTGCACTATAGGGCGACTCGCTGCATTCTCCCTCAACCCTAAGTCCTCATATCATGTATTTCAGCTAAAACGCTAACGTTACCTTCCCTTGCATTGACTGATGGTCACGCAGATGTGTCATGAGATTCAACGTGTGCTGCCTTTCGCAGACACTTTTTTCCTGCACGTTCTGCAAACAGGATAGCCGTCCCATACTTCCGACTTTGTTTTCTTTGAGGGCTGATGGTTGTCCTCAGCGCTGTTGTCTCCTCCTTCCGTCGTCATTCCAGCTTCAGCTTCAAGAAAGTTTAGGTTGTAAAGTACAATGTGCGCATGTGTGGAAACTTCAGCAGATGAGATGGTGGCTGGTGAGGCTCACCGCATGCCTACACCGCGAACGCGGTAATCCACCGAGAAAAAACCCCCCAACAAGACGGTAATTATTTTTGTCAACATTTTTACCGGGGTTTACCGCTGCACTGGTAACCGTGACATTCCTAGGTCAGATTCACCACTCTGTCCTTTTTAACAGTTAGGGCTGCAGCTCTTCAATAATCATTTGATTATTGATTTACACACCTTGGTATGAGATTTCAGGATGTTTTTGGTCTTTTTTATGTTTTGAGGTGATAAAGTCTCTCAGGCATGTGGAGCTGAATCGGAGAATTACCTGAAGCTGTGTGTGATCTGCCCAAGTACAACAGTTGTGCTCTTTAACGACCCAAAACTTTCTGTCCTTGTGGAAATATTTAACACTTACCGGTAATCAGTTTGAAGGTTTTTGTCATCCTAGCTGAGAAGTTCTTATTCCTTTATGCTGGAAATACAGAAGTCCAACAATTGATGATTCTTGATTTGTATCTTTTGATGAAACAGGACTTAATTGCACCTCAAAACCAATGCATGCATAAGACCACATTTTATTGTTACAAGATGATAAAGTTGTTGTAAATTCCCTAGTATTGCTGTTGTTTTTAGGCAGGAACTGTTAAGTGCTGAATTTATTAGTTTACATCAGGCACTTTGTTGAACAGCTAAGGGGTCCTTTCTTGGAAATACAGGTCCTTCTAAAAAAATTAGCATATTGTGATAAAGTTAATTATTTTCTGTAATGTACTGATAAACATTAGACTTTCATATATTTTAGATTCATTACACACAACTGAAGTAGTCTGGAGCCTTTTATTGTTTTAATATTGATGATTTTGGCATACAGCTCATGAAAACCCCAAATTCCTGTCTCAAAAAATTAGCATATCATGAAAAGGTCCTCTAAACGAGCTCTGAACCTAATCATCTGAATCAACTAATTAACTCAAAACACCTGCAAAAGATTCCTGAGGCTTTTAAAAACTCCCAGCCAGGTTCATTACTCAAAACCGCAATCATGGGTAAGACTGCCGACCTGACTGCTGTCCAGAAGGCCATCATTGACACCCTCAAGCAAGAGGGTAAGACACAGAAAGGAATGTCTGAACGAATAGGCTGTTCCCAGAGTGCTGTATCAAGGCACCTCAGTGGGAAGTCTGTGGGAAGGAAAAAGTGTGTCAGAAAACGCTGCACAACGAGAAGAGGAGACCGGACCCTGAGGAAGACTGTGGAGAAGGACCGATTCCAGACCTTGGGGGACCTGCGGAAGCAGTGGACTGAGTCTGGAGTAGAAACATCCAGAGCCACCATGCACAGGCGTGTGCAGGAAATGGGCTACAGGTGCCGCATTCCCCAGGTCAAGCCACTTTTGAACCAGAAACAGCGGCAGAAGCGACTGACCTGGGCTACAGAGAAGCAGCACTGGACTGTTGCTCAGTGGTCCAAAGTACTTTTTTCGAATGAAAGCAAATTTTGCATGTCATTCGGAAATCAAGGTGCCAGAGTCTGGAGGAAGACTGGGGAGAGGGAAATGCCAAACTGCCTGAAGTCCAGTGTCAAGTCCCCACAGTCAGTGATGGTCTGGGCGCCATGTCAGCTGCTGGTGTTGGTCCACTGTGTTTTATCAAGGGCAGGGTCAATGCAGCTAGCTATCAGGAGATTTTGGAGCACTTCATGCTTCCATCTGCTGAAAAGCTTTATGGAAATGAAGATTTCATTTTTCAGCACGACCAGGCACCTGCTCACAGTGCCAGAACCACTGGTAAATGGTTTACTGACCATGGTATCACTGTGGTACTCTCCTGACCTGAACCCCAGAGAGAATCTGTGGGATATTGTGAAGAGAAAGTTGAGAGACGCAAGACCCAACACTCGATGAGCTTAAGGCTGCTATCGAAGCATCCTGGGCCTCCATAACACCTCAGCAGTGCCACAGGCTGATTGCCTCCATGCCACACCGCATTGAAGCAGTCATTTCTGCTAAAGGATTCCCCACTAAGTACTGTGTGCATAACTGAACATCATTATTTGAAGGTTGACTTTTTTGTATTAAAAACACTTTTCTTTTATTGGTCAGATGAAATATGCTAATTTTTTGAGACAGGAATTTTGGGTTTTCGTGAGCTGTATGCCAAAATCATCAATATTAAAACAATAAAAGGCTCCAGACTGCTTCAGTTGTGTGTAATGAATCCAAAATATATGAAAGACTAATGTTTATCAGTACATTACAGAAAATAATTACCGTATTTGCTCGCATATAAGACGAGGTTTTTTTCATTAAAAATAATTTTGAAAAGGGGGGGTCGTCTTACTATCGCGCCCCAGCAGGGGGCGCATGCTTTATGTTCAAACGGCAGAAGCGCCGCCAGCAGGAAGCAGCTCTTAGACCGTGAGCAGTCCCAGATGTCCGCTCCACCTCAAAGTTACAGGTCTATTGAGGATTAAAACACCTGATGTCAAAGTCCAGCTCCAGCCAGATCAACTTCTGGCGTTTTCAGACTAGTTTGGGTTTTTGGTTCGGTCCGGTTCTGTTTAGTACGTATGGAGCCGACACCTTCTGTGGGACCCGCTGCAGCTGCAGTGTTTTCAGCGTGAGCTCTGTACAGGTGAGCGTGTCACTCAATTCACACACGCATTCATCCTCAAGCCTGAAAAACACCTGAGAATCCAGCTCTGCCTGACGTCCACAGGACCCGGTTCTGAAGCTGCGCGCACACACACACACACAGTCTCAGTGAGAGAGAGAAGGAGAGAGGGAGGAGGGAGGGCCCACACAGCCAGAGTGAGGAAGAGAGAGCTTCTTTTTTCTCTTTTTTTTCCCAATTGATATGTTGTCACATAGAACTTTAGTTCCTGTCTGATTAATAAGCAAATATTAAAGCAGTCTATAATTAAGGTACCATATAAATTATTTTCTCAAAATTTAATAAAAAAATGTTTCTTTATAAAGTGAATTTATTCTTTTTTCTGAAGATCAGTCTTGAAAAATGGGGGTCGTCTTATAATCAGGGTCGTCCTATATTTGGGCAAATACGGTAACTTTATCACAATATGCTAATTTTTTGAGAAGGACCTGTATATATTGAGCCGTTTGTGGCAGTTTATTCTCTTTCCCATTAAAACCGTCTGTGTTTGTGATAAAGGTGCTTTGTAATGGCCTGCTAACGACACGCTACCGTATTGACCCGAATATAAGACAAGGTTTTTTTATTGAAAATAATTTGAAAATGCAGGGTCGTCTTATGATCACAGCCTAGTTTTTTGGGGTTGTTACTAGCCTAGTAAACTAGACCTTCAGTTCTGCTCTGCAGACTTTTATATCCACATATATAGTCTGGTTTACCAGGCTAGGTCATTACATGACCGCAACAGAACAGGGCGCATGCTCTAGGTCATCAACGGGAGAGGAAATGAGGAGAGAGCTGCTCAAAAGCAGGGCAAATTAATAAGCAACTGAGGAGGAGTTATGACACTAATTTTAAGATGATGGCAGACCTGCTAACCTGTACGCACTTTGCATAGCAGGTTGACATCCAAGTTTGCTGGTATGACTCGCCCCTCTAAACTACACAAAAAGCTGCAGACATGTGAGCTCTGTAGCAAATGTGCGTGTGCTCATGTCTGACAACACGATGCAGCAGCGTGGTGAAGCAGTTTCAGCCAGTCATTGTAGAAAAACGGAGAATAACGAGTCTACCAAACTGGTTCTGTCCGGAGTCTGACTAAAGTCCATGGTCGGAACTCGGTCCATTGGAAGAGCGCGCTCCGCGGCCCGAGTCATACGCTCACGGCAACTAATGCCTGTTTTGACATATCAGAGCAGTGCTCGGGACACTAAAAAAGTTGTTTCATGATAAAGAGTTACTAACAGTCTAGCTGACGAGATTCTTCAAATTAGAAATTGGAGAGTTCACTGTCTCGCGCACCGAGCATAGAGGAGATGGAAGCACACAGGTGGAGGTAGGAGTCAGACAAATGAATAGGGAGCTTGTGCACCAAGATTTATGTGTATAGATTTAAATATACTGTGTATAAATATGATGGGTTAATATAAAGATGGATGGATGATTGAGTTAATATACAGATGAATAATGTATTTCTATCCAGATAGTTGAATATCTCTCTACATGTATCCATCACATCATCTCCCAATGGATGTGGAATGAGCTCATTGAGTGTCATGAGCTACATTTAGATGGTCAAATCCATATTTACAATTATTTTGGTGAGAGTAACTTAAAACTAATGCAATAGTAGTGTAATGCCTTACATTTAAAATACAGTAATATTGTAATGTAGCAATTTATTTGACATAACCTGCAGCTCCCTGGAGTATAAGTTAGCCCCAGTGATGTGTGCATATGTGCTGGAAGCCAATTTAATTATCGGTATTACATTCTTGACAACAAAAACACCTGTTGCAATATACAAAATCAATTATTACAGTTTAAATTAAATATATATTAAAATAATAACCGATTTCCATCCAGTGAATGGAAATTACTGCTTGCAAAGCAATGGAGTAGCAAAAGTCTGGGGAAAAAAAGCAGCGCAACCCAAGTGGTACTCAAAAAATTTTGACAAGGTTGGCAGGTCTGTGATGATGGTTAATGCAGCCAGGAAGTACGATGTTACGGAGTGTAATGTCAGAAAATGGCGCATCCAAGGAGACCATCTGAGAAATGCCAACAGCAAGAGAAAAGCTTTTTGTGGTCCTCAAAGCAGCTGCTTCCAAGAAATTGACAGGAGGGTGTGTGAGTTTGTTACTGAGAAACATAACGAAGGTATGACCATTACCCGAGCTATCATCCAACTGAAAGCCTTGGACATTGCCAAGGAGTTAAACATCCCTCCCCACTGAGTTTAAGCCAGCACTGGCTGGTGCAGAAGAATGATGCGCTGAAGTGGTCTGACATTACGGCGCAGAACCAGCCTCGCCCAGCACCTGCCATCAGACTTTGAAGAGAAGCTGCAGTCTTTTCAGAACTATGTGATTGGCTTGAGGAAAACACACTCATACGCCCTTCATCAGATTGGTAATGCGGACCAAACCCCAGCGTTTTTTGACATGCCTACATCTGTGACTGTGCACAAAAAATGCGAGAAATCCATTATTGATGAAATGAAAAAAAATTGGGTCACTGTAATGTTGGCGTGCTTGGCGGATGGGACAAAGTTGCCCCCATATGTGATTTTTAAAACGCAAAACTGTGCCAGCTGGCATTGTTGTAAGTGTAAGTATTCAGTTACAGAATACTGAATACCTGTTTTAAAATGTATTTTGCACTGTATTCCGTTACTTTGCTTAATCCTGGTACTGTATTCTAAATAAATTTACACGTTCTTTTTTTCAGACATGTATGTTTTTGTGTAAGTTTTTACCTTGACATGTTTCGACTCGCTCCTGCAGTCTTCATCAGAAGTGTCACTGGTGTTGGTGTGACGTGTCGTTTATCAGCTGTTCTTCCCGATGGGCGTGGCCAACCCCGATCTGTCAAATATGCGGGGTTGGCCACACCCATCTCCACTGGCTGGTCCCTGGAGCAGTGAGTCCCAGGTGTGAGACAGCTGGTAGGCCCCCTCGTCCCGGTTGATGGACCACTTGGCTCGCTTCCTTATCCCCACTGCCTCCCTTATCCAACGTCTGTATCTGTTCTCCTCAGTGTGTATGATTCTTCCCTGTTCCCAGTCCATGATGTGGTCATTTCTTTTACAATGGTCTGTGATGGCTGATTTTAAGTTCTCCTGTTCTGCTTTCTTTTTTGTGGTTCGTGTGAGTCGTTCTGCTGTTTCCTTTTCACATTCCGTCTGGTGTTCTTTCTTTCTTGTGTTGTATGTCCGTCCTGTTTCCCCTATGTATGTTTTATTGCATGACATGCAGGGTATTTCGTATATGACGTTACATTTTTTTCTCCGGTTGTATCTTGTCCTTGGGGTGAACTAACAGCTGTCTTTGTTTTCTGTATGGTTTGACTATGGTTTGGATCAGGTGTTTCTTCATGGTTCTTTGTATTTTTTCTGTCACTCCTCGGATGTACGGTACTGTGATGGTGTTGATGTGTTTTTGGTCTGGTGTTTTCGATTTTTTCTTGGCTTTTTTTCTTCCCGGTTTCTTTCTTTATTTTCTACTTGTTCCATTCCTTTCCTCATTGCCCAGCCTGGATATTGGCATCTTGTTAGTGCTGGTTTGATGTTTTCCTCCTCCTTTTTTCTGTCCATTTTGTCTGTGATGTAACTGGCCCGTTCATATAATGTCCTGACAACTGATAATTTGTGTGCTGTAGGGTGTTCGGATGTCCAGAGTAAATATTGATCTGTGTGTGTGGGTTTTCTGTAGATTGTGATTTTTATACTGCCATCTTCGTTGTGGTGGATCTTTAAGTCCAAGAAAGCTATGCTCCGGTTTTTTTCCTCTTCGTGTGTGAACTTGATATTGCCGGTGGTGTCTATAGTGTTGAGATGATCGCTGAGTTGTTGTGTGTGTCCGGTTTTTATTGTTTCCAGGATGTCGTCAACGTACCTTTTCCAGAATGTGGGTCTTATTTCTTCTGGTGCTGTGTTGATGGCTTTTTGCTCCAGGTCCTCCATTAAAAACCCGCTCATTACCGCTGACAGCGGGTCCCCCATGGCGAATCCCTCCTTTTGTCTGTATATGTTGTTTTTGAACTGAAAGTATGTGGACTTTGCAATGAAGTTGAGTAACTTGAGGATGTCATTGGCTGTTAGGTCTGTTCGTTTCTTTAAGGTTTTGTCGGCTCTGAGGCGCTCGTGTACTATTTGTAGTGTGACGTCTATGGGAGTTTTTGTGAAGAGTGATATTACGTCGTGTGAAATGAATATTTCATCCTTCGCTGTTGTCATGGTTTTTATTTCCTGGGATAGTTGTTGAGAGTTGATGCAGTGATGGTCCGTTAGCCCTAGTAGAGGCTGGATGATCTCCACTAGGGCTTTTGACAGGTTGTAAGTAACTGATCCAATGCTGTCCACTATGGGACGTAACGGGGTGTCGGCTTTGTGTATCTTGGGAGTACCGTAGATCCTGGGGGTGATGCTGGCTGTAGGTACTAGTTGTTTGTACATTTTGTGGGTTATTTTCTCATTTTCTAGTAGTGGTTTTAATAGCTGTTTCAACATTCTTTTTTTCTCTTCGGTTGGGTCTTTTGTTAGTGTTTCATATGTGTCACTGTCCATCAGCATTATTTCCATCTTTTGTTCGTATGTTTTAGTGTCCATTATGACCGTGGTTCTTCCTTTGTCTGCTGGTAGTATAGTTATTGATTTGTCACTTTTTAGAGAATTGATGGCCTTCTGTTCCTCCTTCGTCGTGTTTGTTTGTGTTATTCTTGCGGCCTTGAGGATTCCTGCGACTTCGTTGCATAGTTCTGCTTTTTTTCCTTCATCTTTTATTTTCTGACACGCTATTTCGGTTGCTACTATGAAATCTTCTTTTGGGATTTTTCCTGGTGTTATTGCAAAGTTTAAACCTCGATTTAGGATTTTTAATTCGGTCTCCGTTAGCGTGCGTTGTGACATGTTTTTCACCCATTGCTTGCTCGCTGCGTCGGGTTTATGTTCGTTTATTTTTTTCTTGCTTATGAGGTTTTTCAGTTTCTTTATTTGTCTGGTTTTCGTTTAGTTGAATTCTTTTTCATGTGTGTTTTTTAGGTGCACGCTGATGAGTGATTGTAGCTCTTCTGAAACCGGGAATGTTTTCTTGAAATATTCTGTGTCCTCCTTTAGCTGTGCGTTGATGTTGTTGAGTTTGTTAGTTATACATTGTATTCTTTCCTTTTATCAATTCCTTTTTTGCTTTGTTTATGATTCTTTTTGCGTTGTTCGTTGGAATGGGGTTCTTGATGTTTATACTGTCTGGTGTTATATTTTCGTCTCGGCATCGTAAGTTGAATCTTAGATGGTTCCGGAAGCGGGCCCGTGTTCTTTCTAACTTCTCCAGGCGGCGGAATGCTTTTACTCCATTTCTTCCAAACTTTTCTTTCAAATACTTTACTGTGCTCATTATGTCTTCTTTTTCAAAATTGTTTATACGTTCTTTTTTTCAGACATGTATGTTTTTGTGTAAGTTTTTACCTTGACATGTTTCGACTCGCTCCTGTAGTCTTCATCAGAAGTGTCACTGGTGTTGGTGTGACGTGTCGTTTATAGGGGTGGGAATCTTCAGGGTCCTCACAATTCGATTAGATTATGATTCAGAGAGCTGCGATGCGATTATAAAACGATTATTGATGAAAGATGTATTGTTCTTCCCCCTCACCTTCCTGCCATGTGACTATGAGGTACTATTAAAGCATTTGTAATAACCCGACATGATTTTACTTCCATTATCTTTAATTATTTAATAATAATTTAATTATTAAAACATAGCAGTGTTTAAATGTGTAAATATAAGTTTTAATACAGTCCCTCCAGGAAGGTGTGTGGTTTTTGTGATGGTTTCATCCTAAAATGACTGATTTGCTAAACTTTTTTCAAAAGTTGTGGTCAAAGTTGCAGGTTTTTTTTTCAAGCATTTTTTGTTTAAGGTTTTATTTTGTTTATATGCACACACTGTATGCGCCGTTTCATCATAATATAAAGACTACAAGATGCTGTAATCACCATGACGACAGAGCTGACAGCCTGTCTCAGCATCACTCAGGTGTTACAGCGTGAGCGACTCGTTTTACTTTCACTTTCAGACGTTCACCTCACTGGTTCACTGGTTCAGCTGGAAGAGGTTCCTCGTGATCACTCACTGGATACACACATCACGTGGTTGTTCGCATGTTTAAAAAAAACGACGTTCAAAGGATTTCACGTTAGTTCACGCTGACGCCCCGGTCCTATTTTCTCACGTAATAGCAAAACCGTCGACTCAGCACAGTTTAGGACACAGATCAGTTCTTTTTAAACATAGTTTCTCACATTGACCGAATACGGACTTTAAACAGAACTCACCTCGTCTCTTTCAGCACTCGTATCAGACCCCCCAGCCGCGGACCCTCTGCTCCTCTCTGTTCAGCCAAGCGAATATTTTCGTGTATAATCCATCACATGACGTTTGGTTCAGAACAGCTTCTACCACTCTTGTGTAATCGCTACTTTGGGAAATTGACTCGCTCGTATTTTAGCCGTAATATATTACAGAATCTGGCCGGTGCGTTTAGCGGCTCGACTCAAAAGCAGGAAGTAAACACAGCTCGAGGCAACGGGGATTGGTCAAAACTTTTTCAAATGGCGGTGATTGGTCAAAAAAGAAGGTGACGCACAACAAACACCAAGATGATTGGTCAGATTTGGGAGAAAGTTGGTGAAATTCCAAGGCCGCAAACATTAATAATAGAATCGAATTTTTATATTTTTCAATTGATCGATAATCGTTCCTGTCTGCATCTTGATGCATCGGAAAAACGAGTTTATCTCCCACCCCTAGTCGTTTATCAGCTGTTCTTCCCGATGGGCGTGGCCATCATGGAGATAAGGAAGCGAGCCAAGTGGTCCATCAACCGGGACGAGGGGGCCTACCAGCTGTCTCACACCTGGGACTCACTGCTCCAGGGACCAGCCGGTGGAGATGGGCGTGGCCAACCCCCGCATATTTGACAGATCGGGGTTGGCCACGCCCATCGGGAAGAACAGCTGATAAACGACACGTCACACCAACACCAGTGACACTTCTGATGAAGACTGCAGGAGCGAGTCGAAACATGTTAAGGTAAAAACTTACACAAAAACATACATGTCTGAAAAAAAGAACGTATAAACAATTTTGAAAAAGAAGACATAATGAACACAGTAAAGTGTATTCTAAATACTTGGAATACTTAGAATACTTCCCCTATAAAACACGATTTAAGTCTATTGCAAAGTGATGTTCATTGCACTTCAGATGGAAAGCTCTTAACATGAAACCCACATTTGTGGGAAACCACATCATCATCATCAAGCTGACGTCATTTCAGATACAACACCGACACTGTAAATGTGAGAAATGACAGCACTAACACGATACAGGCTGTTAAATAAAGCACTGGGGAAGCAAAACTAGAAAGCTAAAAATAACTTACTTTAAGGTGTTTCTTCAGATTAGACCTTGAGTCTTTGGACGCAACTAGTAGTACATTGAACCGTCATATTTCGCTCGCCCCGCTCCTTTTTTTAGAGTGAAAGTTAGCTTGAATTTCCAGGACGTGAATGCATTTATTCCTCCACTGCTTGTAGGTTTAATCGGCTGCAGTTGTGACTCCAACCACTCCACCTTTTGGTCTGAATCCATACGAGGCTACTAGGTTGCTACCTTGCTATGCCGGCTAGTCAGAAGTGTACCCTGTGTTTTGGTAGGGTTGCTATGGTAACATAGGCACGTTGTTTAGGGAATTATGGAATAGATAACCTTCACAACATGGAGACACACTGCCCGAAATTAATTTATTCATCTTTCTGGAGGAAAGTGGAAAACACAAGTATTCTAATGGTATTACAAAAGTAACTGTATTCTGAATACCATGTTTTAAAATAGTAACTGTAACTGAATACATCAGTATTCTAAATACATGTATTCCGGAATACATGTATTCACTCCCCAACACTGGTTGTAAGAGCCCAGGAGAAGGGCTGGATGGAGAGTGAACTTGTGGTAGACTGGCTGAAAGTGGTGTGGGGAACATGGCGCGGCGCTCTCAGAAAAAAGAGAAACATGCTCGTTATGGATGCCTTTCGTGGTGTCGTCCGTGTTACCGGCTCGGGCTAAAAGATCTGGGCTGAATCTTGTCCCGACTACTCAAAATCAGGAGGAATCTTGGGCCTTTTAAACTGTGTGAATTCAGTCTAGTTAAACCTGAGTATAATTTTAAATTATCGCAGCCTATATCCAGGGTTCGGGACTGGACGTCTTAAGCTGATGATTAATTGCCACTAGGAGCCACATACGATCTGTGTGGTCTGAACCTTCATTTAATTTAATTTCTCCTCCTCGGCCTGACTCAGAGGCTCAGAGAGCGACTCTGACCTTTGACCTCTGGATCAGGGGAAGTCGAGTGGTCTTCCCTGACTCACTTGTGAATTCCTATTAATTAAAATTTCAGCTCAAAACTCACTATGACCACTCAGTGTATTAACAACCTCCAGATTCCTGTCTTACCCGATTTTAGTAGCAAGCGGAAGCCATAATTAATTTTAAATCTCTTATACTAAAATTACTTTAAAGTCTCCTAAACTTACCTGAACATTCACCAGAAGGGTTCACTTCTGTTTAAATTTAAGTTTTAAATTTAAATTAGGAGAATAACTTTAAAGAGATAATTAATTAAGGTGGAATTATTTTTATCCGTTTAATAATTCCCTATAGCATTCTCATGAGCTTACTTAAGGAGCAGCAGGTCCTTTCAATCAGTGAACATCAGCCATGTCACAGCAAGTTTCACAAAACAGGTTATTTTTCAACCAGGTGCTCTTACCTGATAGTTGACTTTTCGGAGCGAGCTACCCAAGACTGGCCGGTGAACCCCGGCGCAATTTTCCACTCAGAAATGGGCTGTTTGTCGGTGAGTAATCGGAGGACACTAAATTAATTAGGGAGAATTTATCCTAGATTCTCCCTCTTAAGTCTTAAAGGAAAAACCTCTAAGTAAAAGGAGTCTACCCACACACGGAGTAAAGTTTTATACCCCTCCTTGGCGGCCTTTTATTAACAAAAATCAAGAAAAAACAATTACAAAGTAACGAAACGACAAAGGAAAATCCTTATAAAATCCCTGAGAATAATAAATTGCCTCCTTTAACGGATCGCAACTTTCTGCCTGGCTGAACAACCGAGAACAACCTCTCAAAAACCCCCTAACAACAACAACTTCAACCACTCTTCTGCTCCTCCTGAGTCTCTCACTCGATCCCTTTTTCTGTGTTCCAGCTTGTACGTGGGCACAGGAAAAGGACCATAAATGGACAACCACTTCAGGTGTCAGCAGGCAATTTTTAGATAAGCAGAAATACTTAGTTTCCTGATAGATCAGCACACATATACTTCCTCCTGAAACATGTGGTTATAAAGCAATACTTAGAATGAACTTTTAACCCACACATGTGGTCATGAAGGAATAAATTTGAGGTAGTTAAGTATATAAAATTAAAATAATGAGGTAGATTAAAACTATATGATTACATAGCGATTAATTGCTCTAAATTCATATAAGAAACACAAAATTAAATGATTAAACATATCTGAGTAACACCTTCAATAATTCAAGATTAATGTAAGATTAACGATTAAACTTATATAAGTAACACAATCAATATTTCAAACTTATATAAGTGACACACCACACAGGATTAAATATTTTGATTATATTTGTTAACACACACGATTATAAGAATAGTAAAACACCAGGAGACCTTTTAATAACACAGTCTCTTGCGACCTTGTTCTCTGGGCCGATCGTGGTCCGGTGACCTGGCGACGGACAACAGTGGACACCTGACTGATGCTGTCACAATGCAGGTGAGGAAGATGAATGGCGACTTGGTTATCATACCAGGAGGGATGACAAGCCAGCTGCAGGTGTTGGATGTGGTGGCCACTGAGGTCTGTGAACTGAGTGGATTAATTTAAGAAAAAGTTAGAGAGACATCTGTTTAAATCTGTCTTTGTTTAAGTCCGTTTTATTTTTTTTTATTTTTGCTCATTTATTCAAATCTGTTTATCTTTTGACTATGTTCTCATGTTAAGCGCTTTGTGATCTATATCTCGAGAGGTGCTCTATAAATAAAGTTTTACTTACTTACTTAATAAGCCTTTCAAGGATAATCTGCGCAGGAGGTACACCGAATGGATCACGAACTCACACCATCTGGAAAAATTTAAACGTTGGTACGTTGCCTTTGTGAATGGATCCTCCAGGCATGGGATGAAATAACATAAAGGGGGGGTTGTCCTATAATCGGGGTTGTCCTATATTCGGGTCAATACAGTATTGATTGCTAACAATTGCTAATTAGTTATTAACATTGTAATTGATATGCAAATGAAGTGGTGAATTTCTGCAATGATTTAAGCTAACTTTAATTGTGTAACAGAGTTTACTAAGTACTTGAATATTTTAACTGATGTGCTAACTGTTAGAAGCTAACTTTAAGCTAAGTATGCTTATCAAGTTTATATAGTAACTGACATTCCAACTGCTATTTTAGTTGAAACTAATTTCAAGCTAAGTATGTTAATTAACTTTGTGCACATTCCCATTTATATTTTATAGGGATGTCCCAATCAGGTTTTTTGCCCTCAAGTCCGAGGCTGAGTCATTTGATTTTGAGGATCTGCTGATACAGAGTCCCGATTCGATACTTCTACAATGTTGTTGTCATCAACTTTATAACACCTCCAGACCGCAGACATACTGCTCCACAACTGTTCCATTGTGTCCAGCCTTGCTCTCTAATCTGAGTGTCTGTGTCGATGAGGTGTTCTAGCAAATTTCCCTAAAATATCATCCAGTCCTAACTAGGGATGTCCCGATCCGATCACGTGATCGGAAATCGGCCCCGATCATGTGATTTTGGACTCGATCGGAATCGGACGTCACCTCCCGATTTTGACTCGGGTTTCTTCTACATGTGCCCTGCCCCGCCAAAATAAAAGCCGCTATGCCTTCAGAAGGAAGTTTGGGTTTTTTAAATATATGTTAAACAATCTAAAGCACATGGGATTTATATATAGTCTATATTTGTGCACTTATATTAACCATAATCAGAGTTTGAATCACTTTCCGCCGGTCCTGGAGGAGGGAGGGGCCGGGACCGGGAGACACGTGAACGGTCCAGCAGCGACCGAGTTCGCTGCTCTCTCCACACCCACCGGGACTCGTCCTCCCCCTGAACGGAAAGCAGCCAAGCACCGACGGGAGTGCTCTGTCTGGAGGAGGCGGAGAGGCCGGCGTGGAGCGAGTCATACCCGCGCTAACTCGTCCCTACGCAGGGTCTCCCTCCAGGCTCAGAGGAGATTCTGCTGAGTGCTGCAGGTACACCACGTCACAACACCCGCCCACCTTCGGGAAATAATTGAGCGATGTTAAGATTTTTAAAAAAGCGATTTCTGAGGAGGAGCTTCCTGATTAAATGTCGCTCCAAAACGATTTCTCCAAATAGTCAAATTAAATTGTTCAGAGCTGCTGCAGTCAGAGGATAAAGCAGGAGGAGGAGTGAAGGAGGAGCTGATGACTTAAGAAATGATCCGGGTCATTGTCAGTAAACAAGTTTGTTCTTTCTGGGCAAAAAATGGAGCAGAGTGTTAAAATAATGTTGACATTTTTTCTGCACCTGAACAGCTGTAGGAAAAAAGATTTTCCTCAAAAAGTTACTTTAACCACATACTAATTTTGTGCACAGAGAATATATGTTTAAGTATTTAAACATATATGGATATGATATAATATACAGATGGATGGATTTATGTCTGCAGCATGACATCATTTTGTTACTTGTTTATTTTTATTAGTTAAACATCGGCAAAGTAGAACACAGAAGCAGCTTGAAGCAGAAAGTGTGAGTATGTCTGTGGTCTGGAGGCTTTATAAAGTTGATCACAACAACATATTAAAAAGATCGGATCGGGACTCGGGATCGGCAGATCTTCAAAATCTAATGACTCAGACTCGGACTCGAGGGCAAAAAAACCTGATCGGGACATCCCTAGTCTTAACTCTCCACAACAAAAGTATTGACAGATTTTTGAGCTGAGAGGACTGATGCAGCGTAGGCATATTTTTTTTTTCTCTCTTTAAAAAAAAAAAAAATCCATGATGATTCAGGATGCTGCATCAATTTGCTGGTTTCATTATAAAGACTGATTTTGAAAACTGTTATATTGAGAAATGCGTCCATTTTTATAAAGTTTTTGTTCGATTAAAATTAACTATAACATGTTTATCCTCTTAATATTTACTGTAGTTCCAAAACATTTGGCCATCTTTGTCTTTTTCTTCTTATTTTCTTTCTTCTTTAATCACACACAGCTTGGTGTCAACATGTTGTCCAATACTAAAGGCTGTCCCTGTGAAACACATGGATCACTGAACAGTTTGCAGACTTGTTGATTAAACCAAGCATCAAATATACAAACTTTGCTTGAGAATTTGTTGTAATCAAATTATTTTAGTTACTCAAATCCATTCAGCTCCTAAAAACCAATCCCCTGGAGCATGAAGGTGTTCTATAAAAAATGAGAGAACTGTCACTCTCATTAAAATCTTTATTCTTAAGCCTCTGAAGAAAGTTTAGTACATTTCTTTGCTTCAGTGTACATCAAGCATTATAAATAGTTCTGTCATGAAATTTAAAAAATTGTGCAATTAATTAATTACGATCTGTAATCAATTAATCTAATCACATTTTCAATTTTTAATTGCTGAGGAAAGCCCTCATCTTGAGTTATTGTCATTTAAATCCATACACCAAAAAAAAACAGCCAGTATCCATTTAATATAGTGGAACATTGTTTTAGACAGTAAAAACTAGGGATGTCCCGATCCGATCACGTGATCAGAAATCGGCCCCGATCACGTGATTTTGGACTCTATCGGAATCGGACGTCACCTCCCGATTTTGACTCGGGTTTCCTCTACATGTGCACCGCCCCGCCAAAATAAAAGTCACTACGCCGTCAGAAGGAAGTTTAGGTTTTTTAATACACTACGTGCAGAATTATTAGGCAAATGAGTATTTTGACCACATCATCCTCTGTATAGGCTTGAAAGCCTACTACCAATTAAGCATATCAGGTGATGTGCATCTCTGTAATGAGAAGGGGTGTAGTCTAATGACATCAACACCCTATATCAGGTGTGCATAATTATTATGCAACTTCCTTTCCTTTGGCAAAATGGGTCAAAAGAAGGACTTGACAGGCTCAGAAAAGTCAAAAATAGTGAGATATCTAGCAGAGGGATGCAGTACACTTAAAATTGCAAAGCTTCTGAAGCGTGATCATCGAACAATCAAGCGTTTCATTCAAAATAGTCAACAGGGTTGCAAGAAGCGTGTGGAAAAACCAAGGTGCAAAATAACTGCCCATGAACTGAGAAGAGTCAAGCGTGCAGCTGCCAAGATGTCACTTGCCACCAGTTTGGCCATATTTCAGAGCTGCAACATCACTGGAGTGCCCAAAAGCACAAGGTGTGCAATACTCAGAGACATGGCCAAGGTAAGAAAGACTGAAAGACGACCACCTCTGAACAAGACACACAAGCTGAAACGTCAGGACTGGGCCAAGAAATATCTCAAGATTGATTTTTCTAAGGTTTTATGGACTGATGAAATGAGAGTGAGTCTTGATGGGCCAGATGGATGGGCCCGTGGCTGGATTGGTAAAGGGCAGAGAGCTCCAGTCCGACTCAGACGCCAGCAAGGTGGAGGTGGAGTACTCGTTTGGGCTGGTATCATCAAAGATGAGCTTGTGGGGCCTTTTCGGGTTGAGGATGGAGTCAAGCTCAACTCCCAGTCCCACTGCCAGTTTCTGGAAGACACCTTCTTCAAGCAGTTGTACAGGAAGAAGTCTGCATCCTTCAAGAAAAACATGATTTTCATGCAGGACAATGCTCCATCACACGCGTCCAAGTACTCCACAGCGTGGCTGGCGAGAAAGGGTATAAAAGAAGGAAAACTAATGACATGGCCTCCTTGTTCACCTGATCTGAACCCCATTGAGAACCTGTGGTCCATCATCAAATGTGAGATTTACAAAGAGGGAAAACAGTACACCTCTCTGAACAGTGTCTGGGAGGCTGTGGTTGCTGCTGCACGCAATGTTGATGGTGAACAGATCAAAACACTGACAGAATCCATGGATGGCAGGCTTTTGAGTGTCCTTGCAAAGAAAGGTGGCTATATTGGTCACTGATTTGTTTTTGTTTTGTTTTTGAATGTCAGAAATGTATATTTCTGAATGTGGAGATGTTACATTGGTTTCACTGGTAAAAATAAATAATTGAAATGGGTATATATTTGTTTTTGTTAAGTTGCCTAATAATTATGCACACCTGATATAGGGTGTTGATGTCATTAGACCACACCCCTTCTCATTACAGAGATGCACATCACCTGATATGCTTAATTGGTAGTAGGCTTTCGAGCCTATACAGCTTGGAGTAAGACAACATGCATAAAGAGGATGATGTGGTCAAAATACTCATTTGCCTAATAATTCTGCACTGCCTGTATGTTAAACAATCTAAAGCACATGGGATTTATATATAGTCTATATTTGTGCACTTATATTAACCATAATCAGAGTTTGAATCAGTTTCCGCCGGTACAGGAGGAGGGAGGGGGCCGGGACCGGGAGACACGCGAGCTTATGGATCAGCGACCGGGTTCGCTGCTCATTCCACTTGTCCTCCCCCTGAACGGAAAGCAAGCGCTGACGGGAGTACTCGGTCTGGAGGAGGCGGCGAGGCCGGCGTGGAGCGAGTCATACCCGCTCTAACTCGTTGTCCCTACGTCGCGTCTCCCTCCAGGCTCAGAGGAGATTCTGCTGAGTGCTGCACGTACACCACGTCATAACACCCGCCCTCCGTCGGGAAATAAATTGAGCGATGTTAAGATTTTTAAAAAGCGCTTTCTGAGGAGGAGCTTCCTGATTAAATGTCGCTCCAAAACGCGCACAAACTGACTGATTTCTCCAAATAGTCTAATTAAGAAGTTGTTCAGAGCTGCTGCAGTCAGAGGATAAAGCAGGAGGAGGAGTGAAGGAGAAGCTGATGACTTAAGAAATGATTCGGGTCATTGTCAGTAAACAAGTTCAGGGCTGTATGTTAACTTTTTTAGCTCATAGCACCGGTGCTACAAAGGTTGCAGATTTTGTAGCACAGAACAAAAAGCTGTAGCACCAGCATAAAAATTCAGCTAATAGCCAAAATTAGTACTTATCATTTTCAACACACTGACAAAGTGCTTATAGTGAAAACACAATAACAAGAAACATCTTCAAACATGTTTATGTCAGAGTAATTTAAAAAAGAAAATTTATTCATTCAAATTAGATGTGTTCAAAGTGTGAGTGTGCTGAGAAATGTGTGCAAATAGTGTTTACTGTAGTGTGTGTACTGTATGAGTTTTAGAAACAGCCATGTACAATATTATAGTTTGTATGCATATACCGGTATAGTTATGTGTGGTTGTTGAGTTCTCTGATTTGATCATTTTTGGTGCTTCAATACAGTTCTAGCAGGGGCGGGGCCACAGGGGGGTGTCACTGGCCACCCTTGAAATCGGATTGGCCACCCTGCCTGGCCACGCCCACCAGAGCTGTCAATCAGTTTGTTCATATAGTTTTGTGGAACACTGCTAAAAACCACAAAAACAGATGTTTTCAGCTGTTATAATCTTTGATTTATTAATATGCAGAAATTGTTATAATTTTACTTTATAGTAATTTTGCACATAAACAGGCAGACTGTTTTTGATGGTGTACAGTGAGACCTTGGTGTTTAAAATGTTCATTTGTCTCCTACTGATTCTGAATCTGCTGCATAGTTCTTGCCAAACAGATCCATGCGTTTTACTTCAGTAAATAAATAAGTTATTAAAACTTAGGTCTGCTGTCCATTGCAGTCCAAGACTGCAGAGCATTTAAATATAATGACCTTTTAGTGAGCCACCCTTCTTCAGTCTTTTCCCCTGCCTGGACCCCCCAAGAAAAAAATTCTAGATATGCCCCTGGGGCTGAGCTGCGTTTAGCGGGGTCAGATTCCGGTGTGAAGCCTCGTCTCCCCCTGACTCGGACTGTGGACTCGTTAACAGACATCAGTGTGACCCATTCAGATTTATTAGTTCCTCTGTCTGTGATTAAAGCACAGGGAGACTTTCAGAGTCACAAAGAGTTTTTTTCCGAACAGCTAGAACTGATGGAACTCCGTCTCTAGACTCGCCAGTCGACATGACGCAGAACTTTAATCCATACAAGTGCGCAAATATAGGCTATATATATTAATATGCTTTACATTGTTTCATCATCATCACGGCTGCTGCGATAGGTCGGGTATCGTCCCGCACCAGTGCGTTGAGCCTATTAAGTGAACCAGTTGCTTCCAGTGCTGGCGATCTTGTGCCAGCTGCGCCACGGCAACTCCGGATTGTTGGAGGTCGCCCACAACAACATCGAACCATCGGGTTTACATCGTGGTCGTCTCCAGGCTGTGGCCCTCGGGTCAAAATGCAGAAAGGCTCTGGTCGGATGACCAAAATGAAGACGGAGGAGGTGGGCGAGCCAGCGCAGCGCGTTGCGCTGCCAGGCAAGATGCTCTGGGCTGGCACGTGCGTTGTAGCGCTAGGTTGGAGACCCACTGAGGCCACCTGACATTGTTTTTTAAAGTAGATATTTTTAAGTTAATTCTGAAGGTGTGGGGGTGCGCCACAATAAATTACATGTAGAGGAAACCCTGATTGCACAAGTGCTACGTCTAAAAATAGTTTATCCCACAGACTGTTTTTTCCATCGCATGTGCGACATATATGTCGCACTGTACAGCCCTGAAGTTTGTTCTTTCTGTGCAAAAAATGGAGCAGAGTGTTAAAATAATGTTGACATTTCTGCACCTGAACAGCTGTAGGGAAAAAAAAAGATTTTCCTCAAAGTTACTTCAACCACAAACTAATTTTGTGCACAGAGAATTACCGGTATGTATTTTATTATTATTATTATTATTATTATTATTATTATTATTATTATTATTATTATTATTATTATTATTATTATATTTAAACATATATGGATATGATAGATTATACAGATGGATGATTCATGTCTGCAACATGACATCATTTTGTGGCTTGTTTGTTTTTATTAGTTAAACATCGGCAAAGTAGAACACAGAAGCAGCTTGAAGCAGAAAGTGTGAGTATGTCTGTGGTCTGGAGGCATTATAAAGTTGATCACAACAACATATTAAAAAGATCGGATCGGGACTCGGGATTGGCAGATCTTCAAAATCTAATGACTCGGACTCAAGGGCAAAAAAACCTGATCGGGACATCCCTAGTAAAAACTACAGGGCTCAAAACTGTCTTTAAATAAGAGCAGGGGACATGTCTCCCCTGCACCAGTGGCGTAGCAAGGTTGAACTAAACCCCGGTGCGAAAGAGTTGCTTTAGGGCCCCCCTCCCGAATCAAATCACCGAATACTATTGTGAAAAGAGTTGTGATGATCGCAGATGGATCTGATCTAAGAGAGGAAGAGGGAAGCAGAGTACTGATACTGATGTTTAGCTGAATGTTTTAAACAAGAGAAAAAATCTACAGTAAAACAAAATATAATGTTTGTCAGAAAACAAAGGCACCATGTGAGCCTTTAAGGCAGGGTGGGGGACCTTTATTTGCTACGGGGCCAATTTTTTTTTTTTATAAAGTCCTCTGAGGGCCATTCAGAACATAAACCAGTGATGTCCAATTGTTTCAAGACAAAGGGGAAAATCACCAAGTATAAAGTTCTCAGTCACAAAAATTTGCATTGAAACATGGAGAAAAATTATTCGCAGGGGTGTCAAACTCAAGTCCTCAAGAGCCGGATTCCAGCATGTTTTAGAAGTCTCAGCTCCATCACACCAGATTTGAATCAGTGGATGATTACCAAGCTTCAGTAGAGCTTGGGGACTTCTTGAAGATGTAATTTAACAAAAGATTCAGGTGTGTTGAATCAGGGTAAGTACTGAAACCTGTAGGACTCTGGCCCTCGAGGACTGGAGTTTGACACCCCTGTAGGATTTTTTTTTTTCACTTTTAGGTGGTCAAAAATATAATAAACATGTCAAATTTAACTGAGCAGAACAAAGAGTTTCTGCAGGAAAGGTTCAGTAAATCTTTGTTGACAAGAGACATAAAGAGACTGAGGTTTGACTTAATGAAAAGAAAAATTAATTTTATTGGCTGATTGTTTGATGGTTTTTTGGTCTTGAAAATAAGTTTGAGTCCAACAGAATCAAGAATTGGATCCAGGTCTTTCTTCAGAAAATGCTGAAAGTACCATATATTTTAATTTACTTAATACTTTATTTACTTACTTAATACTTTACTAAGTATAGTCAGGTTTATTGAATGGAGTTCTGTTTACCATGAAATTAAGGTAAAGGTTAAAAATCCTGGTTAACAAAAATCTACTTAACTATTTTTATTTAAAAAGATTTTAATTTGCCTGCATTTTTTTGTGTTACCTCCGGTCTGGTAACATGTTTCATCCAGACTCTGATGTGCTGGAACTGTCCGGTAAACTCCAGTTCGGTAAAGTTCCTCCAGGTCAGACTCCTTCACGACCAGCCCCTCAACTAGGGATGGGTACCATATACGGTACTTTTTAAGGCACTGATCGAATTCCGCGGTACCGTACTTGGACCAACTCACGTGATCTGAAACGGTGCCTTGTTTTGGTACCTGTCCGTCATTAATGAGAACTTGTGAGACAGCGATTCAACCTGATAAGCTGCCGCTGATAAGCTGCCGCTGATGCTGCGCACGCGTCACCTGCCTGAGGCATGTTGTGTACGTGTTTCGGACGTGCTACAATTGTATGCGTGTTGCTGTCGCTGTGTGCGTCGGAGCCTCCGACTCGGGAGGGGCTCACCTGTACCGCAGCTGAACGGAGTGCGCAATGTGTCAGAGAGGAGCAGCTGAGTGTGTGTGTCTGTGTGTGTGTGCGTTGTCGCTGCGTGCGTGTTTGTCGGTGCCTTCTCCAACTTGGGAGGAGCTGCGCGCACGCGTCTCACCTGTTTCGCAGCTGATTGTCTCCCGTTGGTGTGCGCAATGTGTCAGAGAGGAGCAGCTGTGTGTGTGTGTGTGTGTGTGTGTGTGTGTGTGTGTGTGTGTGTGTGTGTGTGTGTGTGCGTGCCCATGTCGGATCATTAGAACCGGGACCGAGTGCTGCTGCCACTCAGAGTAGGCGATCCAGCTGGATCATGGTGGCTGGGTCAGCTGACCAGCAGGTCTAGCAGCAGCTCGGGGGTGAGGGGAGCTGAACTCTGGACTGTGCGTTATTGGCTCATCCACTGAGTCTCCCCGCCATGCGGTTCTTTATTGTCATTTGCCGAATAAACAGAGATATTTAGTGTATGTATTTGTCCACTGTTTTAGATTAGTTTAATAAATTGTTATTTTATTTGGAAACACGTCTCTGTCTGCTGCTTCTGTAGAGGAGCCTTTTTTAGGGGACATTAAACCTCCTGCAGCTTCAGTTCTAAAAGGTCAGATAAAGATAAGAGAGGTGAGAAGGGGGAAAGAAAAAATTAGCAGCAGGTAGGGGAGGAAATAATCAGAGAGAGAAGAAATAACATGTTATAGTATCATAGTAGTAGAATTGTAATTCCAGAGGACAAAGTGGAGGACAAGGAGCTGGTTAGAGTTTTTGAATCATTTATAAAACACTCAGCAGTTGATTAAAGGTTTTCATATTGAAGAATTTTGTACAATGCTACAATAAAATACAAACAGTTGTGTGTTATGATGATTTATGTTACTTCTTGTTATATATGGAAAAATAAATATATTTAATATAAAAAGTGATTTATTTAATTATTAAACACTCAAAAAGTATCGAAAACTGTTACCGTTAAGTACCGGTATCGATTCTTGGGTACCGAGAATTGGTACCGAATCGATTCAAAGGTGAAAGGTACCCATCCCTACCCTCAACATAAACTAAATTCACGGGTTTGGATGGGAAAAAGGCTCACTTGTCTATTTATCCTGAAAAAGTTTCACTTTCTGGATCATTTTTCACAGCAGTCGCCATGATTGACACCTCTCCCGACTCTATGTTGCATTCACTGACTCCGATTCTGACTTGGATTTAAGAGTTGCTGTCGATCTGATCGCAGAAACACTGTTGGGAGAATAATATCATTGATGGAGGGGCCCACGGGCCCCAGTGCGCTGCACCGGCTGCACAGACAGACCCTACGCAGCTGCCCTGCACCCCCAAATTACATCCATGTCTTCATCAGGCACTGCTGACCGGACTGGCTCACAACACAGCCAGTCCAGTGGTGTACTAGTGGTCAGTGCTGTGCTGGACTGCCGACAGTGTTCCGGTATGGGCGAGCAGTTCAAACTGCTTGTTTTAATTTGCACTTCCTGCTGCAGCGGTGCTCAGATAAAGAGCGCTCTAAAAGGTGACGCTGGTGTCATTACACCAATACAGACATCAGTTGTGTGTTTTATGTAGCGGCATCACACGTAGATCACGTGATCACTTCCTGAAAGTGCGGGGCTCTAAGATTCACAGAGCTGCTTAGTGACACACAAACACTGTCAGGAGCACAGCTCAGCACACACGCAGCATGCAGAAACCGTCAAGTGTTTAAAAATGCGATTAACGCGATTAAAAAAACAATGCATTAATTATGGCTGTATTATTGTAATTAACACATTCTGACACCCCTAATTATAACAATCTAAAAGGTACAAGCTCTCAAATGTCACTGGAGGTCTAAAGCTTTTACCAGCACATGATGTAGGTTGTGATCTTTAAAAAAGTCATAAAAGTAGTTTATGTATGATTTTAGTGTGAGAAAATGTTCAGACTTGTCTTGCTGTGGTTCTCCCTCCAGGTCCAGTAACAGGTGATGGTATATGGCCATCCCACTCACCGCCGCCTCTGCCCAGTCAGGAAAGTTGGGTCAGTTTCACAGCTGACACGCCACCCTCCAGCACGCTCCCAGCAATGCACCCGTCGTCAGTCCAGGTAGAGCAGCTCAGCTTCTGACTCTTTTGATGTCTTGATGTCAGCAAACTTAGCTGCTTTTGGATTTTTAATTACACACTAGAAGCAGCTGAATATGTAACAGCCTGAATATTATAACCCTCTTTCATCAAACTCCAAATGCAAACAAAACATAAGATGTTCTAAATATTAGTCATTGTCCTATATCAATGCTTTTTCTACCAGTGCTGCCAAACAGAAACTCAAGCAGCTTCTGTGACACTTTTCAGAAAAAGCTGCTCGGCCTCATGTCTAATTTTAGTCCGATTTTATTTCCATTTTTAGTTTCTTACATCATATTAGAGTCAATAACACCAAAGAGTCATAAAATGCTGCTGTCTTTATACTTTATTTGTAGTAATATAATTTTCTACTTTAATTAATCCACAATTAAGTGTTTTACTATAAAATTATAAAATTTTATTGAGTTTAAAGTCCAGGTTTACGTTCATTTATATAATTCTGTTTCCTGTAGGAAAGCACAACGATACGAACTGTGGCCTCGGCGGGAACCAACAATGAGATCCAGCGACAGTCCAGCAGCTACGACGACCCCTGGAAGATCACGGATGAGCAGAGGCAGTATTACATCAACCAGTTTAAAACCATTCAGCCTGAACTCACTGGCTTCATACCTGGTAGGAAAATGCAGAAAACACACACACTCACACAAACCAAGGTCTTATGAGGAGTGTTAATTATGTGTTGTGTGTTTCAGGTTCAGCAGCAAAAGAGTTCTTTACTAAATCAAAGCTACCAATTTTAGAGTTGTCACATATTTGGTGAGTCATTGCTGATACATAATATACTATCTGTAGCTGGTGTAATCAGTATATTTTTACTGTGGCCTCGGCTTTCGTTATCATAATGTGTAGGGAGCTGTCAGACTTTGATAAAGATGGAGCGCTGACCCTGGACGAGTTCTGTGCCGCCTTTCACCTTGTTGTGGCCAGAAAAAATGGATACGACCTTCCCGAGAAGCTGCCTGAGAGCCTCATGCCAAAGCTGATTGACCTGGATGATTCAGCAGGTGTGCAACTTACGCTTCTTTTTGTCTTCGCTGCATCCTCTATTCATGTTAGTTTTGGGCGGTATTATGGTAATACCGATACACCCGGTATTGAAAAATAGCAACAGTATCCGTTTCAATACCGTCATGAAAAGCTGCACAGTCAGCGCTGGACCGCCGGTGAGCTGATGATAATTTTGGGCTGGTCTGGGGCGCTCGCTCCTCCCGCTGTCGGAGCGACTCGTTTTAATCAGCGCTTCCTTGTTGTTGCGCGAGCTCCTATAGCTGCTGGTGTGTTTTGTGCACTTAGGGCTTCAGTCAACAGCGGGGGTTTTCTCGTTTGGCTGTATTTACGGTTTTATTTTGACAAGGGGCAGCTAAACAAAAACGGCTACTTCTGGTTGTTCCGGTTTCGTCTCAAAAACGAAAGAACAGAGAGAATACATGGATTCGTGCGCGTTTAGGGCTTCAGTCAACAGCGGGACCACCCCCTCCCTTGTTATACTCAGCATTTCCTTGTTGCGGCGAGGCGAGCTCGCGAAGCATTTACAGCGCTTCAGTCAACAGCGGTAGCCGTCCAAACCGATCATCAGCTGTTAGTGCTCATGGTGGGAGCCATGACCGCAAATGCCCGAGCTGAATTATGGTCCCAGTCCAACCCTGGTCACAGTAATACTGTATACCCGGTAAAATGTGGAGGAAGTTTAATGGTATTAAAATTTGGATACTGCCCAAGCCTAATTAATTTGTCAACTTCAAACTTCACCAAACCTGTGAGGCAACAGGGCTGCAATGTTTTATGTTCTGGTATCTTGTTAATGTTACCTGATGGCCAAAATGTTTATTGAACATATAGACATCAAATTTAAAGGATTTGCAGAAAATCGTTGCAGTGATGAAGTCACTGAGCTGTAATTGCTGGTGTTTTGTTTGAGACAAAATACGAACCTGTTGTGACAGGTTTTGGACAGGAAACAAACTTGAACAAACTTTGTTTAAACATTATCCTGATATCTTAACCATCAGATGTCCCGGAGCCAGCTGCTGATGTCACTTACTCTGCGTCGCCGGTGGAGGTCACCCCCAACAAGTCTCCCTCCATGCCTTCACTCAACCAGGCGTGGCCAGAGATGAACCAGAGCAACGAGGTTCCAACATGCACACAACACTACACATTTTAACACAAAACTCTTTGCTTGTTGCTTTTGCCTGATTTGCATTTGATTAATCTTAATTACTCAAAGTAACTCAGTGAACGTTGATCCCTCTGTATCTATCATGAAATGACCTCCACCATCTTCCTCACCATTGAGCATCATGACTGATAACTTTGCTCATCCTCTCTCCCTTTCTGAACCTGTGATGTTAGATTTGTTTCTACGGTTGCGTCTCAGACCGATGATCGTAAACGTGTGATGTCACTGACTGACATGTTTTTTTCTCACTGTCTGTCTGTCTCCCTCAGCAGTGGGAGACGTTTAGCGAGCGCTCCTCCAGCTCACAAACTCTGACCCAATTTGACTCTAACATTGCACCAGCTGACCCTGTAAGTCAATCACTTAGTTTGCATGGTTTCACCAATAATAGACAGACATTAACCCTCTCTGGAAATTTCTATTCCTGTCTTTTTCCTGTGACTTTTTCTGTGCATGATGTTCTTCCAATTTGCTGTTCTTTGCTTCAGCTCTGGCCACTTTGTTTCAGTTTGCCTGGCTCATCTTTGATTGGACATCACTTTTTTACCTTTTAATGACATCTATCAATCACTACTGCCTTTTTGATGGGGAGAAATATTGTTTTAAACATTCTACAGTTTAGTTCTAGTCTTTTCTGATGTATATATTTTGGCACTTTGGCAGAATTTCTTTCTTACAGCAGCAGTTGTCTCATAAATAGCTCAACACGTTTGACCGGGTGGTAAAATGGCAGACTGAAAGCGTGACAAATAGAATTTCACTGAATTTATGACTTCTAAATGGAGAACAGCATCTCCATTTGACACATAAGTAGGGTGTCAGATTAGCGTGTTAATTACAATTAATTAATTACAGCCATAATGAACGCGTTATGTTTTTTAATCGCGTTAATCACATTTTCAATCGCTTGACCGTTACTGCATGCGGTCTGCTGCTGCAGTGATGTGTGTGTGCTGAGCTGGTCTCCTTGCTGTGTTTGTGTGTCACTGAGCAGCTCTGTAAGGCTCAGAGCCCCGCAGTTTCAGGAAGTGATCACGTGACCTACGAGTGATGCCGAGACAAAACAAACACGGCTGATGGCCGTGCCTGTGTTATGATACCGGCATCACCTTTTAGAGCACTATTTATCTGAACCCGCTGAAACAGGAAGTGCAAATAAAACGACCTGCTCATTTCACAAGCTGCTCGACCGGAACCGACAAGCACCACCAGTTCAGCACAGCTCTGATCACTGATTACAGTAGTACACGTAACTGTCAGCCAGTTCAGTGA
The DNA here is from genome assembly GCA_006937965.1 of Callopanchax toddi. Lineage (NCBI taxonomy): Eukaryota > Metazoa > Chordata > Actinopteri > Cyprinodontiformes > Nothobranchiidae > Callopanchax > Callopanchax toddi. The sequence continues at coordinate 390,524 of SSNR01000171.1, read as the reverse complement.
GCGACCAGCCGGCTGACAGCTTCCACTGCTTGTCCAGCACAGCGCTGATCAATGGTTTCACCGCTGGACTGCTGGTGTTATGAACCGGTCCAGTCAGCGGTGCCTGAAGACATAAACGTTTGGGTGGTGCAGGGTGGACGTGTCCTCTGCTCGTTTTTAAAGTCAGTTTAGAATCTTGTAGTTTTTCCTGTCTAAAACAATGTTGCACTATATTAAATGGATACAGGCTGTTGCTTTTAGGTGTAGGGTTGATATCGTGACACTGTTTAAACAGTTCAGCACCTCCTCTCCACCTTCAGACCCCAAACCTGTATTCAAGTTGTGCCCCCCCCCCCCCCCCCCCCCCCCCCCCCCCCCCCCCCCCCCCCC
>SSNR01000171.1:379148-390145 GCA_006937965.1 Callopanchax toddi | reverse complement strand
CCCCCCCCCCCCCCCCCCCCCCACACACCTTTGAAATTTAGATTTCATTCTTGGTGGAAGATCAAATCAAACTTTCTTTATAGAGCACATTTCCTGCATATCAACACAATGTGCTTTACAGCAGATAAAACATAACATCAAATCAGATGACGGTTAACAGAGCTGCTGTATACTGATTCCACTGACCAAAGTAATGGTTGCACTGGGACTGAATCTGTTCAAGTCTGTTAAACACAAGAAATGACTTCATAAAGATCTATTGGTCTGACACAGTAATTAAATGAATTTAAATGACAATAACTCAAGATGAGGGCTTTCTTCAGCTATTTCTTTAGGTGCGATTAAAAATGTGATTAATTTGATTAATTACAGATCATAATTAATTAATCACAATTTTTTTAATCACATTGACAGCACTATCTTTAAGTATAAAAATGACTTTGTGTTCGAATGTTACTGCACAGATGGAAGCAGAAGACTGGAATTCTGGGATTTACTAAGTAAAATGAATAAAAAAGTGGAGTGCAAGGCCTTTCTCCTTTTTATTTCCTTGACTCTAACTTTGTCCATGTGTCCTCCAGGACACGGCCATCGTCCACCCAGTTCCCATCAGGATGACGCCCAGTAAGATCCACATGCAGGAAATGGAGCTGAAGAGAACTGGCAGTGGTAGGACTGTTTTCTGCTGTTTATGTGTGCCTTTCTTAATGGATCGTATTATGAGTTTAATGCTTAAATGCAATCTGAGGCTAGTTTGAAATGCAAGCTACACTAACATCAGATCTGAGCTAAACTGGCACGACAGTTGGGGGAAAAAACCTCCTAATGTGACTGCGAGGTCAGTACTTATCAGCAGTTTCAGCTGTTTTCTGAGCATCATGGCTTCAAACTAATGGCTCAGCTGCTAACGGATCATATTAATGTTTGTTTATGTTTCTGACTGACTGGAGTAGACTCAACTGTTTTGCTGGTATTTTTCTAACTTTCAGACCACAATCATCCTACTAGTCCTTTGCTGGCCAAACCCCCAGAACTGTCTGAAGAAGCCAAACTACCGACTTCCATGAAGTTTGTAACTGCCAACACTGCAGGTGAGAGAGAGATGAGCTGGTTTAGCTTTACACTCAGATAATCCTTGAGTTTCTTTAACCTCATACCTGCAACGTGTGGATCAGGGTTACAACGTCCACTTACAATGTGATGAGAAACTTTGTGAATTTTCCAATATATGCCAGGTATTTTTTGTTGATATTTGACATCATCTCTAAGGATGAGGACAAACTTATGTCAGTGATGTGGCTCTGTTCAGTCATTGGCTGCAGCACAGTCAGCTGACCTCTCTGAGGGATTATCTTTCTTTTAAATTCAGTTGACTCAGCTGTTGTCCGTTGGAACATTTGTTAGAACATGCTGTTCTGTGTACAGCTGTGGTTAAAAGCTTAAATGTGAAAAATCTTACTTTAGTAAAAAAAAAAAACAACAACAAAAAAAACCCCCCAGAAATATTGACAGTAAAAAGAGGCTAGAGGAAATGATGGGTTTGGTTCTTCTAATAGATCAAATCTAGACTTTAGATTAATGTTACTAAAGTATCAGTGTAATCACTGTTATTGTTAACTATTTCACATATAGTTTTATATACAATTTTAATCTAACATGATTGAGATTTATTCTCTTTATTTTGGCCAATAGATGCTTTTTGTTGATGTTTGTTTAGATTTAACTTCAAAGGATCAGAAAAAACTCATGGATTTTTAATGCAGTAAACTATGATGTTTTTCTTTATTAATGTCACTCAGTACAGTTTTGTTTCTGTGCTTTGATTTGTCTTGTAGTTCTTCACTGATGATTTATCTTGTATTTTTATATTTTTCATATCTAGGTGATGGTTACAGCAGTTCAGACTCTTTTACCTCAGACCAGGAACCAATTACCAGGCAAAGGTTGTGCTTCTTAATATTTTAATCACCAAATTCTACATCTACCATTTCTTTACACACTGTTGCTGATTCTTTCACAACATTAGGACACTTTGAAGCCCAGATCTGGGCCTGTGGTTCTGTCCTTGGATTATTATTGATTAATCATTTTGTAAATGAGTCTTTATATTTTATCTCTTCATCCAGAAACATGAGTGTTTGTTTTCAGGTCTCAGTCAGGTGCGTCTCCAGAAGCACTGAAGGTGGTAGCTCCACCTCCTCCTCCTCCTCGCCCCCAACACTCCCACTCTCGCTCTTCATCTCTGGATATGAATCGCACCTTTGCTGCCACGTCTGCCCAGGGACAACCGCAATCCTCTACGATAGCTTTTCCTCCTGCAGTGCCTCCTCGACCACTACCCACGCAGGTAAGAACATAACAACAGGTATTAGATTTTTTAAAACATTTTAACTCTGACAAAGCCTGTCACTACACTCTTCTCTCTTGGCTCTGCTTGTAGACATCAGTACCACTCACAGGGCATCGTGCCGAAGCTGAGGCTGGTCCTGGAGGTGGGTCTGTGCTCACCTCTACCTCCCCCCAGCAGATTCCTCAGCAGCCCAACTTTGCAGATTTCAGCCAGTTTCAGGCTTTAGCTGCATCTGAACAGCCCTCCAGCCTGCCGGAAATCGACAAACACAGCGAGGCAGGACAGGTAGGCTGTTACCAGGAAGTAACTCGTTTTTAATTTCCTAAAATGTTGCAGAGGCAGAGCAGAGATTACTGCATTGACTTGTCTGGTATTTAATTGTCTTGGTATTTATCTGGTAGTTAGGCTGAAGACATGTAGAATCTGAGCTCCATTGATTAAAACTGAAAAAAGCATCAACTTCACAAAACATTTAGCCTTGTAGGTATTTTATTAAGTCTTGAGCTTCATTCACACTGTATATAAAAGTGGCACAAATCTTTTTTTTTTTCAAATTATTATTTATTTACGTCAGTCTGAGAGCAGAAATCTGACCCAGATCACTTTCACATTTAGGACCACATGTGAAAGTGATCTGACCCAGATCACTTTCACATGTGGTCCTAAATCTGATGCATATCTGATGCTTTTCAAAGTGACCTCAGTCCGAGCCACATTTCATCGAACTTGTACCTCGCTGAAGTCTCACAGGCAGCACAGTCCTGTGCCAGTCGAGGCAGAAAGTGGCATTAATACATATGATGTGTGTAGTATCCAGATTTATTTCTGTAAACGCAGCATGGCAAAGGCAATTCAATATTCAGATCTTGTTAAAAAATATCAGAATTGAACATTAAAACCTGCAATGTGAACGTAGTTATGGACTGAGATTTTTATCAGTTTCATTTTTGGAGTTCAGAGACTAGTCTACGACCTGGGACTTTGTGAAAACACTTTAAAGCTACACTCGGCAGTGTTGTAAACAAGCTAGGTATCGCTAACTATTTTACAGAAACACGTCTCGAAGCACTCACCCCTCCCGTCAGGTAAATTCCGTAGTCCAGCCTTTCCCTGACGTGGGACCATGCTTTGCCATGGTAACTGTTCAAAACAGAACTCCAGCCGTTGAAACGTTCCCCCAGGTTTTTCCTCTTTTTACCTCCAAACGTTTTTAGTTTTCTGCTAGCTGAAAAGGTGTATTTTTTGTGGGGTGGGGGGCGCTGGTATTTTTTCTTAAAATGGAAGCGCTAACAGCCGGCTGCCCGGGCGGATTAATGGCGGATCCAAGCAGTGTGGAAGTGCGACAGACAGACAGCTGGATTGTCCAGATTGGCTGAAGTTTTTAGAGAACTGCAGGACAACCACTTTATTGATTTCTTTCGGGTTTTTAAAATCTCCACAATACATTTATGGCTATACTATATTAGAACGTTATTAAGAGGCATTAAAAAAACGTTAAAAAGCTACCGTAATTTCTGGACTATAAGCCGCTACTTTGTCACTTGCTTTGGACCCTGCATCTTATACAACGGTGCGGCTTCTCTGTGGCTCAGCTAATGGCCATCGGGGGTGCTATCAAGAAAGCACCAGCGCACAACAAAGCGTGTTTCGTAAAGCTGGACTGCTGCTTGACGATGATGAAGAGTAAGAGATGACAGTTTGGGAACTACTGTATCAAAATAACCAGCCTACCGTGTCATCGTCTTCCTTCCTACAGTCGTTCCCAAACAGTCATCTCTGTCCTGACAATCCCCTCTGTGGTAGCAGGAACTCATATATACGATAAGAAAACATTAAAACACCTGCGGCTTATAGTCATTATGTGTGGACAAATCTGCAATTTCCCCCAAATTTAGCTGCTTTGGCTTATATTCAGGTGTGCCTTATAGTCCAGAAATTACGGTACATTGTTTATTAAGCTGCCGAGTGTAGCTTTAATTGGTGAACTGCTAGTATCATATTAACACCTAGTAGAAAAGTTGTGGTTATGTTCATATTAACATTCTTAGTGGATCTGCACAATTTCAGATGTGTTTTTTTGTCAGCAGGTAGAAAAGATATCCGAAGGTGCAGGCCCTTTAAGAACAGTAAAGAGTGACGGCCCAACAGATGAGAGAACCCCCATTACAGTCAACTCTGTACGTCTGTGTTGTGTAAACTTTAATAATATATATTATATGTATGTATATAGTAGGGCTGCCACGATTAGTTGATTAGTCACGATTACGTCGACTACTGAAATCATCGGCGACGAATTTGGTAGTCAACGAGTCGGTTTTTGTTGTTGTTGTTGGACTATTCTTTCAAACTGCCACTTTACCTTCCACTGCCTTTCTGATCTTGATGCGCATGCATGCTGTGAGGCAGCTTTGTGCATTAGGATCCAGTCTGGCCCATGCCTTAGGCTCCAAAGGTCTAGTCTTTTCTCCACTCCCTGGTTCTGATCGGCACGCTCTGTTTCCCGCCGGCCCAGTTCTGATCAGCGCGCTCAGGGTTTCCGCTACATGTAATTGATCGTGGCGCACCGCCACGGTTAATTAGAAGCCGCCACACCTTCAGCATGAAGTAAAAAAAAAAAAGAAGTTAAAACAATGTAAAGCATATGAAAAATATATAGCCTATATTTGCGCACTCAGGGCGCAAATTTTGGTCGCAAATGCGCCCTAATTTCCCGAAGATGTACCTAAAATTATCCCAGGTCGCTCTGGGACGACCGAGGATTTTCCTCTAAGACTGGAACTGGTGCAGGTCGAACAAAAAGAAAAAAACCTCTGACGCTGAAGGTCTTCATCTGGTTCAACAACAGACGCACATTAAACCATGGGTACTAAAATACAAATCTTAATAGTCACATCGATCCCAAAATAGTCCGCGGGGCGGGGGAGAAATACCGCTAAACTCTGCAGGATGTGAGCAGCGACACTCCAGAAGTGAAACTAAAACAGCAGCTGTAGTCAGATCATCGCTGTGCTAATGACAAAGACGATATCACACTGACAAAGTGGATTTATTAAACGAACTGCAGCTCAGGAGACATGCGGGTAGCGCGGGTCGGAAATCAGCGGCTCGCGGGCGGATCCTGTCCTCCCTCTGATTGGCTGTGGTCCAGATATTCCCTGTGTGCTGCAGTCAGAGAGGTGAGTAATGAATGCTAGGCTAGTCACATGAACAGATGTTGTGTGGATGAGGATATAAACTAAAAAGAAGAATCAACTTTTCATCAAGTTAAGAGCTGAGAGTCTGAAAACAATTCTCTAACATGGAGCCATCATCCTTCAGGTTAGGTCAGACTCTGGTCCAGGTTAGGTCAGGACCTGGTCCAGGTTAGGTCAGACTCTGGTCCAGGTTAGGTCAGACTCTGGTCCAGGTTAGGTCAGACTCTGGTCCAGGTTAGGTCAGACTCTGGTCCAGGTTAGGTCAGGCTCTGGTCCAGGTTAGGTCAGGCTCTAGTCCAGGTTAGGTCAGGCTCTGGTCCAGTTTAGGTCAGACTCTGGTCCAGTTTAGGTCAGACTCTGGTCCAGTTTAGGTCAGCCTCTGGTCCAGGTTAGGTCAGGCTCTGGTCCAGGTTTGGTCAGGTTCTGGTCCAGGTTAGGTCAGGCTCTGGTCCAGGTTAGGTCAGGCTCTGGTCCAGGTTAGGTCAGACTCTGGTCCAGTTTAGGTCAGACTCTGGTCCAGTTTAGGTCAGGCTCTGGTCCAGGTTAGGTCAGGCTCTGGTCCAGGTTAGGTCAGACTCTGGTCCAGGTTAGGTCAGGCTCTGGTCCAGGTTAGGTCAGACTCTGGTCCAGGTTAGGTCAGGACCTGGTCCAGGTTAGGTCAGACTCTGGTCCAGGTTAGGTCAGACTCTGGTCCAGGTTAGGTCAGGTTCTAGTCCAGGTTAGGTCAGACTCTGGTCCAGGTTAGGTCAGGTTCTAGTCCAGGTTAGGTCAGGTTCTAGTCCAGGTTAGGTCAGGCTCTGGTCCAGTTTAGGTCAGACTCTGGTCCAGTTTAGGTCAGACTCTGGTCCAGTTTAGGTCAGCCTCTGGTCCAGGTTAGGTCAGCCTCTGGTCCAGGTTAGGTCAGACTCTGGTCCAGGTTAGGTCAGACTCTGGTCCAGGTTAGGTCAGACTCTGGTCCAGGTTAGGTCAGACTCTGGTCCAGGTTAGGTCAGACTCTGGTCCAGGTTTGGTCAGGTTCTAGTCCAGGTTAGGTCAGGACCTGGTCCAGGTTAGGCTCCTCTCTATCATCTTTCAGCTGCAGCAGACTGATCATCAGGAGGCTGAGAGGATGATCAACTTTAACTTCTGATTTGTTTTCAGTCAAAAGAAAAAACAAGAACAAACAGAATGTTCATTTAAACACAAAATCAATATGAATGAAAAGGAGCTGAGAGAAGGAAAAAATAGTATATTTTCTGCCTGTTTTAACAAAACAAAATTCATCAAAATCAGTTTCCACCACTTTTATGTTCTAACTTTCAAACTTAGTCACTGAGGCCATCCTGATTTACATTTTTAATATAATTACTGACTTTGATTCATTTATTTCCATAATTTTACACTGTTTACATAAATACTCAGTTCATTCTCTTCGGTGTAATGTTTTCCTACTATATTGATGACATGCCGCCGCCGCCACGGTTAAAAACATTTCTAGGGGAAACCCTGGCGCTCCTCTCTCTGCCAGCCCAGTTCTGATCAGCCCGGTTCTGATCAGCCCGGTTCTGATCAGTCCGGTTCTGATCAGCGCGCCTCTCTGCCGGCCCGGTTCTGATCAGCCCGGTTCTGATCAGCGCACTTATCTCCCCGGCCCAGTTTTGGTCCGCTTGCTCCGCTCTCTGATTCTGGTCCGTGCGTTTGGTTTTTAATGAGCCAGTCCGTGAGGCGAATAGCAGTTTTGAACACTTTCATGAATGTTTCACTTTATGCTACAGGTAAAGATTTGCAAATTACATTAAAAGTTTAATAAACCATCATCCTGTCTATTTTTTGTTGGCACAGACCTGAAACAATTCGGGCTGTATGATGGTTTAATAAGAGCAGCAAACTAGATGCTTTTAAACAGAACCTAAAAAACATATTTTTAGAAAAGTTTTTTGTTGAATGTACTGTATTTTACAGGCTCTCCTTTTGATTATTTTAATCATTTATTGACCTTGGTCACTTTATTTTAGGTTGCTGTTCTGTAGCACTTTGAGATTCCAGAAATATAAAGTGCAATACAAATTAAATTTATTATTATTATTATTAATAACTGCATGCTGGTGAGATAAACTGTATGTTTTATGTCCAATGTAGCATGATCCGATTAGTCGATGAATCATAAAAATAATCGGTGATTAGTCAACTCTCAAAATAATCATTTGTGGCAGCCCTAGTATCTAGTTTTTAATAAATGAACTGAAGCTTACAAAGTGCTCAAGTTGTTTCCTGACAAACATCCTGTCCCATTCAGCACCAGAGACGTTCTCATTTCAGTCTGTTGTCTCCCATCAGACTAAAGGCTCGTCAGGTCCACTGGCTCCTCCACCAAAACCTGTCCGTCGGAGGTTGAAGTCTGAAGATGAGCTCCGACCTGAAGACGAGCAACATGGTCCTCAGAAATCCAGCACCGTCGCTGCCCCCCTGACCATTCAGCCCTCCATCCCCAGGTAGGAAACTCGCTGAGTTTCAGAGGGTTGAAACTGTTGATTCCTGGATTTATTTGTTTAGTTGAAAGCGTGCTTTTGTTTTTAGGTCTGTTGGAAAAGACAAAAAGGCAATTCAAGCTTCAATCAGAAGAAACAAGGAGACAAACACAGTACTGGCACGACTTAACAGCGAACTACAGCAACAGCTGAAGGTTTGAAGGTTTTAAAGTTTACAGGAGATCACTGTTGTGCCTCACCGCTCCGCTCACACCTGTTGTTGTCTTCCAGGACCTGCTAGAAGAGAGAATATCTCTGGAAGTCCAGCTGGAGCAGCTCAGACCGTTCTCTCACCTTTAACCAACATGAGGATTAAAACTCTGCCATAATTCCTCAGACGGCTGTGGCCGTCATCCCTGCTATCCTCCACCTCTCCTTTCTTCCATCACCCTGAACTTCTCCAGCGGCTGCGTTCTGCCGCGGGTGGTTCTGTTAAATCTCAATCTCACAGTGACTGACTAGAAACTGGACGGACCCGAGAGCACAGTCTAACCAACAAGTGGAGGAGAGACGAGGAGAATTTACAAACTGGCATTTTTTCCCCTAAGAGGTGAAATGACAGTGACCTGACAGTTAGGAGCATCAGATGAGCTTTAGGTCCATTGTGAAGACAAAACAGCTGATTTTCTGTGAACTTGACTCTCTGAGCGACTGAAGAAGTAATGCAGAGTGTAAGTGTGTGTGTGTGTGTGTGTGTGTGTGTGTGTGTGTGTGTGTGTGTCATGTTCCTGGTTAGTGAATTAAATGGAGGCTAGCGCCAGTGTGTTTAGCTCTGCTGCAACCAAACTTCTAGTAAAAATCTGGTCAGTTTAAGGAAATTGTTAAACATTTAGATTATTTCCTTTTTAAGTTAAAGAAAACAGAAGATCTGGATTGGTTTGATATTAAAGCTGCAGAAACTTCCAACTTGCTGAAAAAGTTAAACTAATTCCTAATTTGGTGAGAATTCATCCTTCAAAATGTCTTCCAGCTTTTTGGCATAAAAATTCATCCTATTATAAAAATTTGGGGGCATTTTCCAATCCGCATTCTTAAGAATCAGACAAACACAGGTTTCTTTAGTGGAAAGAGTTGAGTAAAACATACTGGGTTAGTTCCAGAAAGGAACAATGTGTGTGTTTGTGTGAGGCCTTTTATGGCTCAATCATCATGGTGAAGACTTTTTTTTTTTAAACTTTTATCCTGTGACATGAATTCAGTCCACTTTCGTTCAACTCTACATACAAAAATGTGTGCATGTGTGTTTGATGCAGTGTATAAAAGTCTCGTCTTTCTTCATGTTACAGTGTTTGAGGATTGATGTGACTGAATGGTTTAACTTTATGCCAAAATAACTGAACTGTCACTTTGCTCTTTAACATTTCTCTGGGCTGTTTAAACACTAGAAGCAGCCTCTTATTCTCCTCTTCCCCATTTTTTAAAAATTTCTTTGCAACTCAACATTTCAGCTTTTTGTTTTTTCCTTAAGCTGTCGTTATGTTCGGTCTTTAACTTTACCTGTTTGGGAAATCATTTCTAGCAGAAACAGATGTTCACTTGAAGGGTTTAAAAAGTTCCAGCTGCTAGGTTGCAGAAGGCACCGTTAATGAAGAATCGTGTTTCTGATCAGGGAGAAGTTTTCCTGCAATTTCTCCACTGTGAACACACATACACAGATCCAAACTAATGGTGCAGGAGGAGTGTTTGTTTTAAAAAATAACATGGCTGTTTGCCAATCAGGCGAGGCAGCGCTATGCAAGTACGTGTGATACATCGTCAGACTAACTTTAGCTGTTTGTACTTTGATAGTAGCAACTGTGTGAACTTTGGTTTTGTACCGTAGATCTTCCAGAACACCATCTACTGTATGTCTGTGATCCATTTTGCCTTTTAAAAAATGTTTGGTACTGATGGGCAGTCTGCATTTCCTGAAATCTGTAAAATGTGACTTTCACTGGGTGGAAGTGAAGCCCAACAGGAGACCAGTCAGTGAAATGGGAGACCTGAATGACCCAACTGCACTTTGAACTCGACTCCTTCACATCTCATCTACTTTTGTCCCCCTAATTTTTACCTGTGTGTTTGTTCTGGTCTGTTTTATTTCTGCATTCCGAAACATCCCATTTTTTTATTCAGTTCATTTCCTAGATTGTTCTGTCCTCATGTTGATAAAGCATCAATATTTTTCTAAAGCCTTACTCCCCCAACAGGTGTTCAGGTTTCCATGGTGACTGACTGACCTTTCCTCCTTGTAGTAACAAGGCTTCCCTTTCTTTTTTTTTCTTTCTCCTTTTTCCTTTCTGGTGTGTGTGCGATGTTGTTTCCAGAACCTGGAACTGATACCATTTAAAACCCAATTAAACACCTTCGTGGATTGTTTTGTTTGCTCGCACAACGGCTCCCTCCTCATTCCCAAACCCAAAAGGCAATCCAGGCAGGCAGAAGCTATCCATCTGGAATGAAGTCTTTGATGGGCTTTTGAATGCCATTTGCTCCCAGATCTGTGTTGTATATTGTATATGATACACACTTTGGACTCGTGTACATTTGCATTAATTGCTGACTAACAGCAAAAGAATATTCTATTTAATTCTTCTCTTGGCTGTGGGATCCTAGATGTTTAACTGCATGGATGTACTGTATCTCTGCAGAGTTAACTAGCAGCTGTGTGATTTTTACACAAAAATAAAAAATGGCACAATATTTTAAACATCTTTTTATACTTCCTTGTTTATGTGACAAGTTTGTTTTAAAAACACTATGTAGTTTTGCTTGTTTTTAGCACCCCCTAGTGTCCGTTTTAAATCATTTGTAAAAACATTAGCATTGTTTCTGCCCAGAAACACCTAAGTCTAACTGTTGAAATGTCTCCTCAGCCTTCATTGCTTTCTACTGGAGCGGTTCATCACTCATTCAAGGAAATCAGCTGTGTTCAAGCAGGGAGAGATGGGGGGGGGGGGGGGGGGG
>SSNR01000171.1:337604-379138 GCA_006937965.1 Callopanchax toddi | reverse complement strand
GGGGGGGAAGCAGGAATCATGAGCTAGAAACCATAGATATCATATGCTAAAACACTCCTGTATTAGGATATCAGCTAGCCACGTTGGGTTAGCCTAACCCTCGTGAGGTACGTGATTTTGTGAGACTTCAAGGCACCGGACTGGAGACTCAGAAGTTACAAACCTGGATCCAAGCACCAGATGGGGCTGAGTGACTTTTTATTAACCCGATAAGGGTCATACTAGCACATACTGGCTCAAGGAAAAGATTTAAAATGTGTTTATGTTTAAATTTGGCACAACTCATGGTTTGAAATATTTTGACACATGAATCCAGATTTGTTTGAAAGACGCTCCTCTGAGATGCATGAAAAATGAAAGACAAAAATCCCAAAAGGTTTTAGCTGATTTTATTAAATCTATTTATTGCTGTTTTAAGGAGCAGTTCAAAAGAAATCACTTTAAACTCTCAAATTACTAACACTGACTCCAGTAAAACAACAGTGTAGTAGCAACAAGAACCATGTCATTACAACAAAAGGAAGGAGCTACTGCAAACATGGAAAATATTTAATTCTAATGAATCATAAATGAGGAAATATTTTTATGAACAGCTTGGTGCAGTAATGCATTTCCTACAAATATTAAAGGCCTTCCTGTAAGGAGGAGGTTCTACACATGAATCAGGCATGTTTTCTACTAAACCTCTACGGCAGAACATTAGAACTAAGGTTAAACTGTGTTTATTGCAAAAGCAGAACTCAAACCTCAGAAGAAGCTTCAGGCGTGTTTTGATGAATTCAGAGCATTTTCTTATCTGCAGAAGCTGAAGGTTCCAGTTTAACCAGATGAAATTATTTGACCACACTGGAAAAAAAAACAAACAAAACTTGTAAATTCTCTCCCTTTATTGTCCACAAAACATTTTTGTTGCATTTCTAAAAAACAATTTGGGGCAATAAGGATATGATGTAATATGAATGAAAAACAGCTATATTTATATTAAGGTAGTAATGTTTAGCTTTTATTAAAACATCCACATATTTTATATTAAAAAGAAAGGTGGGTTTTTTTTGCAGTTTATGCTTTAAAACGATACAGGGACCTGCAAGTCAAAGGGTGAAAATGAAAAAGGTATTTTTTGCTTTGTTTTTAATTTAATGGTAAATAAAACCACAACGTTCTTTTATTAAGATAAAACCCTTAAATGTTTCAGATCTAGAGGCTTTCTTTTTCCACAAAAACAATAATACTTTGTTCTTTTTAAAATATATATTGCATGTTTATTGATGTGCAGGGTAAAAAAAGAACAAATATTTGGTGTTATTCAAAAATTTTTAAATCCTGCAAATTTTCTAAATTCAATTAGAAGATTTGGGCAAAAATCTGAATTAAGATGATCTAATCTGCAGCTGGCTGTAAAATGTTCTTTTGCATTCTTTTCTTACTCACACACTGGTTTCCTTGTAGTGGTCGAGAGCCTTCTGAGCCAGCACCTCGGAGAACTTTGGATCGGTCCAGGAGACATCACCCGACACGGTGAAGTTCATGGAAGGAGAGTCGAAGAGCTGCACCGACACTCTGGTGTCTTCAGGCTCCTTCTCACGGGATTTATCTTTAGTGTCCTGAGAAATCACCTGAAACAGAGACACAGACTTCAGATTTCATTTACATTGATTTTGGGTTTGGGTCAGACAACAACAGGCCTGACGTTAGATCCAAAGTATTTTCTAACATTTTATAAATCAAACAGTGAGTCAACTTACAGATCATATACTGTGTCTGTATATATTTTTATATTTTATTTTTTTCAGTCACATTGCAATAAATGTTGCCCATATTGCAGCTATGTCATTTCCTCAGGGCCTTTCAGTGTCAATATATGTTTATTCGAGGCAAAAGGCAAAAACATCCATGAAAAATATAGTATATACCGGTAAATGACTTAATGTTTTGGGCTTCAAACTGAATCCTTTACTTCTTATAATCAACCTTGTTTTATATATGTATCTGCTCTACTTTTAGCTTGATTAAAACAGATCCACAAAGGCCCCAGAAGCACCATATTGCTGGTTGTTCTCCACAGAGTAGCTTATGGATGATTAAATAGACTAGCACTAAACGTCGTACCGCCTTAACATGGAAGATGCCATCCTTGGTGTTGTTAGCCAGAGACGACACCCAGCCGAACTGCCTGTTGAGAATGTCCAGGACGGAGGAGGTGTTGAACATCTGCTCCTCGAAGCGCTTCAGGAGGGAGTTGTACTGCTGGGTGAAGCGCTCGGCCATGGCCAGCGCCGCCTCCAGCTCCTGCTTCAGCGGACCCTCCAGGGGTTTCTTCCCAGAGCAGTCTGTTAGGGAAGAGAAATCTTTATAAAGGGCCAGAAAAACACATGTAGCTAAAGATTTGAAATAGGTTATTCTGATAGGAATCCTGAAAATATCTCAGAGACAAAGCAGAGGTGTATTAACGAGAGCTGTGTTTTACTCAGACAGGAAGCTGCACATTTCTTCACTAATGATGGAGATATAGTGGGTTTTTGGTCAAATCATGAAAATATCAAGTGTAATCTGACACAGGGCCGGTTTTGGGCATAGGCTGATTAGGCAATTGCCTAGGGTGCCCTCTGCTGGAGGGGGCGCCAAATTGTCCCTTAAAAAAAAAATTTTTTTTTTTAATTTTTTTTGACAAACTGCTGGACACACCATTCATCTCATGTAAAGAGCAAAGTAAGTAATAAATAAATAAATACATACATAAACTAAATAAATAAATAAAAAAGCACAACTTTTGCTGCATGAACAGTCAACGGTGGCGCCCCATGGCTACCTGCTGCTGCCGGCTGTGATCAGGTAAGGTGGGGGAGAGGCGCGCTGCGTGCATCCCTCCGTCTGGTTGTTTATTGATAATCAGTGTTGGGAGTAACGACTTCCAAAGGTTATTAATTACTGTAATGCATTGCTTTTTTCGGTAACACAGTAATGTAAGGCATTACAGAAAAAAAGCTGTTAACGTCAGTACGCGTTACAGTGCATGTTTAACCCGGATTGAGGCGGTGGGTTCTTCAGAGGAGAAACGTCACTCAGTGAAAAATGTGGTCAGAAAGAGTAGAGATGAGTGAATCTGCAGCCAGTGAAACAAGTCCAGTTCTGTCCGGTCCGAAACTCATGCGTGGTTCGGTTCGGAACTCGGTCCAGAGGGAAAACGCGGCCCGAGTCGTGCGCGCTCAAGTTATCCAAGGCCCGTTAAGACATATAAGCACATGCAGCTCCGTAAACTGAAGCGAGCAAACTGAGAAGAAGTTTCATGATAAAGAGTCACTCTGTTATTCACGTCAGAAGTTGGAGAGTTCACGCTCTCGCCCACTGAGCAGAGGAAACGCGTGTCATGCAGCCTCTGCTGAAGGAGGAGGAGCAGACAGGTGGAGGTAGGAGTCAGTCAAACTAATGAATAAGAAGCTTGTGCAGAGAGATATGTTTATAGATTTAAATATACTGTATATAGATATGATGGAATAATATATGAATAGGTAGGGATATATGGAGAGCTATGGATGATAGATGGATAATGATTGGGGGTGCAACGGATCATCATCGATCCGTGGTTCGTACGGATCACCCTCTACGGTTCGGAACGCACGTGGTTCGCGGTTCATGTAGAGCGCGTGCGTCGCTACATAATTCCCGACGGTCTGTTCTCACACACTCTGAATCTGCAGATTATTCCCCTCTTAGAAAGGCGTTCGTTTTGCATCACGTATAGAGGTTAACTCTGTTGGCTTCAGCCGTTTTAGTACACCAGAACGAAGGATCGCTGATCAATATCCAGTCTCTGCTGCGCACGTGCGCGCGCGCTGCCTCTGATTCCTCCGTCTCTCTCTCCATCAGCTGGAAATCCATCTTTCTGATAGACAAACTAGATTCACCTGTTTCTGTCTAAGATAACGTTATGTTGGGCTTTTCTACGAGCTAATAAACGTTAATATAACCGGAGTTCAGTCAGCAGCGCCTCGTGCGTCACGCCCCTCCGCACCCCCCCCAGCTGTGACCGCTAGTTTGACAGAAGCAGGTCTGTGACCCTGAGGTGGCATATGAGTCTATCTCCCCCATTAATTTGTTTTAATATGATTCAAAACTTTATTGAAGCATCAGATTGACAGCTTGAGTTAAATGCAGTTTGTATTTATGAGGATTGAGCATAAAAAAGTTGCTCAGTGTTTTAGAAAATAATGAGAGAGCAAAGTTTTTTGTCTTTTCTTTTTCATTCTGCTGATCCGAAAATTGATCCGAACCGTGACTCAAAACCGTGAACCGATCCGATCCGTGAGTTTTCTGATCCGTTGCACCCCTAATAATGATGGATGGATGGATGGGTTAATACCCAGATAGTTGTATATCTCCATGTATCCATCACATCACCTTCCACTGGATGTGAATGAGCTCATTACATGGTCAAATCCATATTTACAGTTATTTTGATGAGAGTAACTAAAAGTAATGCAAAAGTAGTGTAATGCCTTACATTTAAAATACAGTAATATTGTAATGTAAGGGATTACTTTAAAATGACAGTAACAAGTAATAAATAATGCATTACAGTTTTGAAGTAACGTGCCCAACACTGCTGATAATGCATGATGAGGAGGAAAAACGGGCCCAAAGTAGAGGTATTTAATTAATATACATGAAATAGTGAACATTTTTCCTGGACCATCATTTAGCAAGTTAGCTAAGACTAAAGGGCTATCATGCTGTTGTGCCCCCTACTTATTATATGAATGAATGTCATCAGTTCAAGTTTATCCAACTTTAGTACATTGCTTACTACTTAGAATTTGCAAAAGTTAAGTTGTTTCTGTTCTGGGCAGTAGGGGGCGCCAAAATCATTTTTGACATGATCTGCAAACACCACACACACACACACACACACACATACATATAGGCAGCAATTGTGGGCTGATGGCTGCTTAGATAATTTCTTCTTTTTTAATTCATGATGAATTCATGCACGTTTCTCCACATTAGATGCTAGTTTTTCCTAAAGTCTGTGTGTTTTCTCACCTAGATGCTGGATTTCTTTGCACTTCTCACATTGGTCACGGAACTTGATGCAGCCGGCAGAGTTGTGACGAATCTCTCTGCAGGTCATCTTGCCGTTACCGAAAGGCCTTGTGAGGATCACATCCTCATTCATGCTGCCATCTGTGGGTAGCAAACACACATTAGGTTTGCTCCATTTAGTGAAAGTAGCTTAAAAGATCAAACTTCATTTACTTTTTAAAAACAGACCTGCAACAACAGTAGATAAAAACCTACCCTCATTTGTTGGAGTGTCAGAGTCTAAATCCATCATGGAGTCCATAGAGCCGAACAGGTTCCTGCCCGCCCCCCCCATCATAGGGGAGAACATACTCTGGAAGTTGTGGAAGGGGTCGTGGAACAGCATGTGGATGCTTCTGCTGTGACGCGCGATCGGCGCCAGGAATTTAGGGAAAAAGAACATGGGAGGGTGGACGTGATCGGCCACCTGGAAACCAAACAAACACAACTGAGTGGTTCCTGTGCTGACGCCACAAGAGGTCCAGTACTGTTATGTTCTGTATATTAATGTGAGTTCATCATACCTTCATGCTATCTGAGAAGATGCTCTCCACCCCGTCTGCCATCTCTGCATATTTTTCTTCCATGTTGCTGAACTCTTTGTGCTGTCTCCGTCCCTCCTGCTCCAGAGTGTCAATCCGCTCCCCGTTGATCCAGATGGAGAAGGGAGATGTTCTGTTCAGCACGTCCTCAAGCTGTAGTTTAAAGCTGCACTCGTTAATTTGGTAAACAATGTAGCTTTTGACGTTTTTTTTTCATGCCTCTTAACAATGTTCTAACATAGTATAGCTATAAATATTGTGGCGATTAAACCCCCCCCCCCCCCGAAAGAAATCAATAAAGTAGTTGTCCCGCAGTTCTCTAAAAACCTCAGCCAATCCTATCGTTCGGACCAAACGATAAGATTGGACAATCCAGCTGTCTATCTGGCTGAAGTGCCGCATTTCCGCACTGCTTGGATCCACCATTAATGCGTCCTGGTGCATTTTTCAGCAGAACACCCCGGAAGTGAGAGAAGGACAGAAACAGCGGCTGTTAGCGCTTCAATTTTAGTAAAAAATACCAGAGTCCCAAAAAGAAAAACACCTTTTCAGCTAGCAGAAAACTAAAAACGTTTTGACGTAGAAAGAGGAAAAATCTGGGAGAACGTTTCAACAGCTGGAGTTTTGGTCTCTATTGTAACCGTGGCACCATGTCTGGGGAAGGCTGGCCTACGGATTATACCCGACGGGAGGGCTGAGTGCTCTGAGACGTGTTTCTGTAAAATAGCTAGCGATACCTAGCTTGTTTACCAACCAGCCGAGTGCAATTTTAAAAGACCAAACCAAACCTTGAAAATATTTACAGGATCAGCAGATTTCCCAGGAAAAAGGAACCCCAGAGAATCATTTCCAGACACTCAGTGCGTTTACATGCAGTCTAGAAAACCGAATTATTGCCTTAAATCGACTCAAGTCGGTTTTTAAAACTGCATGTAAACACGTTAGTCCGGCTGAAGTCGAACTGGATCTAATCGAGCTAAAGCACCCAGATAATGTGGTTGTAGCTCGACTTCCTCCTCCATGTAAACAGCTTAGTCAAGCTAATGCTGTCTGGGCGCTCCTCCTCCGAGAGTGACGACACCGCGGAAGTGGGAATACAAACAAATCAGTAGCGGTAAAAGACGATAGCAGCAAAAACAAACGGACAGCTTGCCAGCGCTGGGTACACGAAGACGCCCGGTCAAATTTGTGACCGATAGAAGCGTTTAGAACAAGAGTTTTTAAACGCTAAGAAAACAACCGGCAGAAGACCGACAGGAAAGGGCGCATGTCGCCCCCTATCGTAGCGGAGTGGAGCGAACTTCATTTAAGAGTTTGGTTTTCTAACAGACATGTAAACTAGGATAAAGGCTCCCAGTTTATTAACATAAGATCAACCTAGACCGATCTAGCTCGACTTAGATGTGCATGTAAACGCACTGACTGTCAGTTCTAGACCAAAATTAGTGGGGGAGCCAGGCTGGGCTCAGCTGCTTTTTTAAAGGGGAAAATTCTAAAACACTCAGCACTTAGCAGGGGGCCAAGCTTGTTGTCAGGGGGGCACTGGCCCCCCCTCTAGATCTGCCCCAGTTTCCAGAGGATTCTGTTTGTGTCTGACCTGACGTCCCACCAGTCCAGATCCGCTGCTGCAGGTTCGGGAATAGTATTTAATGCAGGTATTCTTCAGGCAGGGCTTACACTCCTCCCACAGAGCCTTCATCGTCTCATTGCAGACCTCCTCCTCCTGCTCCAGCTTGGCCTCCATCTCCTCAGCCACTCGAATCGCCTCCTGCATCAAAGCACCTCTTTACATTTTTGGAGGAAATCCTCTCTCATCTCATGTTAAATGGAAGATGTGTCAGAGGCTGAATGTTATCAGATACATTTTAGCAATTATTGTATTAATGTTTCAGTTTATAGTGTCTGTTTTTTTCACAGAGGAGAAACTTTACATTTAAACAATTTTTCTAATTGTGGCCTTGACCTCTTTTTGCTGCTTTGTTTTCTTCAGAGCATCTAAAAACTTCTTGTGGTCCTCTGAGGATTTCTCCATCACGTTCTTCATCTCTTTTACTCCATCGATGGCGTTTTCAATCTGCTTATCCACGTATCTCTTTCCCTGTAGGGAGATCTCTGTAAATCACACACAACATACAACTTTATTTCCTATTTAGTTATTGAAACATTTAAATGTTTACTCTTCACGCATCTTTAAAAATAAGAGTTTGTAAATCATATACGTACCGTTAAGATCTTCCTTTGAAGGTGGCAGGATGCAGTTGGCTGAGGCCAGAAGAAGAGCCAACAAAGCCAAGGACTCCTTAGACCTCTTCTTCATCATCATCATCATCATCATTAACATCCTCTCTGAGTGTCAGAGGGAGCAGGCAACCAATCAATCAATCACATTTTATTTATAAAGCACTATTCATGCCTGGGGCAGCTCAAAGTGCTATACAGATTTAAAACAAAAATAAAACAATTCCATAAAAATAAAAACTGTGCTTCCCCCCCCCCCCACACACACGCACACACATACATACACACCCACATACACACAAACTTTAAGATACCAACATAACAATAACATTTACTAAATAACCTGGAGACAAAAAAGGTTAAAAAAAAAAAGAATAAAAAGGTGAATCCTGGTTGATTTAAAGTTGCTGTAATGACTAAGTCTCCAGCAGAGGGCGACCTGAGCTGCAGAGGAACTATGAAGCTACGCAGCAGAAAAATGAGATGTTTGCTCTGCAGTTTCCAGTCTTACTTAACAAAAACCAAGAATAACGTATCATTGTTTTTTTTCTGGAGCTTGGGTCATGAAGTCAGATCAGCCTTTCCTATGACGCTCACCAGCTGTTCTCTATATAACAGAACAGCTGGCCCTTTCTCTGTTTACCCTTCTTCCTCTGACGTCTGTTTTGTCAGCTGCCCATTTATTCATCAGAGGGTGACTGCAGCTCTGATTTCATTCACTCCTCACTCAAACACACAAGACAAATAAATAGAGAGGAATTTATCAAATAGATTAACTTGACTCTCATCTATTGGATTTTCTGAGCCGTGTAATGTTCTCCAAGACTAAATTTCTGTGCTGTTTTTCCTCTTAACACTCAATTTACCATTATTTTGTAAAGTATTGGGACTGATGTCTCAAACTAAATATTTCAGGTTTTATTGTGATGTTTCTTCTCCATCAGCTGTTGAAGCTCATAACGAATGAATAAAACTCCCATCTCCATGACAAGAGCTAAAGTGTTGCCAATGAAGGCCACAAATACCAAATCTCCCTCTGAAAAAACTCAAAAACAAATTTCACTTTTTATTTATTTTAGATTCATCCCATCACCCGTTTAGATATAATTGAAGAGTCTACCTGTAATAAATATTTTTAATACTTAAATGGATTTAAAACTCCTAATTGGATGTGTATTTACAGTTTTTCTAATAACCTCATTGTTGTGTATGTTGACTCTGTTAGTTTTAAAGCTATTATCTTATTGTGCATACAATTACTGGCTTAAAACAAGCAAACATAAACTACAAAACCCACAATATACTAATAATCCTGTCTCTGTCCTTTTGTCAAATGAGGTGATTTTGTTAATAAAGAAAAGCCTTTTAGATCTGGAGCTATAGGATAATAACAACATGATGAAAGCTTTAACTGGTTTTACCTTCTGTGATTTGGTCTGAGACTCTAGTAAAGTGCACTGAAAAAAAGATCATGTAGGATCAACTTAATTCTATAGTGGACATTGGTTGCACACAGATATTTTGCTTTGGCAGCAACGTAAAGAATTGAGTCAAATGAACACAAATTATTCATGTTAAACCAACCTGTGAATCTTGTGTTGATGAAATGTGACTGAAACATGTTGAGGTGAAGTCATTTGATCTCTTAGACCATATGTGTCAAATTCAAGGCCCGGGGGCCAAATCCGGCCCGCCATGTCAAATCAAAGAAGCTGCTCTCACATGCAGTAACCAGAAGTACTTTCTACCATGTGCAATGCCACACCCTGCCACCAGAGGGTAGTGTTGTCATATTGATTTTTAACTGAAGCAGATTTTTAGCAAGTTATGAAGTTGATAAATATACAAGTTTTCCCAAAATGATCAAGAAAAGACAAAAAGATGCTGAAGGTAGAACATTTAACCAATGATGGGAAGCCGTTTGTGCTGCTAGAAGAAAAACCAGTTGCACCATGGAGCGAATGAAGGAACTGGCTTTTTATTTCTATAGTGCCATTTAGCAATTTATGTATATTTCACTTTTTTAGCACCGGGTAGTTTTGTCAATACATTCTGTCACAACTGGCCCTTTGAGGACAGTCATGATGTTGATGTGGCCCAATATGAAAACCAGTTCGACACCCCTGTCTTAGACCATTTTGACCCAACACAAATTTTTCACTTTATTCCAACACAATTCAATAACTTTCACTCCACTTTATTTGGTCTCTTAAATACTACATGTTATCTTCACATTGGAAATGTGCATCACATCTGTAAATATCATGTTGGTTCAACACAAAACAATTACTTTCAGCTTGAAAACATGAAAGAATTGTGTTAAATAGACCCAACAGATCAACAGATCCAAGGGAGGGCTAGACTCTTTTTTCAGTGTGGATTTTCTCACCAGTAGAATTCTTACAAGACTCCTCAAGGTTATGTATTAAACAAATTGTGTAATATTTGGTCTGGACTAAACCAAAACACATGTTGATGTTTCCTTTAGCTGGGAGAGGAAAAATCTACACTAAAAGGTCAGAAAACAATAAAACAGATCTACGTCTAAAGTGCTGCAATTTTGGGTTGTTTTTTTCATCATTTACTAATAGTTTGGTATATTTTGTTAACAGTCACCTTCTCGCCCACGACCGCCTCCTGTTTCTACGGTAACAAGTATTCCTGCTGTCATCATTTTTAAAGATATTCAGTTCAATCCTAATATTCTGCTTAGCATTTCAAACTATTTGAAAAACTCTGATGAAGTTAGTGAGGGAACTTTTCAACCTCCACATAACCTTTGAGGTAAAAGTTATTTACTAGAACTGAAATATGGGAGCAGTAACTAGAGCGGCACAACGTAGCCGTTCCCTGTGTTTCTGAAAAGTTTTTCTGCAGTGAAAAATAAATACTGTATGTTCCCAACAGTTTAAACCCCACCTGGGAGGAGCAAATGTCTCACTTTTTCCTTCTCGTTTGAGCTCACGTGTTGATAGTGAGCTCACTATTTACATGATGATGAACCTCAATTCAAACATTTTTAACACTGGAATCAATTGTTTCAAACTTCTAGTTATTACGGATCTATGGTGATGAAAACAGCACACTAGTGTGCGTCAGAGGAGAGAAAACCACAGGGAGAAAGAGAAAGTCAAAGGTTTAAGTCAGAAACAGAGTGAAGGCTGAGCTGTATCACTTGCAGAGCCACAGCTGCAGCGATTACACAAGTGAAATACCAACACTCCTCCACTCCAGATGTTGTCAACAAGACTTTCCACAAATGTCCAGAAAATCACGTTCAATGTTAAAACAGGAACCGTGTTAATATGTAATAACACCCTCCACCCACAGCACCACAGATGGAAATGTTTTCACAGATTTAAAAGTTACTTCTGATCCGTTTGAAGATATTAGTACAGAAATAGTGATTCATTTTAATTTTCATGTCTCAGGCAGATAGTATAGTAATAAACCAATCATTAATCAGAAATGAATGTTTTTAAATTTTCTGCAAGTTGAAAATATTGATTAATAACACATTTAAAAGCTAATTTAAGCTGGGCAGAGCGTCTCCTACCTACCTGTTATTTAGCAGCTTTTGCTGTTTAATGTGTTATTGCTTATTATTTTAGAGATTACAATGATCTGAAGAGCTCAAGTTGAACATTAAATGCTTTATATTTTCAACTTTTTGATTAAAACCAAACTTGTTTTAAAACAGGAAGTCAAATTATTTTGTGTGTAAATCCTTCACATCCTGCATAAAAATTATGCTGTATTTTTTATATTTTATAGTTGCCTGCCTCAATAAATTGAAACCTCCAGAATCCATGCCACTGCAATATACAGATTTTCTCAGGATTTATCTAAGTTATGTTGTGTCGGAAAACTGCAATGCTGCAGTTTTTTTTCTACAAATTTTTACATAGCAAACAACAGGAAACGATTGAATAATCATGGACTCCATTTTCTGCAAATGGGACGCTGAACATGTGACCTCATTTCCATTTTATTTTAGTGTTTGGGGATTTGTGCACACAAAGGATGCGCTTGTCATAGTGTCATGAAGAAAGTCAAGGTCATTTTAAAATTAGGACTTGTGTTTTTTGAACAGGAATAATATCAGTGGTTAAGAAAATAACAGCATGTTAACACTATTTTGCTACACAATGTCTCAAAATAAAAATATAAGGACTTTATTGTTTTGCTGCATTTTTATTTATCTATTTTGCAGTGCTTCTAATAATTTAAAGGATAAGCTGAAGGTAACTCAACCACAGAATGACATCATCTAACCTAATCCAGTTGTTATTATCCAGAGATGGAGGTCACACTCATGAGTAAGCAATATAAACATCAGCAAGTCAGCAGTTTTGTGTCAAACAGAGGATGAAATTGAGATTTTTGCACTAAACTTCATTATGAGCTACAATGTTTTCTTTTTTGTCCACCACAATAAAACACTTAACAAAAACAGTCTAAACATAAATCATTCGCCCATGTCTTGTCATTCGCTATGAACCTGATGCCTAAAAAATAAAAGCCTCTTTGACTCACCTTTAAGTGTTTCCTGGGGCCGTGTTCAGTCTGAAACGGCAGCAGAGCTGCTGCTGTCGGTATTTATAATCTAGTCTACCAGAGAACAACGGGAATGCTGCAAGCATGTGATTCTGGGAGAACGCACTCTTCTGCAGCATATACAGCGTCAGAGAGGTGAAGTGTAATATCAACTTCCTGTTTGTCCCTTCAAAATAAAACGGTATTAGTGATGTCCATTTTAAACTTTGTTAAACTCGAACATTAAAACAATATTTTAATGTAAACCACTGTAAGCACCGAAAACCTGTAGACCTATTAAAAATGAATAATATATACCAGTTAAATTGATTATAGCTAAAGTTGCTAAGTTAGCTGGTTAGCTCAGCTTTAACATTCATAGCCTACTGCTACAAAACCTTTTAACATACAGGATTTACAGCAAAATGTCTATTTTAAAGACGGTGATGGGTTTTGTTATCTAGTTGTGTTGTACTGAGAGAGCATGAAACTGTTAATTAATTAAAAGTTTTATGTTTTTGTCATAATCTTTGTTTTGTGAGGATCTTGGAGCAACACAGTCGGAGGAAAACAGGAGGTAAGTAAAATAATGTTTTTATTATAAGATTTGGTGTTGTGGAGGTGGATCCAGGAGGATCCGTGGAATCCGAGTACAGGAGACTTCTGAGAGGAGAGAGGAGAGTGAGTATGTGGAGGCGAGGATAACGTGCTGAGATGAGGTTTGAATGGAGGTCTTACTGGTAGGATGAAGATAGGGATCTTGGGGAGGTTTTGTCTGTCCTGGGTGAGACTGGTTGGAGCGGTGGTGAGAAGTTGATGGAGGATGAATGGAGTGTGGAGGCAGCTGGCTGGCAGGGGGACAGGCAGACCAGGTGGACATGAGGTTGAGGAGGACTCCGGAGGATCTTGAGGTGGACGACGCCGAGCAGGTTGGCTGGAGAGATGAGAGGAAAATAATTACAAGGTTCAAGGATACAAAACATAGAGGAGACCTGAGTTTACCACTAGTGAGGTGGAAAAGACTGGCGTCGTCCCTCTGTGGATCTGCTCCTTAAGAAGGTCCTCCTCTGATGAAGCTGATGAGCTGCAGCTGGGAGCTGCAGCTGGAGAGGATCTGCCTGCCACGCCCTGAGGGAAAAACACAGACTGCCTGCAGGCACCCAGGACATGACAGTTTTAAGTTGGATGGCATAGCCTATGACACATTAGCTAGATGATAACAAAAACATCTCAGGTTGAATGAATGAATGAATGAGTTTATTTTGATTGTACACAGTTATGCCATTATATACAATTATGAATTCCTTGACATACATAATCACAGTTATCATCAAAGTGTTTCATGACTGGAGAAACAGGACACTGAGGACACTGGCAAATGGCGTTAGTACTTGTTACGTTAGCTACTTTGTCTTAACGTGTAGTGTGAGACACAGACAACACCTCGTGCTAGTTCTGAACAACGTTCTCTTTTTTAATAACCTTTTTACCAACAGTGTTACACCAAAACATATCCGTGTTGTCACGTACACACATTAGTTCCGCTTTATCCAACACCTCCTCTTTTTAGTCAGAATCCTCCTTAAATCAAAACCCCATAACTGCAGCATTTCTTTCTTCTTCCTTTTTTTTCTATAACAAAACTCCCACACTAACAAAACATCCACATTAACTTTTTTTTTTCCATTTCAGAAAACTGTGGCAAACATTTTTTCCCTTCTTCATCTTACTGTGAACCTACAAATCCAAACGTTTTGGTGCACGAGATACACGGCCTGATGCTGTCACATAAGGTGTATCTTCAGCCTCAGTACCTGTGTTATTCCTAGGTGTAGACAATATGGGATTTGTTTGTGTTAACAATCCTCTGCTCTACAGCAGTAACCGGTGTTGTTGCCGGTGTTGACTTTTAACAGTCTCACATGTGTGTGATTCCTCCTGATCTGTCCTTCATCCGTGTTGATGACATAGGACCTCGGTGTCATCGCCTGCTGTACAACTGTCCCTTCTTTATTATCCCTTGTGAGCCACACTGCTTGACCCGGGTCCAGCCGCGTCAGTGGGCGGGCTCTGTGTCGACGGGTGAAGTACCGTTGCTGGTTTTCCTTCGACTGTTTCTGTTCTTCTTTGAACCTTTTGATGTTTGGCCATCTTGGCAACAGGTTAGCCGGATGCTGCGGGAAAGTCGTCCTCAGCTGTCTGCCCATCAGAAGTTGTGCAGGGGAATAGCCGCACTCGAGGGGTGTAGCGCGGTACGCTAGAAGCGCTTAAATCTTCTCCTCACCCCCCTTCCACAGTCCTTTCACTGTAGCCACCGCTCGCTCCTCCTCACCATTTGCCTGCGGGTATAGTGGGCTACTGGTGATATGAGTGAACCCGAACTCTGCTGCAAAGTCCTTAAACAGTTCACTGCTGTACTGTGGTCTGTTGTCAGACACAACAGTTTCTGCAATCCCGTGACGACCGAAAGTGTCTTTGATGGCTGCTATCACTGTAGCTGCTGATGCCACCTTCAGCTTGGCCACCTCGATATACCTTGAGAAATAATCCACAAAGAGAATGTATACTTCTTTATCCCAGAAAAAGAGGTCGGTACCCACTCTCTGCCAGGGACGCTGTGGTACTGGGGTCGTCATCAGTGGTTCTTTGTGAGCAGCCCTGTGTTGCAAACACGTGTTACAGTTGTCCACTAGTTGGCTGATTTGTACTGACAGTCCTGGCCACCAGACCGCCTGGTGGGCTCTTGCTCTGCACTTGACTATTCCTTGATGTCCGCTGTGCAGCAGGTTTAGTATTTCCTGCCTCATGTCCTGTGGAATCACAAGTCTTTGTCCTCTCATTAGCATATCTCCTGCCAGGGATATATTTTCTCTCTCCGGCCAGAAAAGTCCCAACTCTGGTGTTAGTGTGTGTTTCTCGGGCCACCCTGACTTACAATATTGGATGAGTTTTGCACAAACAGGGTCCACTTGTTGTCTTTGCAGAATCTGTTTAAGTCTTGTCTCCGTCGCTGGCAGGCCTTGAATCGCAGCATCCACAAACACCTTGACCTCCAGTTCGTTCTTTATGTCCTCTTGTGACACTGCGTATTTCACAGGTGCTCTTGACAGAGTGTCAGCCGTTATCAAGCTTTTCCCTGGAACATGTACTATGTTGAACGAAAACTTCATCACTCTCAGCCGGAACCTCAACACCCTCGGTGGTAGGTCCTCCAAAGCTTTTGTACTCAGGAAAGGCACCAAAGGCTTGTGGTCGGTTTCCAACCTGAATCTGAGACCATGAATGTAGGGTGCCAATCTTTCGCACGCCCATGTCGCCGCCAAAGCCTCTTTCTCTATTTGGGCATAGTGTTTCTCTGTTTCAGTTAAGCCTCTTGAGACAAACACTACGGGTCTCCAGGCCCCATCTGGTTGTTCCTGTGTGAGGACCGCTCCTAGCCCATAGGATGAGGCGTCTGCTGCCACACACGTCTCTGCTGTTACTGAGTATGACGCCAGAACACGCTGTGAACTCAGTTCATCTTTCAGTTTCTGGAACGCCTCCTTCTGTGGTGTTCCCCAGTTCCACTCATTTTTTTCACTCAGCAGGTCCTTTAGTGGTTTTGTGTACGATGCTAGATGGGGGAGAAGCTTTCCGAGGTAGTTCGCCATCCCCATGACTCTCCTCACCCCCTCTGTATCTGTCGGCTCCGGCATCTCCATGATTGCCTTGACTTTATTCGGGTCCGGGGACACCCCCTCAGCTGTAACACAATGGCCCACAAACATAATCTTGTCCCTTGTGAACTCACATTTCTCATTCAGCGTCAGTCCTTCCTTTTCGAGAGTCCGTAGTACTTTGTGTAGTCTCTCGTTGTGCTGCTGCATGTCCTCTCCAAAGACGATGATGTCATCAGCGTGACACACCACTCCATCGCACCTCTCCAGCATCTGTGACATACGGCGCTGAAAGTGCTCAGGAGCAGATGAGATCCCGAATGGCAGGCGGTTGAATGAAACTCCCAAAGGTAAGAGAGGCTAAGTACTTTTCTACTCTTGACATTGCTTCTGGATTCTGGACTATACCGGTCCATGAATCTGACCAGCACAAGTTGGCTTTCACCTTTGCCAACCGCCAATACACCTTCACACGGTGTCCATTTGGCTACTCTAACTCTCCCTCTGAGTTTAACATCTTCTTGAACAAGGCATGTCCTGACGCAAGTCAGCGCGGAACCATCATCTATGTCGACGACATTCTGGTTGGACAACCATCTTTAGATGACCACCTGACCGAGCTGGACCACGTCATGGGTCAGCTAACAGCGGCAGGTGCAAAAATCTCTGTCTCAAAGGGTCAATGGTGCAGATCTGAGGTACAGTTCGTTGGCCTCCGTGTGGGACCACACGGGGTGCAGCCACAGCTGGGTCGGATCCAAGGCGTCACCACCATTAAGGCTCCAACGAACGTCACTGAACTCCGGAGCTTTCTTGGGGTGTGCAACTACTCCCGCCAGTTTGTGGAAAATTATGCAGAGTTAGCGCGACCGCTAAACAAACTGCTAAAGAAAGATGTGCCTTTTGAGTGGACAGAACAACAACAGCAGGCCATGGAGTCACTCAAGGCCGCGTTGTGTTCCGCTCCCTGCCTTGCTCTTCCCGATTGTAACAAAGAGTTCCATCTGGAAGTGGGTTTCTCTCCCAATGCTTGAGCGCTGGTCTGTACCAACAGCACGACTGCGACAAGCGGGTCGTAGCCTACGCTAGTAGGCCCCTGACAGGTCCAGAGCTAAAATACTCTGACTGTGAGAAAGCCCTGCTGTCCACCATGTGGGCAGTTAAACACTTTTCCAACTTCATTGGGGGCCGGAAAATCATCATTGGGACTCAACACCAGCCCGTGACCTTCTTGAACAGTCAACGCATCAGAGATGGTGTGGTGATTAATGCACGCATTGCTTCTTGGCTTTTAGCGCTGCAAAGCTTCGACATCAAGGTGCGCTATAATCTTAGCGCTATAATCTTAACAAAAGCAACATTCTTGGCACGGGGTTGGCTGCCTGCCAACATTGTTCTGACGACTCTGATATGGCTGTCCCACCTCCAGTGAGTCCAAGGGTTCTAGAGAACCCCAATCACCATTACTTTGACAAAACCCTCTGTGAGGGAATGACCACGACCTACGTCGATGGCAGCTCCTTTCGCCATGACAAAGACAGAAGCTCTGGCGTAGTGTGGCTTGATAATGACAAAGAAGAATCTTGGTGCTATAGATTGGGACCCCAGTCTTCGCAATATGCGGAGGTGGCTGGGATTCTGATAGTCCTCCAGGTGGCAGCGAACCGAGGCGTTCGCAACCTGGTGATTCGCACTGACTCCGACTATGCTCAGCTCAGTTTCACCTGTCACTTTCCCTCGTGGAAAAGTAATGGGTTCTTGACCTCCAACCGGAAACCTGTCAGACACAGAGATCTCTTTGTCGCCTGCGATGCCTTAGTGACCTCAAATGATATGCACATTTATTGGCACAAGGTCACTCAAAGACTCCTGGGATGGACAAAGAAAAGAATGACCTTGCCGACTCGTTGGCTAAACAAGGTGCCCACTGCGGCACGCCATGGTACTTTGACTCCCAGGGGCTCCCTGAGAGTGATACTTCTCCTTCACGTGCACCTGCAGAGGTGTGCGTGGTGACGCGGGCTCAAGCCGCCAAGACGTCCTCCGACCGACCGTCGGATGGGTTTGTCTCTGTCACTCCAGCAGTCTCTGAAAACGACATTGTCTCTCTCCAGGACCAGGACCCTGCTATCAGCAGGATGATCCGGTTTCTGGCTGATCCAAAAACTTCTCAGCCCTCTCCAGCCGACCTTGACTCTATACCTGAACTCCGTTCTCTCTTTCGTGTTAGAGCCACCTTGAGGATGGAAAGGGGGGTGCTTATGCACGTCGCTAGACCTCCCTCTTCACCTGTCCTCGTGGTGCCGCCTCCACTACGGGGAGAAATGATCTCTCAGGCTCATGATTCTCCGTCCGCTGGACACAAAGGTGTCAAGGCTACGTTCAGTGCCTTGGCCCGAATTGGATTTTGGCCATTGATGCGCAGGGACATCACAGATTACATTCAGGGTTGTCTGGTTTGTGGTCAGCATCAGCCCTCAAACCCCAACCACAGAGCCCCTCTTCAATCCAGGGGACCAGCTTCACCTTGGTCCGACCTGCAGTTTGATTGGGTGGGCCCCCTCACAAAATCCAGTAGGGGTAATAAGTACTCTCTGACTGTAACCTGTGCGTTCACCAAATGGGTGGAGTGTCTGCCTGCAACCACGGACACGGCTCAAAACACCGCCGTGCTGCTGATGAATCACATCTTTTCCAGGTTTGGCCTTCCCTCTCGGGTTAACTCCGACAGGGGTACTCACTTCACCTCTGAAGTGATGGAACACCTGTGGCAGATGTTAGGTGTGAAGGCCAACTTCCACGTTGGTTACCACCCCGAATCGTCTGGCCAGGTTGAAAAGGCGAACCGCACAGTGGTTTCTATTCTGAAGAAATATGTCTCAGCCAACCACAGTGACTGGGATGTGAAACTTCCGTTGGCGCTGATGGCTATCAGAGCCACGCCCCACGAGTCTACAGGTGTCTCTCCTTTCGAGATGATGACCGGTAGGCAGATGACACTCCCACTTCACCTGCTCTATGGGCCTGGAGACTGTGAAGCTGCTCCAGCTCACACTAATGAGAAGTATCTAAAAGACTTAAAGGGACATCTACAGTCTGCCTTCTCCTTTGCTCAAACAAATCTGAGTAAAACGGCTGAAGGTAGGAAAGCTTATTATGACCAAAAAGCTTCATATGACGAACTCCAGGTGGGTGATAGGTCTTGGTTTTACAACTACGTGCCTAGACCAGGGCAGACAAAGGTTGGCTCTGGTAAACTCGCTAAAAAGCTTCTCCCAAAGTGGAAAGGGTCGTACCGTATAACTGACAAACTTTCACCTGTTTACCAGTTACAGATCCCTAAAGGTACAAAAGAACCTGTGCTCAAGTGGGTTCACAGAAATCAGATTAAACCTCACAAAGTCCGCTTCGGTACCTCTGAGCCGTCGCCAGGTTCAGAGGGTGATGTGACTTGAGGCCTCCCAGGTTTCCACCTGTTGTCTCCCTTTTTCTGTGTGTGTGGCGTGAATGTGTGTCCACGTTCATGTCCCCCTTAACCATGTGTTACTAAGCATGTGTTTTATGGGAAACAGACCTGGTTGAGCTGCTGACGTCGCCTGCTGTACTCCAGTGAGCTGTGCGTCCATCCTGGTAAACAACTTTGCCAGAGTTCCTTTATTTTACAGCCTAATGCTGTATTCAATTAGTAAAATTACTTTATGTTTAAATCAAACTTAATGTTTAATTTTCTACTATTTACAATAATTATTTCATGATAATAGTTACTGTAAAGGCGAGCCAATTCATTTTAATTTACCTTCCTCAAATCAAAATGAAGGATAAAATATACTTTAGGCCATTTAACACAAATGTCCCATAAAACTGTAGATTTTAGATCTAAAATGACTGATTTCACTATTTCCAAAACTTAATTTTTGGTTATCAAAAACTCAATCCTTAGTTTACTAAGTTATTTCCAAAACTTTAAATAGTTTAAACTTAGTTTAAAATATGTAGTAATGTCTTTCCAAATTCACTTTAAAGGTGTCACTCCTAGAGTAATCTCATGGGAGTGAAGTCAATCTCTTCAGAGTTTTATGCCAATCATAGAGCTCTTAAATCATTTAATTAGGTTAAATCCTTAAATAAATGTAATGGCATGTCACATAGCCCATATTTTTTTAAAATTAGATTAAATTGATTTTTCTAGTTTATTTTAACCACGTCTGCCCTACATTCACACATTGAATGCCTTTTATCAGATTGTGGTTGTTTTGCTGTGCTGTGCCTCTCTTCTGCTCTACTGTCCAGCGACCGGACGTCCAAGGTCCCAACTGGTCTCGTCTGCGACTCATCTGCCGACGCTGCTCTGGGTGGGATCTCTTCTTCAACGATGCCCCCGCTGCTGCCTACCCCCTTCACAAACTGCCCCACTCCTCAGTCTCCCGGCATCGTTTGGATCGGTGCCCTCCTCCTGTGATTCTGTTTCCGTTGTGGGATGCTTCCTAATTCCTGAAGGTCATCGACACAGTTGCCCCTGTGTCTGGTAAACTCAAACTCTGATTCATTTTTGATTGACTCTGCCCGTTGGAAAGGTACCACAATCCTTTCTTCCCTTTTGGTTCATGATGATCAATGATGTCCTCCGTCATCGGATTGGTATTTCAAGGCACCTACCTTCTGCTAGGAGCCCTTGACCTTGAAATAAGGGGGGAATATGTAACGTCAACAAATACGTTATATCCTCTGAACTTTGTTGATCATCACTACAATAACCCATCTTTTTCCCAATAACTTGGATTAAAATGACTCTTTTATTATGTTGTAACCTGAATCAACATTCCTTCCAGGACCCGGTCGTGTCAGAAGACTCAGAAGAATTTCTTTAGTTAATAATTAAACTTAAAGACTCTTTGATGTCTCATTCTAAAGGACGCTACCTTTAATCCACTGTCCAGAATTGTCTTAATATGATTACCGTATTTGCCCGCATATACGACGAGGTTTTTTTCATTGAAAATAATTTGAAAAAGGGGGGGTCGTCTTATTATCGCGCCCTAGTTTTTTCGGCGGAGGGCGCAGGCTTCTTGGTCAAAGCGGCAGGAAGCAGCTCAGACCGCGAGCGGTTCCAGAGGTCCGGGCCTGGCCTAGTTCAAAGTTACAGGTTTACTAGTACTGAGGATTAAAATGTCCAGAAAATGTCCAGACCCAGCAGGTGCTTTCAGCAGCAGACTGTACAGGTGAGGGCTCGCGTCGCTCTCTCGATTCACACACGCATTCTCCCTCAGAACCTCATCCGTCTCACCGTTCTTTATATGCACCCGACACACACACCTACACACTCCCTCACACATACAGCGGGTTTGTGTGTGTGTCTGCGCAATAATTGCGCAACAGCATGTTTGTGTGTGCGCGCGATCATGGCGCAAAAGCGGGTTTGTGTGTGTGTACGATCATGGCGCAAAAGTGGGTTTGTGTGTGTGTGTGTACGATCATGGCGCACAAGCGGGTTTGTGTGTGTGTGGTTACGATCATGGCGCAAAAGCGGGTTTGTGTGTGTGTCTGCGCAATAATTGCGTAACAGCGGGTTTGTGTGTGCGCGCGATCATGGCGCAACAGTGAGTTTGTGTGTGCGCGCGATCATGGCGCAACAGTGGGTTTGTGTGTGCGCGCGATCATGGCGCAACAGTGGGTTTGTGTGTGTGTATCTGCACGATCATGGCGCAAAAGTGGGTTTGTGTGTGTGTGTCTGCACGATCATGGCGCAAAAGCGGATTTGTGTGTCTGTTCGTTCATGGCGCAGCTGTGTGTGTGTGTGTGTGTTTGTGCATTTTGCCGCAGCAGCGTGTGTGTGTGTAAACAAGCTTCCCCTACATGAAAACTCCATCTCAGCTCCACAACTGGATGTGAAGTTCATCAGTGTCTGATGATCGCAAAGTTGCACAATCTGACCGTGAAAGCTCCTGTCAGCAAAGGTGCGTTCGGGCAGAGAGATCAGTACGGTGGACTGGTGGACTCGTTGTGTGCACCACTGTTAATAAGCAAATATTAAAGCAGTCTGGAATTATTAGTAGCATTAGTTAAATTATTTTCTCAAAATTTCAATAAAAATTGTTTCTTTAAAAAGTGAATTTAGTCTTTTTTTCTGAAGATTAGTCTTGAAAAGGGGGGGTCGTCTTATAATCGGGGTCGTCCTATATTCGGGCAAATACGGTAATTCATTTTCTTCCAGTATTAATGAATGTTGATGTTGCATCAGTATTATTTCATGTTTCTACTTTTGCTAAAAGGTTAAATCATATAATAATCCCTTTAGGGTTAATCTGGGGTCCTTAATGCTGAGAGCCACGTGACTTGGTAAACTCGTTTCCTATAGGGCCACGCGTCAAAAAGATGCCATGTTAGACTTCCAGCCCAGAAGTCCCCCAGTTCTTGTTCAGCCAGCAACGAGACGAGAAGCGACCGTTTCCTCAGCTACACGGTACGCTCAGGGGCCGACTTTCCCTGCGGGTCTCAAACCCCGTTTAAAAGTCGATGTCATCTTCCCCGCTCTAAGCTAGACACCATTCGTCTGCTTCGTTTTCACCTGCCATGGGGAAGAACTTGCTAGCCTTTTTCCTCAGCCAGATATGGAGCTGCTGACCGACTCATCGGACGCTTCCGTGCCTTGGGGCGGCCTCACAGCCACCTGGGACAATCCGAGGAGCGTCAGGGCAACCAATCCACAGACGAACCTCCACCTGCCACATCGAGGTGATCCCGGAGCGGTCTCAGCAGGTACCAACTCCGATCTGGTAAAACTGAGGCTCTTGATAAGTAAACTCCTGTTAACTTAGTCTCCAACTCCCCTCATAACTAGTTCGGTAACTCCCTAGATATATCTTATATCAGCGGTTCCCAAACTTTTTTTGCCACGCACCCCCTTCTATGTCCCAGCTGTGTTTGCGCACCCCCAGTCCCCAGATGAATACCCAGGCCCTGCGCCAGTGGGAGAGGGAGGAGGGCGTTTGACACACATTGGGGGGGCGGGGTTGTGATTGTCACCGAGGTGGTGCGCTTCCATTGGTCCGCGGCTCGCGCCCGCCCGGCTCACACAACTAAATGCTCCTCTACCGTGGAGCGCAGCGGGACTACAGAGCTGCGCACATAACGCACCTGGCAACTGGGTTCGGACCTGATCTTTCAAGCTGATCAATACATCATTTTATTCCGCCTTTCTGATCCAAATGAACCACGGACCAGTACTTATTTAATTATGATCCATCCTCCTACCTTCATTCGTGGCTGATGAGCTCAATCTCCTCAGAAGGAGATCTTTCCTCTCCACCTCGACTGCAGGCTGGAATTCGAACACCAGTACAGAATAGAGGAGCTGACAATACGGTTTTTCAGAACCATGAACAGAACATCACTCGTCTCTCTGATAAACCGATGAGGAATGAGTAACTCCGACTCTTTCATCTCTGTTTTTCTTAGATCCAGTAATGGTTCCACCTTCTCACGCTCCAAAAACGTACAACAACATACAGCAAGATGCTAGCTGCTAAAGCTCCAACTTTACCGTCCGTGATGAGTTCAAGACGACTTGTAACAACCATACGTGTTTATTAAATTGTTAAATTGTTTATTAAAATGTTCATATTTTTCATTTTGTATGGATACAAATTAAAAAAAAATGTTAGAACTAGTTGAACATGTTTCTATGATTAATAGAATTTTACAAAATTTTCAGGGGGCGATGTAGTTCATTTAGGGGGGCGACGCCCCCAAACGCCCGCTCGTGGCGCCGGCCCGTGGATACCTTTCACATTTGAACCAATTTCTGGTACCTACGAATTGTTAATGTTACAAATTTTCAATACTTTTGAGTGTTTGATAATTAAATAAATCGCTTTTTATATGTAACCGGGGATTACTCTGAGTGTCGCGTGTCCTATGGTCTTGAACGCCCCTCGCACGGTCTGGCGTTTCCTTGTGATGTGTGTATCTTGTAAATACGGCGGGTGTGTGTGTGTGTGTGTGTTGGTGCTGATCGAATGCTGGAAGTGAGCAGGAGGTTACTACACTGGTTTAAGCTGACGGTTCGCTTAACTAACTGCTTAGTGTTTTTAAATTAAAACCCAGCTCTGTTAGCCATTAGAAAGTAGCGCTGCATCTTCAGTAAAAAGTAAAGAAAACGACTCACCATGGAGTTGATTACATAAGTACACAAATAGAATCAATCGGCAGAGTTGTTACAAGCTGTCAAGAAGGATTCTTTGAATAAATAATATCCATTTGACAAGATAAACAGCCCAGCAGTTCGCGCAACTTTGCCCCGGAACTAATAGTAAAAGTTATCGTCGCCTTCAAAATAAAGGTCTGCTCGAAGGAGTTCACATGATTGACAGAAAAAAAGACTCAGAGTTCATCCAGATGTTGTCCCACAGCTCCACACAATAATGGTATACATGTTTATTTACACATCTTTATTGAGTGGGGAAAAAAACTCTGTAAATGTGTAATTATTACATTTTTCCGCCATTACAGTTTTCATCTTGCGCACCCCCTAGTGGCAGCTCACGCACCCCCAGGGGTGCGCGCACCACAGTTTGGGAATCCCTGGTCTAGGAACTTGGATGTAATAGTTTATAATTAGACATGATGACATGAACATCTGAGATTATCATGGCAATTTCTAGCCTAGTGAATTAGACTGTCATTTCTGCTTTGCAGAATTTGGTCTAGCCATGCTCATTGGAACCTCTGCAGCCCACTGATTGGTCCGGTTAGGGTTGTCACGGTTACCAGTTTCGCGGTAAACCCCGGTAAAAATGTTGACAATAATTATTATCGTCATGTTTTTAAAAA
The DNA here is from genome assembly GCA_006937965.1 of Callopanchax toddi. NCBI lineage: Eukaryota > Metazoa > Chordata > Actinopteri > Cyprinodontiformes > Nothobranchiidae > Callopanchax > Callopanchax toddi. The sequence continues at coordinate 354,258 of SSNR01000171.1, read as the reverse complement.
ACTATATTATAGCTGTGGGTTAACCCCCTTCGCGGTTTTGGCACGGTTAGCCTCCCGGCCACCGTCCCCGCTGGTGAAGCTTCTGCGCATGCGCACTTTGTAGTGTTTACATCCACAACTTTCTTAAGCTAAAGCTAAAATGACGGCGAAAAGAGGAGAAAACAGCACTGAGGGCATCTATCAGCCCTCAAAGAAGACAGTCAGAAGTATGGGCATATTTTGGATATTTGAAGAATGCAGAGGGACAGTTGTTTGCTGAACGTGCCGGGAAAAAGTGCGAAAGGAAGCAACACGCGACTCATCTGTGTGTCCATCAACTCTACAGTCACTGCAAGAGAACGTATTAGGTAATGTTTAGCATTTTAGCTGAAACACATGATGTGAGGACTTTGGGTTGAGGGAGCATGCAGCGAGCACCACTGCCAGAACATAAACTGAGTCGGACACCCCCGTATTGAAATGACGCTACGGGGCTCACAAAGGGCAGATCGCTGTTGATGCTGCTTAATGAAGCATGTCAAAATAAGTTCACCAGAACTCCAGCTTAGCAGGAAATAACTGGCCGTTTATTAGCCATGCTGCGGGGAGCGGGAGCAGTACAGAGACCACCTTAAAGTCCGAGGGGTAATCATAGAAACGAGGTTGTTTTTGTCAAGTACGGTGGCCCATGCAGTACAATAGGGTGTTGGTCAACTGATCTACAGTCGCCACTGCTGATTAATTATGAATTATTATGTATTTAACAATGATTACTGCCTGATGACATCTCCCCTAATCTGAAAAGCTCACAGGAAGGACACAAGCTGAGGATAATATTATCCTGATCTAGAGGGTTTATTTAGTTGTCTAGTTGAACATATTCAACATCCTTTTAAAAAATACCGAGATAATACCAAAAACCGTGATAATTTTGGTCACAATAATCGTGAAGGTAAATTTTCATACCGTGACAACCCTAGGTCTGGTCAGTCTCATACCGGACCAATTACAATGCTTAAACGGGTTGGAGGGCGGGATTAACCGATGACGTCAGAGCTCCGACTCTGAATTTAAACAATCATGGCGGCAGTTCGGGAACCGCGTTCGTTTGAAACGTCTTTATTATCAACTTTAGACTATTTAGATTTGGGCTTTTCTCTAAGACGTAAACAGATAGAGGCACCTAAGTCTTTTATTTTGAAAGAGGATTTATTGGCCACTTTGCCGACGGGACACAGCAAATCTACCAGCTGGTTCCTGTTTTTGCTAAATGGCTCTAGCGTTATCCAATACCATGTGCAGACGGTTTGATTGACAACCGTTGATCCCGCCCCTATGAATGCGTTGTTTCAGTGGACCGTGGCCATACTATATATCTACATATATAGTCTGGTTTACCAGGCTAGGCAATTTCATGATAAAATATGAATTTTATATGATTTTTTAAAATAGATCTAAAAGAAATAAAATGAGAGATTATGATTTTTTTATTTACAAAACTACTATATAAATACACAGGTTGTCATGACAATTTGAGAATATTTAGGTAATTTATTGATGAAATATGGATTTTATATGAATTTATAAAGGTGGTATTATCATACAAAATGACAGATTAACACACTTTTATTGACATAAATTTTATTCTAGGGACATTGAGCAAATAGATTATAAATCCACGTGTGGGCACAACTTCCTGACAATATTTTGGTAATTTAATGATGAAATATGGATTTTATATTATTTTTTTCCTATAGGTAATTGTTATACAAACATACACATGACAAGTTTTTTTTATTTACATAACTTGTGGTCTATGGAGTTTGAGGTCACACTATATACGCAATTACAGAAGTTGTTATCACCATCTGAGTATCTTTTGGTGAGTTATTGATGAAATATGGAACATTTGATAATATTTTTGCAATTTCCTGATTAAATATGGATTTATTGTGGAGGATTTACCTGAGTCTTCTTGAGATTTTTACAGAATACATCAGGCTTGATTGTATTAAATACACTGGAGAATTGAACATGATTCACACAGCTTTCTCCAGATGACTGTTGGTATGTTGAAGCAGCTCTGTGACAGTCAGTGCGTTTACATGCAGTAAAGAAAACCGAATTATTGCCTTAAATCGACTTAAGTCGGTTTTAAAACTGCATATAAACACGTTAGTCCAGCTGAAGTCGAACTGGATCTAATCGAGCTAAAGCACCCAGATAATGCTGTTGGAGCTCGATTTTCTCCTCCATGTAAACAGCTTAGTCAAGCTAATGCCGGCTGGGCGCTCCTCCTCTGGGAGTGACGACACCGCGGAAGTGGGAATACAAACAAATCAGTAGCGGTAAAAGACGATAGCAGCAAAAACAAACGGACAGCTTGCCAGCGCTGGGTACACGAAGACACCTGATCAGTCGTCGCCTGGCCTGGGCATTCCCGGCTCTAGCCCCGAACATTTCTCATCAAGCCCCGAATGTTTTTTGCCCCAAAACTAGTGTGAAAAAACCCAGTTCTTAAAAGTCGCTACTAAAACATTTTAAATGTTATGGTTCCAGGATTTACGAGGTACCGGTGGTACCGCCCAGCGGGTCGACCAGGGTTTTGCGGCGCTATCTGATAATTTTTTGTCATTTTCGGTCATTTTGAAGAATTAAAATCACACACTTGTGTGTGTGTGAGCGCGTGCCATCAGACAGCGCTTGGCGAGTCGCTGCGAGCAGCCGTTTCTCGCTCCGTGACAGCTGATAGACACCGGCTGGGGCCTTATTTCATTTATAATTAAACCTGCTCATTTAAAAACGGGTCTGAAAGTTGTGTACGTTTTCAGACTTGGAGGCTTGCACACACACGACGTGCGCGCATGCACACAAGACCAACCGTCACCGGCCTCCACCCGTGTCTCTGAACTGAATAAAAACGAGAATTTGAACGAAACCATCTCGCATTTAGGAGTTAAATCACAGTCTGTTCATGTCTTCAAATGGTTTAACTGCATTTAATTGATGCATTATTGTGATCAGCTGTGTAGTTATGAGACATATGAATACTGCAGTCAGAGCCACTCGTGCGTAAATGAGAAGCGCTCCGGACGCTCCACCGTCCAGAGTCCGGAGCCGGGAACACTGCGGTTAAGAGAACCCTTAGAGCATGTGTGTCAAACACAAGGCCCGCGGGCCAAATGTGGCCCGCCACGTCGTTTAATGTGGCCCGCGAGAGCTTAAAAGGTCTGAGTATTCAAAAAAAAATAGGTAAAAAGCGTACTTTGACCAAAAACGACATTTCCCACAATGCATGTCAATTGTGTTACCCGCGACTTGACGGCTTACCGCCACTACAGGGCAGGGTGCACACAAGCAGTAGGCTGGTCCTCATGAGAACCGGATTTCGAACGCGCCTTTGCGGACCAGCGCTGCACGGTCCCGATGGGAGACCTCTCGAGCTGACGAACTTCACATCCTGTTGCAGCTCAGTCAATGAGTGCTCACATGGCCTCTGAAGCTAGTGTACACACACGGTAGGACCTCCGACACACACACACACACACATACACACACACAGCATCTCCAATGCACGAAGCAATGCGCCTTTACGCACAGCTCGGCGCACGCTTTAACACACACACAATCACAGTACGTCTGACCCACGTACGCAGCTCACACATGCCCAGTAGGGGTACAACGGGTCACAATCGATCCGTGATCTGAACAGATCGCCCTCTTTGGTTCGGGACACGGTTTGCGATCCAGCTGGCTGCGCTCGCGTGCTTTACCAACTCCGACCCGACCCGACAGCTCGCGCTCTCAATCAGCTGATAAATAATTCCCCTCTGAGAAAGACGTCATTTTAGTTGACCAGAACAAAAAGATCACTGGTCGACTTTTGATCCATGATGCGTGCGCGCGAATGCTCTAGAGCAGTCATTCTCAAACTGTGGTACGCGTACCACTGGTGGTACGCGAGCGCCCCCTGGTGGTATGCGGAGGACCCAACCCTTTTGTTTTTAATGAAATATTGGTGACTAAAATAGTGAACATTTTTTTTAAATTAAGCGTTTGTAACGGGAGGTGGCCTAATTTGGGTATTTTTTCCCCACTATTAAAGTATTGTTAGGCACGCGCCTTCTGACCGCGCAGAGCGGATTAAAATCCCAGCGAGCAGCAGCTGTGTGTACTGACGGGATCTTGCCTCGCCTTTTCCCGCTTATTTAGGTCCAGGTAGCGGGCCGGGAGCCCAGACCCCCGACTCCCTAGCCTCATCCTCCTCCACCCAACTTGTCCAAAACGCCTCAACTGGTTCTAGATCAGCGGTTCTACTCCGAGTCTCCAAACTCCAAATGTTCGAACTCATCCTATCTCTAATAATCCCGGCCATCCTGCGGAGGAAACTCATTTCAGCCGCTTGTATCTGCGATCTAGCTCTTTCAGTCATTACGCAAAGACCCGGTGCCAGTGGGAGAGGGAAGAGGGGGCGTTTTACACACATTGGGGGGCAGCCGGTCGGTGTTTGAGCGGGGGGTGGGGGGGATTGTCACCGAGGTGGTGCGCTTCCATCGGTCCGCGGCGCGCGCCCGGCCCAACTAATGAGTGCTCCTCTACCGTGGAGCGCAGCGGGACTAGAGCTGCGCACATAACGCACTTGGGTTCGGACCTGATCCTTCAAGCTGATCAATACATCAATTACATTTATTTTATTCCGCCTTTCTGACCAAAATGAACCACATTGAGTTTCCTGATTTGTTTGAAAACAGCTGATCTACGGGTTGCTGTGGTAACGAGGCAGCGTGGGGTGCGTGACAGCTGGAGGAGAGAGTGCAGACCCAGAAAACTACTTGATGTTTGTTTTTTTGTAACGCGATAGCTGACAGTCTTCCTGTTAGTAAATAAAACTCAGAGATTTGGAAAAACTGACTTTTTGTGTGAAAGACCATTACAATATTGTTAAAATGAATTAAAAGTAAATAATGTTGAAAAAGTCATTATCATATTTTTTTATTAATAAGTGACAGATAAAAATGGATTATGACTGGATTTTTTTGTACCCTGTCAGTCAAATTATGAAAATATCTAGCGAGACCTCTGATTCCAGTTAGAAACAGTCAAATTGTGCATAATTTAAAGGTCCAACATCATGGTGGTACTTGAAGATCCTACATAGGTTTTAGGTGGTACTCAGGTAAAAAAGTTTGAGAACCACTGGCTTAGAGCATTCAACAAGCTGGTTTATTCTCTAGTCTAGATCAGTCTGGATTTATGATCTGAACAGAGACATAAATGCTGCAGTCAGAGGCACTAGTGCGTAATGCGCAGTGTTGGGTAAGTTACTTTAAAATAGTAACTTAGTTACATTACTAGTTACTTCTTTCAAAAGTAACTCAGTTACTTTAAGTTACTCGTTACTTTCAAAGTAACTAGTTACTAGGGAAAGTAACTACAGTATGTTATAATTAAAACAATTATATATTATAAATTACCCACCTAAATTGACTGATTTATTGATGCTGAGGGCTTCATACAGTGATGTAAATTACTGGTGGATCTTTCAGAGGTGATCAATTCATCAGTTACACTTTTTTATTCTGTCTTTCTGACAGCCAAATAGACCAGATCAAATAGACCAGAACTTCAACAGTTATCACTCTTAACTCGTTTCAAGTTGCATCAAACTAAAATTTTTGTAACAAAAACGTTCAATCAAAACAACAGGATGGTCCTCAAACCAACTTATATATTTAATGTTGATCCATCCTACCTTTATTCAGTAGAGCTGCTGTTTTCTCATGACATGAGTTCAGTCTCTTCAGAAGGAGATCTTAGTTTCTCAACTTCAACCACAGGTTGCTATCAGAACAGAGCTGACACGGTTTTTCAGAACCAGCAGCACAGCTACGTCCAAAAAACCGACAAGCAACGACAAACTCCGACTCTTTCATCTCAGTTTTTGTTAAATCCAGTGGTTTTCACCTTCTCACGGTCCAAAAACGTACAACTACATACAGGATGAGCTGCTAAAACTCCAACTTTAACGAGCCACCTGCTGTGTTCGGATGGCGCAGCGTGGGCCTGGAGGATGAGACCAGGTCCAGTACACAGCTCAGCGCGACCAGCTGCAGGCGGGTCTGCCGTCTCGTTGTAGCAGGTGGAAAGTTTGAAACTTGATAAAGATGAGAAGCGATTGGAGAGCTCCAGATGAGGCGGAGGTGACTCCGGCCTCCGGGAACCGCGGGCGGTTAGAGTTCCAACCCGGGCCACCTCAGACCAGGAGGAGCAGATGAACCAGATCGGCCCGGTGTTCAGGTGAAGACCCGGTTTCTGGGTCTCTCGCTCCGAGTCCACTCACCATCCGGCGGGATCGGAATAGGTGCAGAGGTCTGAGGAGAACGGGGCGTGAAGCTGATCCACACCTGAGCCGGACCATCAGAGCTGTAGCCCGCAGCCGCCTCTGTCACCTCGACAGGACAGGAGGGATCTCAGCCTCAGACAATCGAACCATTGTTGGGTCCAACAGACATCGCCAGCGGGAGTCGCAGCGGTGTCCTTCTCGGCTCCCACTGCGTTGCACGGAGGAGCGCTCACAGGTGAACGGGGTGCGACTCGCGACCGGCTGCCCCCCCATCATAAGGTCACGCTCCTCCGTTTCTTCCTGCTGGCGCCGGGCCCGCCTGACGCAAAGTAACGAATAACGAGCCTAAAAAAAGCCCAGTAACGAGGAACACGTTCCTGATTTTGGGAGACTAACGCGTTACCGTGTTCGTTACCGCAATAGTAACGTAGTTACTGTAACGCCTTACTTAATAACGCGTTACTCCCAACACTGGTAATGCGCATGTTGCGCTGCGCTCCTCAGTCGGGGAGAATTATTAGAGGTCTCCAGATGAGGACTTGATGATCAGCTGGTTTATTCTCTAGATCAGTCTGGATTTATGAGCTGAACTGGACCCAGTGTCAGATCAAGTGTAAGTATTTTACTTACAGACTTTATTTTTATAATTTAAAATTAGTTTTTTGCACTCTGTTTCATGTTGGATATCATCATCATCATCATCGTTATTTGTCGGACTCAAGGTCCATATTAAAAAACACATACACAATAAAAACAGGTACGTTAAAAAGACACATCAGAAAAACTTTTTTTAAACTATAAAAATACCAATAAAAACACTGTAAAAGAGATTAAAAAACATATATGTATAAAATAAAATAAAAACTTGTCATAATTTAACCAGACCCTGGAGCCACACAACTGAGGGACACAGTAAGGTAAGTAAAAACAGATGTTTATTAATGAAAAGTGCTGGTTCTGCTGGGTTTCCGGAGTCGATCTTTGAGAGAGAGGAGAGGTTGGTGAGCGGAGGGTACGGTAATAATGATATTGCAGTAGTAGAGAGTAGGGAGGCTTACTGTGTCCGTGAGGCGAAGAGCATGGGAGAGTACTGGATGAAGGCTGGCTGGAGGGAGGCTGAAAGGAGGATCAATGGTTCCGATAGGGTTGATGTGCCGAGTGCGAGTCCAAGGGAGGAGTTCGGAGGAGCAAGGACGACAGCCGTGGAGATGATCTGAAGAGGCAGGAACAGAGGATGAGACACTATAGATAATTCGTTTGAGCATAAGGTACCTGAGTTACCACTAGGAAGTGGAACGAAGCGGCGCCGTCCGAGTGTTGCTCCAATCCTTTTGAACTCCTCCGGTGATGAGGTGATGTGCTGCAGCTGGTGATGACGGTGATGAGGTGCAGCTGGAGGTGAACGGTGGAGGAGGGAGTGAGGACCTGACAAAACTATAAAAGACATGCATACCAGTGTCTCCACATGGATGACTGCACTATAAACTGGATTGACCAACATCAGAATGAGTCTGTTCTCAGAGCTTTTCAGACGGAGGATATCTTTACATCAACCTTCTCATTAGAGCTTGAAAGGTGCTGACATCAGCGTTACAGAACAAGAGACTGGCGCTACTGGACCTGGACGACTTCTTGAGCAGAATCCACATCGCATCATTATACGCTACTTTGAGCTTCTGCATACTAGCTTTCTTATATTTACACCACAGAGTATACAGAGGTGTACAGTAAGTTCTGAAGAGGTGGATCTTCACATTTTCAGAACAAATTTGAAATTTCCTGATCAGAATGTTCGCTTGAGCGTACAGGATGCGACACTGCCGATAAACGTCATCATCATCACAGAGTTGATCCGTGATGATGTGACCTAAATATTTAGTTTTTGCTAAAACACTTATCTTTTGTCAGCCAGGTAGAAGTCCAGGAAACAGAGATCTTTGTCTCCTTTGGTCCGACAGATCAGTACAACACTCTTTTTAGCATTATACTGCACATCATACTTTATCCCACAATCAGAACAGATATTCAGCAGCTGCTGAAAGCCAGCAGCAAGTCATCAGCATACATGAAATGATTAATCAGATTGTTACCAATCATACATCCGCTGTAAAGTCTAACATGAGGAATCTGGGTGTTATTTTCGACCAATCAATGTCTCTTGAAGGTCACTCAAAACAGCTGGTCAGAAACTGTTTTTATCATCTCATATGGCCTGTCCACCGGTGTGTCCTCTGTCGTGGATTTAGCAATCTCTGATCATTTCTGTGTGTATTTTAACATCACCAGTATAATTCAGCGGGAGACCTCTGTGAGAACTGTAATGAAACGCCATCTAACACCTGAAGTGGCTGCTGGTTTTCTGGAAGCTTTTAATAAGATTCCTCCTATTAATTCAACTGCCCCCTGTGATCTTATTTTCAATGATTTTAACAGTCGACTTAAATCTACTCTGGACTTGCTTGCTCCATCAAAAATCAAAAAAGTACAGTCAAAACCTCCATCTCCATGGAGAAGTGAAAATCTGAAGCAGCTAAAGAGAACTTGCAGGGTGGCAGAGAGGAGATGGAGGAAAAACAAGAATACAATAAATAAGCAAATATATACTGAGCAGTTAAAATCATACAATAAAGCAGTTAGAGACTCCAGAAACAATTACTTTTCCAGAATCATCTCAGAAAACAGAAATTACTCTAAAACTCTATTTTCCACAATTGCTAATATTTTAAATAATGAATCCAATTCTGGCTGCATGGTGGCGCAGCTGGTTAGCACTGTTGCCTCGCAGCAAGGAGGTCGTGGGTTCGCGTCCCGGCTCTGCGGCCTCTCTGCGTGGAGTTTGCATGTTCTCCCCGTGCGTGCGTGGGTTTCCTCCGGGTACTCCGGTTTCCTCCCACAGTCCAAAGACATGACTGTCAGGCTAATAGGCTTTATGCACAGAGTACTTAGTAGAACTTCCGGTTTAAAATTACCTCGCGGGACCATTTCCGGTTCCATTTGAAACGTGAAGATTTCCAGAGTTAGAGTGCATTTCCAGCTAAAGATATTGTTTATAATCAAAACGAGTAATAGTATAGTATAGTACAGAATGATATATATATTATAGCACTAAGAAATGAAGCCATCATATAAGTATCAGCGGACGGGAAGCCTTGACAGCTGAACACTGCTGTGCTCCGTTGTGTACCGCATCAGCTGAATAGAATTCATCAGTCCGTTTCCACACATTTCCACTGAATAAATAACTACAAAAAGGAAGGATTGTGAACTTAAGAAGAGAAAACGTGATCATTTCTAACCACACCGTGTCTGCAGTCCACACTTTGCAGCACAGTAGTCAAAGAGCCGAGTGGAGGAGGCTAATGGAGGAGGCACGGCGCCGTTCGTGTGTTATTTCACTGGAACAACTATTCTTTTGGTGAATGAAGACTTGGTGTTTGATAACGTACAGCTAGACCAGAGAAAGTTGAAAGTTGGGAAGCAGTTGGAGCCCACGATCACGGCTATATAGATCTGTCTCACTGTTTTTTGATGATGGAAGCTACGAGCTAACGCTGTTAGCTTACCTTCAATTTCATGAATAAAGCTGGTTATATACAGCTTAAAGTCCTTCACCCGCTTGCTCGCAGACGTCTCTGTGTGTTTTTCAAAAATTCGGTGGACATCGTTTACCGTGATGCGCGGCAGGTCTTGAAGAAAACGGGTAAAAAAATCAATTTTGTCCAGTTTGTGTGGGAACAGCGTTGAACCGGAAGGGAGCGGCAGCCTCTATCGCAACCAGGAAGTGACCGTGCATAAACCCCATTGGGCTGGTAAATTGTCCTTAGGTGTGAGTGGGTGTGTGGTTGTTTGTCTCATTCGTCTCTGTGTGGCCCTGCGATGGACTGGCGACCCGTCCAGGGTGTCCCCCGCCTCTCGCCCCTTGACCGCTGGAGATAGGCACCAGCTGCCCCGTGACCCTCTGTGGAGGAATAAGCAGCTACAGAAAATGGATGGATGGACTCCAATTCTTCCCAGAAAACCCCGTCTGACACTCTTTGTGAGGAGTTTGCAGCCCACTTCAGGGGGAAGGTAGACACCATCAGATGTAACATTTTATCCTCCCAATGTAACATGGTTTTAGAAACATCTGAAAATGTGTGTCTACCTGAGGAAACACTGGACAGTTTTGTCCTGGTTGAAGCTGTTATCCTTGATAAAGTTTTCTCCTCAGTGAGGCCGACCACATGTGTTCTGGACCCTATTCCCACAAGGTTTTTTAAACAATTCTATGATTATTTTAAAAATGAGATTTTAACTCTGATGAATTGCTCCCTTCAGACAGGGGTCTTTCCTGCTGCTTTTAAACGGGCAGTGGTGAGACCTCTGTTGAAGAAGAGCAATTTAGATTTTAATGATTTAAACAACTTCCGACCGGTGTCCAACTTGCCATTTTTAAGCAAAATTTTAGAAAAGCTTGTGTTGAACCAACTCAACAATTTTATTAACACTAATAATGTCCTAGAGAAATTTCAGTCTGGTTTTAGAGTGAACCACAGCACCGAGACGGCCCTTCTGAAGATTTTAAATGATTTTAGAGTAAATTATGATGCTCGGAGGGCGACAGTGTTGGTTCTGCTGGATCTAAGCGCTGCCTTCGATATTGTAGACCACACTGTTCTTTTAACCCATCTAAAACAGATCGGCATCTCTGGTGCTGTTCATAGATGGTTCACTTCCTATCTCACAGACAGGACTTTTATGGTGAGCATAGACACCTGTTTCTCCAGGGTCCATAGCATCACATGTGGTGTGCCCCAGGGTTCCATTTTAGGCCCAGTGCTTTTTAACCTTTATATGCTCCCTCTGGGGAGCATCATCAGGAGACACGGGGTGAATTTCCACAGTTATGCTGACGACACACAGTTGTACATCTCTGTATCTCCTGATGACACACAGCCAATGGATGCACTTTTTAACTGTATTTTAGACATTAAATCCTGGATGGCAGAAAACTTTCTCCAGCTCAACCAGGGCAAAACTGAAGTTTTAGTCATTGGTCCTGAGGCTCAGAGAGAGAAACTTTTACCCAAATTACAATCACTGTCTTTTAATCCTTCCTCAAAAGTTAAGAATCTGGACGTGATCTTTGACTCTGAGCTGACTTTTATCCCCCATATTAAAAACGTCACCAAAATAGGTTTTTATCATCTCAAAAACATCGCCAGAGTCCGCCCCATTCTCTCTCGGGCCAATACGGAGACGCTGATGCATGCTTTTATCACCAGTAGAATTTATTACTGCAATGCCCTGCTTTCTGGTCTTTCCAAAAAGAGTACTTCAGGTCTACAACTTTTACAAAACTCAGCAGCCCGTGTCCTGACAAAGACCAGGAAGCGGGAGCACATCACTCTGGTTTTAAAATCACTGCATTGGCTCCCCGTATATTTTAGGATAGATTTTAAGATACTGTTAATAGTTTTTAAGTGTCTTAATGGTCTTGGCCCTTCTTATCTTTCTGAACTGCTTTTGCCATATGAACCCTCGCGGTCACTGCGCTCCTCTGGCTGCCGTCTCCTAGTCATCCCTAAAGTCAGGACACACACCCACGGCGAAGCTTCTTTTGGTTATTACGGCCCTCGCCTCTGGAACGGACTGCCAGAGGACCTCAGGACCACAGAGAACGTTCAGGTTTTTAAGAATAGACTCAAGACCCACCTTTTTAGATTAGCTTTTAACTGATTATTATTTATTTAGTTTTTTATTCACATTTTATTGGTCATTTTACTATTCCTATAAGTTCTCGTTATTTTATATGTTACGCATTTTAATCCTCCAGTGTTTCCTCTGTGGAGCCCTCTGCCTTGGGACCGGTGGTCAGCGGTGGCGGCTCGGGCGCTCCCCGGTAGGGCCCGGGCAGTGGCGGGGGTTGCCACCCTCCATACCCGGGTGCCTTTGGTTGGTGTGTTGCTGCTGACCTGGTTCTACAGCTGACGAGGCAGAGGGCCCACTGATGATTGGTGTCAAAACCTGAACTGGAAATGGTTCTTCATGCTTTTATCTCCTCCCGTCTAGATTAACACACTTTTCACACGTTTGAACCAAAAAGCCCTTGACCGCCTTCAGCTGGTCCAGAACTCTGCAGCGAGGCTCCTCACTGGAGCAAACAGAAAAGATCACATCACTCCTATTCTGAGGTCTCTGCACTGGTTACCTGTTAAATGTAGAGTTCATTTTAAAATCCTGACTCTAACTTTCAGGGCCCTACATGGTCAAGCTCCTCTTTATGTTACTGAACTGATAAAGCCATACGCTCCAACCCGAGCTCTCAGGTCCACAGACCAGAGTCTCCTAACAGTTCCAAGGACCAGATTTAAAAGTCGAGGTGATCGCTCCTTCCAATCTGTTGCACCTCGACTTTGGAATGGACTTCCTTTAGTTTTACGCTGTATAGACAGTCTGGACTCCTTTAAAAAGCAGCTGAAGACCCAATTATTCAAAACTGCTTTTAAATAACTCTTTTATGTTCTCTTGTTGTTGTTTAATGATTTTGATCTGTAATGATATTTTATTTGTTTAATTGATTTTATTATGTTTGATTCTGTTTTCTGTGAAGCACCTTGTGATTTTCTCTGTGAAAGGTGCTATATAATAAACTTTACTTACTTACTTACTTACATCCAGCTTTACAGCTAAGTATTAGCTTTGACAAATCATCCATGTACAGATAGTTAGAAGATATTTAAATAATTAACTTTTGATATAATTTCTGTTTGTAGACTGGTCAGAGCACGTTCTAGAGTGTATTACACTCCCCAAAGTGCTGTGCACACACAACAGTCATGCACACACACACATTTACACACTGAATTTTACACACATTTTACATAATTTCTGGGGATAAATTAATTTTAAAAATACATAAAATGTGATAAGCTGTTTGAGAGCCGAAAGAGCAGTTCTTTTTCAAGAGCCGAACCGTAAGAGCTGGTTCTCTTAAAAGAGCTGGAGTTCACATCACTACCAACAGTCCTAAAATTGGGAATGATCTGAACATGTATGCTCTCTAACACTACTCTGGAGAGATGATCTTATTTTATATATATTCTTTAATTATTCAGATATTTCATAGGTAAAATGTTGACCTCTCTTATATGGTACTATATTATATGATATTATATTATCAATCCATTTATCCATTTTCTATACAGACATAAGTGAAGGGACATAAAGGAGACATAAGTAGCAGAATTTTTAAATGTTTTCACTTCTTAGTTTTTACAGTGCATCATTTTATGTTCCGGTAATTAAGCTGTTATAAACATAGGTCATTGTGGTTAGAAAACACAGATGCATGAGGTACACCTGAGTGGACATTTTTGTAACTCCATAAAAAAAGGTCCCCAAAAATTTTCAATTGCATCATATGCCTAAAGAACAATATAAACACTCAGAAAAAGAAAAATTTGCTAAAGATCTCATAATTCATGCATGAAAGGGTTCAAAAGCATTATTTACAGTGTAAGTTCCGCCAGATTCCTCTGTGAGGGTCTGGGCTCAGCCCTCAATGTTTCAAGGTACAGGAAACGCCCCTGCACCCGATCAAATTTGTGGCCGATAGAAGCGTTTAAAACAAGAGTTTTTAAACGCTAAGAAAACAACCAGCAGAACACCAACATGAAAGGGCGCATGTCGCCACCTATCGTAGCGGAGTGGAACAAACTTTATTTGAGAGTTCGGTTTTCTAACAGACATGTAAACTAGGATAAAGACTCCCAGTTTATTAACATAAATTCGACCTAGACCGATCTAGCTCGACTTAGATGTGCATGTAAACACACTGAGTGTCTTCAACTCCAACTCCACGGTGATATGCAAACTATAGTGTCTTTAAAGGTGCATGCACTCATTCAAGTGGACCAATGCCATTCTCTGGAGGACTTTCATGATGTGTGAGATTAGGGCAATAGGTCTTTAGTCATTGAGGACAAACAGAGATTTCTTAAGTACTTGAACAAGACAGGATGTCTTCCATATAAATGAAACCTTCTGTTTGGTCAGAATAAGGTTGAAATGGTTCTGCAGACAGCTAGTCACAGACAGGCAAGGCAATAGGGGAGGTGTGGTGAGCCGCAGTAGTACCTCTTGATGAGATTGACAAAGGTGACCATTCACACGTGATAAAGGTCACTGGGTAGTAAATTAACAAGTCTCTCTCTCACTCTTTCTCTCAGTGTGTGTGTAAGGTGTGACTGAAAGCTCGAAGTAGTAGTCACTGATTTGTAATACTTTTCAGTTGATTAGATCATCAAACTCATAACCACGTTGAAACTTTTGTCACAGGACTTCAAATATATCTGGGAAAAGAAGCAACATGACTTTGTTTTGCTCCTTTTTGTCATGGGGCTGGGGGGTGTCGGACCCAAAAACTCAGGCAACGCACAGAATGAATCAAGTAACGTTTATTAGAGAGGGTTGTGCTGCTCCAGGTGTCAGGCCACAGGGATGTTGTTGGGCTGCTGGTAATCTCCGGTTGAGCAGCACTGGAATGAGAGAATAGATGTTTAGAGATCTCTCACCATGGGGGAAGGACGGAGGAGGTGTGGTCATGTGAACGGTCCAGGTGGGTACACGTGGGGTCAGAGAGCAGGGAGGCACCAAGGTCCAGCAGGCAGAGAGGAGTCAGAAATCAGGCAAGGGTCTAGAACCAGGAGATCCAGGTCTGTGGGGTAAGCAGGCAGGAGCAGGCAAAGGGCTGGAGTCCTGAGAGCAAAAACAGGGTAAAAAATGTTTAAAGAGCTTGACTTTGGCTTGATAAGGCTGGAGTATCGTCTGCGAGAGCATCAGATAATCTGGCACAGAGCTGTGGCTGGAGGGAGCTTATATCCTGGGGAGCACAGGTGGAGATGATTAGACAGGCAATCATGAGCAGACAGGCAACAGGCGAGCATGGTTAGGTGGTGTGCAGCAATGCAGAGAGGCAGGATCATGACAGTACCTCTCTCCTAAGGTCCGGCACCTGACGGACCCCCAGGCTGACCCGGGTGCGCAGCATGGAAGGCCCGGATGAGGGACTTGTCCAGTATATGCCGGGCGGGAACCCAGGAGCGCTCCTCAGGGCCGTAGCCCTCCCAGTCAACAAGATACTGGAGACCCCGACCCCAGCGGCGGGACCGAAGGAGACGACGTACGGTGTAAACCAAGCCCCCATCAACAAGCCGGGCTGGAGGAGGGGGCACAGAGGACTGTCCAAAACGACATGAATGGAAAGGCTTGATCCGGGACACATGAAAAGTGGGATGGACGCGCAGGGTGCGTGGGAGGCGCAGACGGACAGCAACAGGGTTAATGACCTTGGCGATGGGGAAAGGACCAACAAACCTCGGGGCAAGCTTACGATTCACCACCTTGAGAGGGAGATCCTTGGTGGAGAGCCACACCTTCTGCCCTTCCTGATATGCCGGTGCTGGAATGCGGTGGCGGTTGGCAGAGCGGGAGTAAACTGCTGTGGACTTTAGAAGGGCCCTCCGGGCTGTCCTCCAGACACGTTGGCATCGCAGTGCAGCCGCATGGGCAGAGGGGACGGTGGCCTCCTTCTCCTGAAGGGAAAAAACAGGAGGCTGGTAGCCATAAATAACATAAAAGGGAGAGAGACTGGTGGAGCTAGACGGCAAACAGTTAAGGGCATATTCAATCCATGGCAGGTTTTCAGACCATTTGGATGGGTCCTGTTGACAGAGGCCCCTGAGTTTGGTTTCGATCTCCTGATTTGCTCTTTCAGCCTGGCCATCCGTCTGGGGGTGAAAACCAGAAGAGAGACTGCGATGGATGCCGAGCAGACTGCAGAACTCTCCCCAGAATTTTGAAACAAACTGTGGGCCCCGATCAGAGACAATGTCACACGGTAGGCCGTGGAGACGGAAGACTTCTCGAGCTATGACAGTACTTAATTCCTTGGCAGAAGGGAGCTTTTTGAGGGGGACAAGGTGAGTCATTTTGGAAAAACGGTCAACAACAGTAAGCAAAACAGTGTGTGAGTTGGACTCAGGCAGACCTGTGACGAAATCCATAGCAACATGGGACCAGGGTCTGTGGGGGACAGGCAGTGGTCTGAGCAACCCAGCTGGTGGTCTCCTGGAGGGTTTGGTTTGGGCACAAACTTCACAAGCGGTGACAAAATCCTTGACATCCTGAGTTAGGGTACTCCACCAGAAATGTTTCCGGGCCAATGACAGGGTCCTAGCGATTCCTGGATGACAGAACAGTCGTGAGGAATGACAGAAAGACAGTACCTCGGAGATCAGGTGGTTAGGAACAAAGAGGCGGTTGGTCGGGCATTCTTTGGGAACAGGATTG
>SSNR01000171.1:315483-336365 GCA_006937965.1 Callopanchax toddi | reverse complement strand
TCATCCAGGTAAACGAATACATACTGCCCCACCATGTCTCTGAGCACATCATTAAGCAGAGCCTGAAAGACAGCAGGGGCGTTGGTAAGACCAAAGGGCATGACTGAGGGCCAGATTATACTGTCATGGGGCTGGGGGGTGTCGGACCCAAAAACTCAGGCAACGCACAGAATGAATCAAGTAACGTTTATTAGAGAGGGTTGTGCTGCTCCAGGTGTCAGGCCACAGGGATGTTGTTGGGCTGCTGGTAATCTCCGGTTGAGTAGCACTGGAATGAGAGAATAGATGTTTAGAGATCTCTCACCATGGGGGAAGGACGGAGGAGGTGTGGTCATGTGAACGGTCCAGGTGGGTACACGTGGGGTCAGAGAGCAGGGAGGCACCAAGGTCCAGCAGGCAGAGAGGAGTCAGAGATCAGGCAAGGGTCTAGAACCAGGAGATCCAGGTCTGTGGGGTAAGCAGGCAGGAGCAGGCAAAGGGCTGGAGTCCTGAGAGCAAAAACAGGGTAAAAAATGTTTAAAGAGCTTGACTTTGGCTTGATAAGGCTGGAGTATCGTCTGCGAGAGCATCAGATAATCTGGCACAGAGCTGTGGCTGGAGGGAGCTTATATCCTGGGGAGCACAGGTGGAGATGATTAGACAGGCAATCATGAGCAGACAGGCAACAGGCGAGCATGGTTAGGTGGTGTGCAGCAATGCAGAGAGGCAGGATCATGACACTTTTAGTAGAATTTGAGTGCACTTAGGCTAATTATCAGTTTTATGAGCCATTGCAAACTTGTTTTGCAAAACTTTTTTGTTTTAATGAGTATTGACATGGCTTCTGTCCAAACCCAAATTGGAAATGAGGTTGTTCTGCTTTGATGATTGCTGAACTCTATAGCTGGTGTCACAGTGTGTCACCAATTAAACACAGGCACAAGCTTTGTTTACTGGCATCCAACACAAGATATAAATAAACCTTAATTGATCCCATTGGTATCCTATTGGCAGTTCTGCACATTTGTGGGCAAAGTTCAAACATCTGAGAGATTCTGGGATCAATTTAAGGGAATTTGTGTCATTCAGGAATGCGGAGGTTTAAGGGAGCTGGAATGTGTGCTAACAAAGCAGGTTTGGTGACTTTAGGATCTAATCTAAGGCTTGTGAGTTTATGATTAAAGACAGAATTCACACTGAGATGTTTTGCCACCACATTAAAGGTTCACTGAGGAATCTTCAAACAAGCTAGGTATCACTAGCTATTTTACACAAACACGTCTCAGAGCTCTCACCCCTGCCGTCAGGTATAATCCTTATGCCGCACCTCCTCCAGACATGGATCGTGCATTGCCACAAAAACAATAGAATGTAAAACACCAATCGTTGAAACGTTCCCCCAGGGTTTTCCTCTTTCTACGTCCAAACGTTATTTGTTTTCTGCTAGCTGAAAAGGTGTTTTTATTTTTGGGACTTTTTATTTTTTCCTAAAATTGAAGCACTTACAGCCGGCCACTTCTGTCCTCCTCTCACTTCCGGGATGTTCTGCTGGAAAATGCTCCAGCGCGCATTAATGGAGGAAGTGAGGCGCTTCGGTAAGACGATCTGAAAGATATGATTGGCTGAGGTTTTTAGAGGACTGCGAGGGAATCAACTTATTGATTTCTTTCGGGGGTTTTTAATCGCTACAATATATTTATAGCTATACTACAGTCAGGTCCATAAATATTGGGACATATACACAATTCTAACTGTTTTGGCTCTATACACCGCCACAATGGATTTGAAATGAAACAAACACAATGTGCTAGAACTGCAGACTGTCAGCTTTAATTTGAAAGTATTTACATCCAAATCAGGTGAACAGTGTAGGAATTACAACAGTTTTCATATGTGCCTCCTACTCCTTAAGGGACCAAAAGTAATGGGAAAATTGGCTTCTCAGCTGTTCCATGGCCAGGTGTGTTATATTCCCTCGTTATCCCCAATTACAATGTGCAGATAAAAGGTCCAGAGTTCATTTCAAGTGCGCTATTTGCATTTGGAATCTGTTGCTGTCAACTCTCAAGATGAGATCTAAAGAACTGTCACTATCAGTGAAGCAAGCCATCATTAGGCTGAAAAAACAAAACAAACCCATCAGAGAGATAGCAAAAATGTTAGGCGTGGCCAAAACAACTGTTTGGAACAGTTTTAAAAAGAAGGAATGCACCAGTGAGCTCTGCAACACCAAAAGACCTGGAAGACCACGGAAAACAATTGTGGTGGATGACTGAAGAATTATTTCCCTGGTGAAGAAAACACCCTTCACAACAGTTGGCCAGATCAAGAACACTCTCCAGGAGGTAGGTGTGTGTGTGTGTGTGAACAATCAAGAGAAGACTTAACCAGAGTGAATACAGAGGGTTCACCACAAGATGTTAAACATTGGTGAGCCTCAAAAACAGGAAGGCCAGATTAGAGTTTACCAAACGTCATCTAAAACAGCCTTCACAGTTCTGGAACAACATCCTATGGACAGATGAGACCAAGATCAACTGGTACCAGAGTGATGGGAGGAGAAGAGTCTGGAGAAGGAAAGAAACTGCTCCTGATCCTAAGCATACCACCTCATCAGTGAAACATGGTGGTGGTAGTGTCATGGCATGGGCAGTATGGCTGCCAATGGAACTGGTTCTCTTGTATTTATTGATGATGTGACTGCTGACAAAAGTAGCAGGACGAATTCTGAAGTGTTTCAGGCGATATTATCTGCTCAGATTCAGCCAAATGCTTCAAAACTCATTGGACGGCGCTTTACAGTGCAGATGGACAATGACCCAAAGCATACTGCAAGTGGCGGGCCTTCAAGGCCTTCTCTGGCCTAAACTTACTCAGAAAAGTAAATGTATTTTTCTTTTGACTAATATTATTAAATAAAAATGTTTTCCCTGGTCTGTTCTCTTTATATCATATTATATCCACTTGGTTGTGCTGCTTCCAGTGTTAAGACACCAAGGTAGGGTGTTGTCCAATCAGATTTCAGCTTGCTTGTGTTGTTAGGCAGATTGAAGTCTGTCACTAGGAGCTCTAGGCCCAAGTGCATCTCTCAGAACCTTCAGAATTAACAGAGCAGGCTCCGGTCCGCTTTCAGCCAGCAGAGACAACCAGTTCTCGAGTCTGCGTGGCCAAGGCCAGCTAGCATACCTCACGCAAAAGTTGATACGAACGCGTCCTGTGATTGGATACGACCTTGTTTTGGTCTAAAGGCGGCGATATCTGAACTAAACTTGGAGATTCATTAGCTACCGACAGCTATCGGTGTATTTTTTTAACCCAGGATGGCTGAAGGATCCTGCATGAAGAAAGGATCCTGTTCCAGCTGGGAAAAACTGTTTATCCGTCAATTTTAGGAAAGGAATTGAACTTTACCCTGGATAACCGCTTCAGAGAGATGCTGGGATTATAAAGCTGGTATTGATGGATTTCGTTTTTGGAGCAATGATGTGGAGGAGATTCGTGTTGGTGAGTGCAAGCATTTTATTTGTGTTTTTGTCATTTTAATTCATTAGTAATCAATCACCTGTAGCGTGTCTCCTAGCTGAATCGTATGAGCTGAATCAGCTGCACCGCCGGTCAGGCTGTGCGTGATACCGTGGCGTAACAGACCCAGACTGGTTCGGTTCAGTTCTGATCTGCCCAAAAATGTGCGTTGACCAGCCTATAATAAGGGTGATGTAATGTGTATGTGTGATTTTGAATGGATTAGGGATGTGAATCCCCACCACTGAGGCTGATTTGATACGTTTCTCGATACGCTCCCAGCGATTCGATACATTGACGATACGGTGAAGCCTCTGCCCATACGGTTTACGATTCATCCCTGCTGGTGATTTACCGATTTGAGTTTGATACGATTCACGATGCGATTTGAAACGATTCAACACATCACAGAGAATTTTCAAGTCCACATCTGTTTTTTCAAAATCATCATAAATACATATCTCTCTCTCTTTAAAGATTTATTTGATACTTTATTGTTTTTGATAAGTCAATAAATTCTACTTAAAATGCACTTCATCGTGGTTCAGACAAGAGGATTGTTTTATTCCTAATAAACACTAATTCATCAGCAAAAATGTTAAATTTGTTTTTAGTCTCAACTGTTGCTGAATTTCCCAGAGGATTTTCCCCAAGGGATCAATAAAGTAAATCTCTATACTTTTTTCTTTTTTTTTAACAATTAATTAATATAGCCAATTTAAAGGATTAGGCCTCTTAAAAATAAATAATAAAAAATGTGAACCCTTAACAAAGCCCTTTTCTCAGAACCTCCTTTAATTAATAGTGTTTTCTGCCTGTAATTTTACTAAAACACTTGTTAAACCTACTCTAATCAACATTCCCAGCATTAACTCTGTGAATTGTGTAAATAACTTCAACATAATGTCTCTAATACTGACTGACAGATTCTAGTGGCTAACAGCAGAAATAATCAGATTCACTGATGTTGCTCATCTCCTCCTCGCCTGTTATTTTACCAGGTTTCCTAACTGCGGCTGCACCACCTGGCTTCCATAGTTTTACTGATGGTGCGTTCAACAAAACGAGGACATAGCAGATAAACTATAAACTGATCAACCGGTTTAACGCGGAGTCACTGCTGTTAAATAGCGGGACAGTTCTCCCCCGCGCCCCCCCGGGGAACGAGTTACAAGGACAGAAGTTGAGCCGCGAAACCTCCGTTAAACGTCACGTGAACGAGCGCTGACTTGGTGGCGGACACACAAACACACACGCGTGCGCACACACACACACACACACAGCGTTTGCACCTGCAGCTCGCCCCGCAACCGTGCAACGTGGAGCTGCTCAGTATAAAAGTAGCTCGTGAGAGGAAAAAGGCTGGACACTCCTGAACTAATTGATGTAACCATTGTTTTTACCGATGAGAGAGAAAGATACGTTGCATATTTAGCAGTCAGCTGTAGCCGATGCACGCTGAAGCTACTGGTGCAGTCAGATTATAGACGTCATGATCGGACCACCGGTTCAGATCGGTGAATCTCTACATCCCTACTATGGATTCTGGAGCCGTGGTGTCAGATTGATGGTATTATGAGGCGTATTAATTTAGGTTGAACTGACTAGAAAATCACTGAAGGCCCAGAGGGAGAAGTCACGGCCTGCCACTGTGCAAAAGCAACCAGAGTTCTTCAAGGCAAAGAAGTGGAATGTTATGTTATGCAATGGCCAGGTCAATCACCTGATCTGAATCCGATTGAGCATGCATTTCACTTGCTGAAGACAAAACTGAAGGGAAAATTCCCCAAGAACCAGCAGGAGCTGAAGACAGTTGCAGCAGAGGCCTGGCAGAGCATCACCAGGGATGAAACCCAGCGTCTGGTGATGTCTGTGTGTTCCAGAGTTCAAACTGTAATTGACTGCAAAGGATTTGCAGCCAATTATTAAAAAGTGAAAGTTTGATTTATGATATTATTCTTAGTGCTGCCATGCGATTAAAAAAATTGTGCGATTAATTAATTATGATCTGTAATTAATTAATCTAATTAATCGCATTTTTAATCGCATCTAAAGAAATGGCTAAAGAAAGCCCTCCTCTTGAGTTATTGTCATTTAAATTCATTAAATGATTGTGTCAGACCAGTAGATTGATATATAACAACATAAAGTGTCTTTATGACATCTATTACAACCTTTAAATCTAAACTTCATCAGGTTATTATGTATAATTATTAGGGATGCTCCAATCACGTTTTTTGCTGCCGATCACTGATACCGATCACATGGATTGACTGTAAATTTCACTTTGTAGTAATGATGAGGGCTAAAGGCTACTTGATCTGTAGAAAATGAACCATAAATCTCCTTCATTTGGACAAAAACAGGTTTTACTGACTTTTTCTAGGATGAAAAAAAATACAAAAACTTGAAGGCACCATGTAGACATCCATCCATCCATATAGAAATATATTATTTATAAATATATATTTACAATACCAATAGAAATCTGTTGTTTTCATATATATTTAAATAATTAAACATATATTCTTGTGCACGAGATCCCCATTAATTAGTTTGTGGTTGAAATAACATTTTGAGAAAAATAGTTGTGTTTCTACTGCTTTTCAGACACAGAAAAGTCGACATTGTTTTGACACTCTGGTCCATTTTGTGCCCAAAAAGAACAAACTTATTACTGACAATGACCTGATCATTACTAAAGACTCTACCTGCTGCTCTCTCAGCTCCTCCTCCCTCCACCTGTCTGATCCACTGCGCCATGGCGCGCTGCTCCTCTCCAGCTGCGTCATGACGCACAGCTTTCCTCTCCATAAGCGCGCAAGCTCTTTCCAACTCCGTCATTAATATGTAAATTATTGTCTTTTAATACCAATTTGAAAACTTATCACAGCTTCCTGACGTGGGGTGTCTCGCAACCTGCTGCAGCAGCAACAGATCTGGAGCTGCAGGAGGGAACGCAGTTTTGCGAGTCAGCGGGACTCGCCTCCAGGACCGAGCTCTGAGCCAACTATGGAGCGGTCCGTTCAGGGGACGCGAGTCCCCGCTTTTCCTCTCTCATCTGGTGTTTCACCAAATTCTGTCACCCTCCTGGAGTCACTAAATACGGGTCACAGATGAGTTCTCTCATCCACCTGTGTTTCTCCTGCACCGCGCTTGCCCTCCGCACCTCCCGCCATGCGCTGCTCATAATATGAGGCAACTAAGGTCACCGGAAAAGCTCAAAATTATATTGATGTAATACCGGAAAAACTCCCGGCATGGACAGAACGCTGGAAATAAGTCCCGGTACGCTGAGGGGTGAAATTTAGAAGTCCCGGTACGGCGTACCGTTCCGTACCGCCCCACTTAAAGCACTGAGTAGGACAGAGAGCCGGCGGGTGATTCCATTTTAAGATAAAAATACCAGAGTGCCCCCAAAAAACACCTTTTCAGCTAGCAGACAACTAAAAACGTTTGGAGGTGAAAAGAGGAAAATCTGGGGGAATGTTTCTGTGGCTGGAGTTATACTCTTCTTTGTCACCTTTGCAAACCGGGGTACCATGTCCGCGGGAGGGTGGCGTATGGATTTTACCCAACGGGAGGGGTGAGTTCACCGAGACGTGTTTCTGTAAAATAGCTAGCGAGACCTCGTTTGTTTACCTGGCTACTGAGTATAGCTTTAACTCATGGACCCCTAATGTTTACAAACCTTCCCATCTGTAATTTATTCTCTAACTTTTTTAGTTAAGCAAACCCTAAAAACTTACTCTGATTATAACTGTGATAATGACAAAGCCTAAAAAAACTTGGCAACACTTTACTGTTCTAATTATAGTGTTAAAGAAATTTTATTTCAGGGTTTCATGCATTTTGGAGCATAAATGATCTTGTTTTGTTCACTTTGATCTAATCCCATACTTATGTGTCCGTCGTGTTTTATGCTGTAGCTGCATGCGGATGCATGCTAGGACGGGCCCAAGCTGTGGCACAAATGTGGGTTCATAGAGCCTGGTGAGGGCACAGATAAGTATCTCAGGGCAGCAGAAAGTGTCAGAAAAAAAGCCCAATGCCAAGAATGCAGCGGTGACATGATTGCCTTCATGTTAAAGGAAGTTTTCCAACATTGTCTCGAACCATCCTCATCCAAGAGACACAAAGGGATGCAAACAACTCCAAGTTAAAGTTCATGTCCCAGAAAGCTTGTTTCTTTTTGGAGAACATTGGTGTCTTTAGAAAAGTATTTAAAAATCAATCATCTAAGAAAACAACAGGATAAAGGTAAATTCTCTCATATAGCTTTTGTAAGAAAAAAAAGATTCTGCATTTAAAATTTATAACAACTGAGACATTCACTATGAAGGTATTTTTGGGGCAAAAGTATTTGTGTCTTGTAACTTAATTCGTGTTCTTGTAAATAACTATTTGTGTCTTGTAACTTAATTTGTGTACTTGTAAATTTAAATTGTCTACTTGTAAATTTAAGTTGTGCACTTGTAATTTTTTCTCAGTCTTTCACAAATACAAAACATCAGTTACAACTCTTCAAATTCTTAAGTACAAGTACACAACTTGTGTTCTTTGAGTCACAAATCAAACAAATCTTGCATTTACAGTTTTGCCCCAATTGATCCAAAACAAATGGTGCAAAACTCATTTGTATACCTGTGTAGGAAAAAAAATTACTTGTGTCTATTTATTTGGCACTTAGACACAAAACTACTGTTACACCTTTGCAAATCTTACTGTGCAAGTACACAGATTATCTTCTACAAGTCATAAAATATAAAATTCCTGCTGTAATAGTTTTGCTCCATTTAGTCCAGAACATTAGAAGCAAAAGTAATTTACACACTTGTATTAACATCTCCCCACAAACACGTTTTCCTATTTTTTTCCTTAACACAGACACAGGTCAGTGAATGCAACAGCACAAATCAGCTGATACGAGTCACAAATGCTGTTTTACAAGCCACGCCTTTTGCCCCACTTGTCACGTTGACGGTGGAGCAAAACGAGTTGTAACTTGTGGGTAATTCCTATGCCGTACAGCAGGGGGCGCAACTGGACTCATTATTTAAAAAACCGGAAATACCACCAAGCTGAGGACCGGGGCCTGAGAGTGTAGGGAGCTTCAGAGTGTTGTTAGGGAGCCTGCGACTGAACTTCAGCCATCGACAGCATAATAAATCACCAAAACGTTCTACGAACTCATTAAAATTTAAGCCATGTGATAAATGTATATGTTTTGATTCACAAGCAAAAGTTAACTATGAGAAGCCATGTCAGAAGGTGAAGAAAATCACTGGATCTTCTGAAAATTCACGTTTTTTTTTTTTTTTTGGTTGAAGTATGTTAAATTTATATTAAAGCAGCAATTTTAAATCAGTTTACATACTATCATAATATATGCACATAATATTTTAAAAAGTCAAATAACAGAAAACATGGGTCTTTTGTTGTACTGGATGAAAGCATAACAAGAACACTTATTAAATACTTGAAAGTCCTGCAATTACTTTTTTTTACATTTGAAAATAATGCAACTGCTAGAAGAATCCCTTCATCTCATCAACTGCCAACATCTCACAGTAATGACTTTGCTACATTTCACATTGTAAATATGAGCCCTCAATGTAAGACTGAGGAAAAGAATAATACTTCCGTTCCACGGGGTGGCAGTAATGCGCTTTAACTTTTATTTTGAAAACTGCCAAAATCGCCCAAGTACTAGTACAAGAAGACGGGAGAGCTTCTGGCTCATAGACATCATATATTGGTAGACGCCGCATGCGAATATCATTATGGTAGTGCGTAAGGCCCCGCCTTTCTCGCCTCTGATTGGCTGCAAGCGCTCTCCTACGATTGGCTTTGGGGATTTCAGGCAAGCTCCCGCCTTTCGCGGGTGGCCGTCAATGAAAATGTCCGGGTTTTATGGCTTTTCACTGCAAATAGGCACGCCACATACTTGAAGTAACTGGTGCGAAAAAAGCAGTCCGTGCTGCGTGTGACGTCCCTCTCATAGACAGAACAAACAGCGTTTCATGGTGTTTTCTTATGGAATATGACATTAACACTACTTAAAAATTTTCCCCCGGAATTTACATCAGTTAGCTATAGTGTAATGGCTAAAGACGCCAGTCTTTAAGCCTGAACATCGCAGGTTTGACTCTACTACTGGCAATGCTTATAAGTTTAATTTTGTTCTTGTTGATTTTTGAAACCCTTTTTAAGGTTGTTATTATGACTTGGTTGATGACTATCATGACTAACAATCATGGTTAGGGTTAGGGTTTAGAATAAAATAAAATAAAAAGGACGAAGCCAAAGATCCTTCTAGCCAATCAGATTACGAGAACGGCGGGAGCTTGCCTGAAATCCCCACAGCCAATCGTAGGAGAGCGCTTGCAGCCAATCAGAGACGAGAAAGGCGGGGCATTGCGCACTCATCCTACCATAATGATATTCGCGCCCCGTTAGCAAAAACGGACCTTTTGATTGTGGATCTAAATAAATATATTGATAACAGATGAATTTAATATCCTATGAGTTCGTTGAACGTTTAAATTATATAATATGAGCTAAATAACCGAGAATCAGTCGCAGACTGCAAACAACACTCTGAGGCTTCCCCACCAACTCTCTCAGGCCCCACACTTCTCGGCCCGGCTGTATTTCCGGTTTGTTAACACTGAGACCAGTTGCACCCCCTGCTGTACGGCATAGGAATTACCCACAAGTTACAACTCGTTTTGCTCCACCGTCAACGTGACAAGTGGGGCAAAAGGCGTGGCTTGTAAAACAGCATTTGTGACTCGTATCAGCTGATCTGTGCTGTTGCATTCACTGACCTGTGTCTGTGTTAAGGAAAAAAATAGGAAAACATGATGTGTTTGTGGGGAGATGTTAATACAAGTGTGTAAATTACTTTTGCTTCTAATGTTCTGGACTAAATGGAGCAAAACTATTAGAGCAGGAATTTTATATTTTGTGACTTGTAGAAGATAATCTGTGTACTTGCACAATAAGATTTGCAAAGGTGTAACAGTAGTTTTGTGTCTAAGTGCCAAATAAATAGACACAAGTAATTTTTTCCTACACAGGTATGTGTAGGAAAAAAATGAGTTTTGCACCATTTGTTTTGGATCAATTGGGGCAAAACTGTAAATGCAAGATTTGTTTGATTTGTGACTCAAAGAACACAAGTTGTGTACTTGTACTTAAGAATTTGAAGAGTTGTAACTGATGTTTTGTATTTGTGAAAGACTGAAAAAAAATTACAAGTGCACAACTTAAATTTACAAGTACACAAATTAAGTTACAAGACACAAATAGTTATTTACAAGAACATGAATTAAGTTACAAGACACAAATACTTTTGCCCCAAAAATACCTTCATAATTTACAGACATTTACCAGCAGATGAAGCCTGAAACAAGCAGAAAAGTGAATTTCCCAGACAACTGTTGGACCTGCCTTGTCAGCTGGTTGTCTGGATGTATGTGTCGGTGTGAGAGTAACACCTGTTGTTATTCTAACACCCTAAAATGACTCAGAATGAGCTGAAACTGGAGCCAAACTGGGATTATGGCTTTGACACATGTTACTGTGTGTGTGTGCGTGTGTGTTCATCACACACACCAAGGCCACCAGTATTCAAGGTGCTCACCCGGCAACATGTGGTAGCAATTGGCCTCAAACCTGACTTTCAACAAAACGCAGACCCTCCCTGCTTTTATTTAATTTTTTTACATTCTGCCCCTCCTTCTTTCTTTTCTTTTTGTTTCTTTCTTTGTTCCCCTCCCAACCCTTTCTCTCTTTCCCCCTCCTCTGTCCCTGCTTCCATTTTTTTCTCCTTCCTCCAACATTTCTTCCTCCCTCCCTCTTAGAAGCTGCACATGGTTTCTGTTTGAAGAGGTTCTGCCTGAGAAAAGGAGGAGCTGGATGAAAACACACACTCAGGACTTAGAGGAGCTCTTCCCAGTTTTCTTGAGAAATGACTGACCCTAGTTAAATCTGAAGTCGTCTAGAGGTAAAACTTCTTTCTAAGTTGCTTTTTTTATAAATCAAATGGGACGTAGATGAATTCTGCTGACTGCTCATTTTGCATCATTTGTTTTTAACCTTGAAAAAGTAAGATACTGAGGGATTTGAGGCTTTTTTGTTTCTTTGGAAATTTGGTGCAAGTTGGAATTCAAATGGGTGCTTTTGATTTGTTGGAGAAAAGTTGAAAAAGATCTAAAACATCACTCTTATTTCGCTGATCTGCAAACAGGAACCATAGCTCCTGACAGGAACCTGGAACCAGAAATCATGAAAGGTAACAATACTTTGCCTTTAATGTTACTTCTGATGATCAGTTTTGTCCATGCAACAATTTTTAAAATTTATTTTTTACAAAAAGCAGGTTAAACATCTTTGTTATAAACAGAAACATAAGTTGTCATGATGGGATGCCGAGTAGCACCCGCACAGGGCACCAAAACCCACATATGCTCTTCATCAGCTCTGAAACTTGGCAGCGTGGATCCTGAGAAAGTGCACAGTTGTTGTTGTTGGACATGACGCTCAGATCGGTCAGCTTTAAAACCGTGTGTGTGCGCAAAACAGAGCCGTTTGGTAAAACAAAAAATCTGCTTTTCCTCAGCCAGTCTCCCAGAGCTTTGTTTAATATTTCTCACAAAAGTAGGCGAGGGAGCTGAATTAGACCATTTTTACAAACAAGAGAAGTTCCAGTGGCTTTGGAGAGGGGAGGGGTCTTTTCATGCTTTCAGGACTTACAGGTTGAAAAAGGAAATGTTGGTGAGGATGGAGTGGGAAAGTGGGGGTAACTAACAGAGTGACAATAAAAGGGGACAGAAAGATAACTAGTTTGACAGCTAAACTACAAGATGCTTTTGTATTTGATCATCTCTAAACCTCGAGGGCTGCAAAATCTAAATTTACAGAATGAAAATCAATTGTTCTCTTTGTTCTGGGTAGTAGTTGTTTTTATGTAGGGCTGTGTATATTAAACTAACAGGGTTTGTAGAAATTTCTTGCATTTTGCTTTCTTATATTACAAGTAACAAAATTCAAATGCATGACTAACATAAATGAAATGAAATCAAAGTTAAAGTTAAATAAAACTCGAGCAGCTGCAGCAAACTTGCACTGAAGCCACAAGATGAAGTTGCAAATTAATTCACTTAAACAGCATAAGGTGCTCTTAGCCATGAATGTGCAGGAGGTCTGTTAATGTGGTTTCCAGTCGTTTTCAACTAGAACCAAACATGCTGCTTCATAGATTCCTCTCTCAGCTGGAGGGGCAGAAGGCAGGTGGATGTTTGGCAAAGTCCAGGGAAAGAGTGAGAGAAAAAGGCATGGCCCACAGTCAGTTTAAGTTTTGTGTTTTTTGTATCATGTGTGCTTTACAAACTTTATACATTCACAGTCAACAGAGAACTTTATTTTTACATTGACACAATCAGAATCATTTGTTAAATTCAGAGCTTTTTTCAGATAAAATAATATTTGTCTGGCTGCATGGTGGCGCAGTTGGTTAGCACTGTTGCCTCGCAGCAAGGAGATCGTGGGTTCGCGTCCCGGCTCTGCGGCCTCTCTGCGTGGAGTTTGCATGTTCTCCCCGTGCGTGCGT
Source organism: Callopanchax toddi (assembly GCA_006937965.1). Classification (NCBI taxonomy): domain Eukaryota; kingdom Metazoa; phylum Chordata; class Actinopteri; order Cyprinodontiformes; family Nothobranchiidae; genus Callopanchax; species Callopanchax toddi. Next base: position 323,248 of record SSNR01000171.1, on the reverse strand, counting down.
GGGTTTTCTCCGGGTACTCCGGTTTCCTCCCACAGCCCAAAGACATGACTGTCAGGCTAATTGGGCTGGTAAATTGTCCTTAGGTGTGAGTGGGTGTGTGGTTGTTTGTCTCGTTCGTCTCTGTGTGGCCCTGCGATGGACTGGCGACCTGTCCAGGGTGTCCCCCGCCTCTCGCCCCTTGACCGCTGGAGATAGGCACCAGCTGCCCCGTGACCCTCTGTGGAGGAATAAGCGGCTACAGAAAATGGATGGATGGATGGATAATATTTGTCTAACCTAAAATGATATGACTTAGTTGAATTATGTTTGTATGTGAACACTTCAGTTCCAAGTCCAACCTGCTTTTGGTTTGAGGACATGTTTTGTTGAACTCTCTACCTCCCCTGTGTCAGGACCCAACAGGATATTTATTTATTTTGTTAGTTCTCTATGTTGTTTTCTTTTTACTCCCTTGGTTAAGAGTTAAAACTGTAAACAAGTCATGTTCCAAAGCTGTACAGTCAATGTAGAATATTATGTTGTATTTGAACTGTAATTATTATATTTTAATTTAAAAAAAAAAAAAAAGGACCCAACAGGATGTTCTTTGGGGTCCTGACACACAACAGCTGTAGCAATATCAGCAAACTCTGTTCTGGAGGGTTTATTCATCAAGGAGGATTTCACAAGCTTAGGGGAAAAAAGCATTTTCTACAGTATTTATGTATTTTCTGCTGTTTGAACTGGTTCATAGTATGTGGCAACAACTTAAAGGGATATTCCACCAGAAAGTGATTTTTTTTTGTCTATTGCCATATTCCTCATAGTTAGATAAGTGGGCATAAACAATTTGTAAACAGCCCAGCCATTTTCCTGATCCGGCAGTACTCCTTTAGCTTTAGCTTAGCGTAAAACACTGTAAGTGAATGGTAACAACTAGCATTGTGAGAAAAAAAGTCCTTAAAACTCACGCAGTAGTGATACTAATGATACTAATTCTGCCTAGTGACCTCAGTAAATATATTGACTGCAAGTGAAAATAAAAAGTAGGAATTACAGGTACTGTTTTAGACTCGGGGCTACTTTATGACAAAGAACAGCCTCCGCTGAACGAACTATGAGGAATATGGCAATAGACAAAAAAATCTCTTTCTGGTGTTGTATCCCTTTAAAGGTCAAACATGCTATAGAAAAATAATGGCTCAAAAGGTTTTTAGTTAAATGAATTGTTAACCTGCAGTAGTTGGGGTCACAAGTCTCTTCTATTTGTTGCATCAAAAGCTAAAACGTTTGTGAACTACTGTCTTGAAAACAAGTCTTTTTAAAGCAGCACTGGACAGTTTTTAACACTTTAAGTTAGAGCATTAAAATTGATCTCAATGATTATTTAGTTAGAAACTTGACCAGTTTCATGTTTGACAGCACTCTGCACCCCTCTACTGGCCAGATACCGCACTAGACAGTTTTGAGTAGGGCTGCAACAACGAATCGATAAAGTCGATAAAATTCGATGATTAAATGCGTTGGCAACGAATTTCGTCATCGATTCGTTGTGTCGCGCGATTACGTAGTCACCAGCTGCACTATTTTTTTTTCCTGCAACCTTTATTTAACAGTCAAAGCGCTCAACTCGTCTGTAGGCTGCAGCGGCGCAGATCAGAAGGAGAGAGAAAGCCGATGGCGTTAACTTACTTGTGTTGCAGTAGTATTACTAGTTCTAGTAGTAGTTATGATTTAGCCATAGTATACATGCTCCGAATCCTCACAGTCCTGATATCTGGTTGTAAAGTTCCAGTAATCCATTTATACAGTAATGTGTCGATCGGTTTCCAAAGCGCTGGCATGTTAGCTTAACCGCTAATGTTTTGCTGACAGAAACTGAACAGAAGAAGCCACTAGAGCTGATTAAAGCTTCTACATCAACCACTACAGTATTTCAGAATAAGACAGAGGCTTAAAGAGACACCGGTTTGGTTCTAATCAGCTGATTAAAAGTTCGTTCAGCAGAGGTCCGTCGATGCCTGTATGGCAAGCTGTTCTATCATATAATCAAACAAACTTTTAAATATTTTTAAAACTTTTAAATAACAGAACATGAAAGATTTAGTTTGACCCTTGACCTTTAGGGCTGTTTACAGTTAGGATTGGATGAAAAACAGATAAATGTGACTTTTTATTTTATAGTGAATCAACCAGCTGACAGATCCTGTCTTGTTGTAACACGACCTGCTGCTGATGATCAAAGTTATTGTTTACAAATATTTTTAAAAGGCTAAACTACTTATTTTTTTGGTTGTACCAAACCAGAAGTAGTATTACTCATATCGGTATCGTCAAGTACTCAAATGTAAGTACTTGTACTTAGAAAAAATCTGGTATCGGAGCATCCTTCATCATTATTAATAAGGTATTTCAATTCACTGTACTCTTTCAAAGAACCTAGATACCTTCAATAAATATTAGCTATTATCAGGGTTAAATGACAGTCTATCACTTTTCATTATAAACCAAAAATAAGCTAATGTTTATCTGAAGAGGATGTAGTTAAAATAACTAATAGTTATTTCAAAACGCTACACTAGTAATGACACAATTGAAACATGGCAGAAGCAGGTAGACCTAAAAAATTAAAAACTTTAAAAGTTCAGAAGAACTTTATGTTGAACAACACAATGAAGTTTGTTACCTGCCACAACCTTGCATGGCTCTGGAGTACGACGGTGATGATACAGCATCTTAAATTAAGCATGTCGGAGTCATTAATGTTTCCCTAGGACTTTTAAAAGTTTTCCCAGATGTATCCGATTAATCAATTAATCGTGTCGAAATTCCATCCGATTCATCGATTATCAAAATAATCGTTTGTTGCAGCCCTAGTTTTGAGCCCCGGCTTGTACCTCATAACTTTCTGCTTTACGGCATAGTAATCGGTCTAAAACACTAGGGGGAGGACCTCCTGCCGAGGAGGGATTGTTTCAGCAAGCATTTCAGTTTAACCAGTCTGATTAAATATAGTAGAAAATAATGTTCTGAAAGATTTTCTCAGCACCACCTCACAGATAAATAAATAAATAATTCAGCCCAAACCTGACGAGACTTGAATTTCTCCGCGAGCTGACTAGAGCACGGTGAAGCCGGAAGGTAAACACAACAAACCAGAGAGAGGAGGATGATTATGAAGCGGACAGGTCAGCCCCCACACGGCCAATGGTGTGGCGACAGAGGACCGCTGCCGTGTTGTTCCCATACAGAACAGCGGAGGCTCCCCGCTCTCCCCTCTGGCTCAGTGCCTCCAGCTGCGGCTTGGCTGACACGCAGACCCAAGGCTGAACCAGCCGATGTCATCCCGCAGCTATGCCTGATAATCAAAGCCTTCCTCTACAACACATCACAGGTAAATAAATCCGTGGAATCTATGACGCATGACCCACATGAAACGCCGACACCGGACGGGATTAGCCTACACCCATGAGCTAGCTACTAGCCACGATGTTTTGCGCCAGGCGCCAGCCAAACGAGATCTAAAGTCCGTCAGATCTTAGCCGGTCTACAAGAGACCCGGGGGTTTTGCTCACCAGCAGACCCTAAAGTCTCGTCAGGTTCGCGCTGAATTACATGGTTCGTTTTATTGTTTTCACACACACCTGAAACACCTGTATGCTCAGACAGCTGAGAGAGAGGCAGAGAGAGAAATATAGACCGTTTATGAACTTATAATATTTATACATTCAAAAGAAATGTAAAATCAACAACTTGTCTGACAGATTATTAGCTGAAAGCTGTCGCAGACTGGGCTGGAAATAGTTCAGGCGTGAGATGATTTACGACAGTAAAAGCGAAACTTTCAATCGTAGCCTCCTACTGCCCCCTACTGGTTAAAAGTTGCTCAGTGCTGCTTTAAATATTTTACTTCCAAGCAGACAAACCTTTGTATAATCTTTTAAAGTGGTATTAGTCAGAGGCTCCAGAAGTTTACCTAACATTTACAGTTTATATTCTGTGCTTAAATGATGATAGTGAACAAATGAAGGACTAAAGGAAAAGTATCAGATGTTGAACTAACAAAAGTCTTCAGAAAAAGGAGATTTAAATTTAGCAAAGAACTGAATCTACTATATGCCAACCTTTTAGCTCTTTAAAGGCACACTATGTACCTTTTTCATATTTATTTTAAAATATTTTCCTTGAACCAGTATGTGCTAATGTGACCCTTTACAGGATTAATGAAAACCCTGTTCATTCAGCCCCATCTGCTGCTTGGATCCAGAATACCATATTTGCAACTTCTGAGTCTCCAGTCTGATGCCCTGGAAGTTTCTCAAAGTCGCGTTTCTCGCGAGGGTTAGACTAGGGTGACCAGATTTTCAAAACTAAAAACTGGGACACTTACATTTTTCCAAAAATGAAAGGTTGACGTGTCGTTGCTGGTGACGTAACGGTTTTTTATTGTGGAAAATGCAAAAGTATTGATATTTGAACATATATATTCAAAATAAGGACACCCTTTTGTAATCTTTTTAGTGCAACATTTTTAAAGAAACTATGCTGTATTTTTATAACACATTTGTTGTTTGGCCAGTAAAATACATCATTAAATAAATGACACAATTGCATGCATTTGTGAAAATCTACATTATGAAATATTCAGTTAACATCAGTCAAAACAACTGGACTGATTGAGGGTATTAATGCAATTTTAACAGTCTGACTGGGATATATTTGATCAATCCTGTTATTTATCTAACCCATGGAATATTTTCCTATGATCTTTTTATTTTAAAGTTAACATTAAGAGTTTAATTTTAAGTACAATAAATTTCAACAACACTTGGTCTGTAATCTTTAAACTTTAAACCAATCAACACATTAAACCTTACCTGAATACTCACTGAAATCCTGGGATTTCAGGGAAACATGAAAGAATCCAACTGGAATTCCTGCAGCTCTTTACTGCAGCATTCCCAATCACATGGATTTATTATAGAGCTTCAGTGTTTCAACTGAAGCCAAACCACAACGGTGATAAAATTAAGGAAAATAATATAATAAATAGGGCGTGTCTGTTTTGGTAACTGCTTTTTACAGTAAATGTATTTTATTTACTTATTTCTGACTCATTTTTTTGTTCCTAAAGTCAACTGTTTTTTCAATCTCATCCTTTGCATTCTAAATGGAAATCTGAATAAATAGGATGCTGTAGATTAAAAAATACAAGAGACTCTGTGTTTAAATAACAGAATACCGTAAATGTTTAGCAGCACCAGTCTCCTCTGCACTACTCCTCTTCATCACGTCTTCAGACTCCGTCTTGTGACTAATTTAAAATGTTTTATAAGGTGTGTGGTGTTAGAGCAGTACCTCACAGTCTTCCAACAGATGTCACAGCCTGTATCGTAGTTTTTTGTGATGCTAAAATCGCTCCACATGACTCTGTTTACGTTCTGCCGCTAGCTAACTCACAGAACGTGTTCTCAGTCAGTGCTGCAGCTGACAGGAGGGGAGGAGTCAAGTCGCTGCCTGATTTCGCTCTGCTGACCGGCTGCGTTCCTTTACTATTTTTCCTTCATTGATAAAACTTTTTACCTTAAATTACTTTAAAATATTGATATTTTAATAAGAGAATCGCACTGTAAGCCACTACTTTGGTTTAAAATCGGGACGCCCGGGACACGGGCTGGGAAAAAACGGGACAATATAATGGGATTGTAAAAATCCTTTGGGACGTGGGACTCATGACTCAAAATTGGGACTGTCCCGGGTAAAACGGGATGCCTGGTCACCCTAGGTTAGACTAACCCAAAGCCGTATAAAGAGAAAGTTACGACACGCTTTGATCTCGCCGACAGGCGGTCACGTGGTTCATGCAGCCTCCAATAGTTCCAACAGCTCAGCGCTGTCAGTCAGTCAGAGCGGTTTCTGGCAGGATACAGTCAGTGCGTTTACATGCACATCTAAGTCGAGCTAGATCGGTCTATGTCGATCTTATGTTAATAAACTGGGAGCCTTTATCCTAGTTTACACGTCTGTTAGAAAACCAAACTCTTAAATGAAGTTCGCTCCACTCCGCTACGATAGGGGGCGACATGCGCCCTTTCCTGTCTGTGCTCTGCCGGTTGTTTTCTTAGCGTTTAAAAACTCTTGTTTTAAACACTTCTATCGGTCACAAATTTGATCGGGCGTCTTCGTGTACCCAGCACTGGCAAGCTGTCCATTTGTTTTTGCTGCTCTCGTCTTTTACCGCTACCGATTTGTTTGTATTCCCACTTCCGCGGTGTCGTCACTCTCGGAGGAGGAGTGCCCAGACAGCATTAGGTGCGTTCGAGATGAGCCAGTTCTGCGCAGATTCGATCACCGGTGATCGACGCCTATTGCATGCCGGTTAGATTTCTGTCCGACTTGACGCCGACTTGCTCTGATGTCATGCCTACGTAGGCAAAGATAACCTCGTGAGATCAAGGCGGACGCAGATTTTGGAGCAAGGCGCTGCAGTTGCTCTCCACCGGCTGCAAAACCGAGAGCATGACGGGAAACGCCTGGCTCTCACCTGATCTCAGATCTGATTGGTTCACGTTTTGATCCAAACATCCTGTGGCAGAATACGAAATGTTATTTTATATATATATATTGTAAATACATGCCACGTTGATGATGTCACTATAAAGGCCACAGTGAGAAATGTGATTTGTTTCAAAGAGTTTTCAGTAGGGACTGTTTCCATTTTCTATAAAGTTCTAATTAAACTACTGTCTGATTTTTATAATCAGATCATTTAGTACAGAGCACCATCATGTTTATTTTCTTTGATATGATCTCTCTGGATATATGTCTATTATTTTTGTTTACTTTAGTGTTGTTGATACTTGTTCACTCTTGAATTTGTTTTGAAATACTTTGAACTTCAAATAAAGATTTTGGAAAAAAAAAGGAGCGTCATCCGCTATTACGGACATTAACGAGATATCTTCAGCCTTATCATCACCTACGAGCTACATTTAGGAAAATCTGTCCGACTTAAAAGCAGACTTTTGGCCACGCCCCCTGCTGCGTCCGCCTGCTCTCGTCTGTTCTCCAGGCGAGGCGCAGTTCATCTCGAACAAGCCCATTAGCTCAACTAAGCTGTTTACATGGAGGAGGAAGTCGAGCTACGACCGCATTATCTGGGTGCTTTAGCTCGATTAGATCCAGTTCGACTTCAGCCGGACTAACGTGTTTACATGCAGTTGAAAAAACCAACTTAAGTCGATTTAAGGCAATAATTCGGTTTTCTAGACTGCATGTAAACGCACTGACTGCTACAATGATTATTTTTCTCATCTCCCGAGCTATTTTCAGTAAATATTGACCAACAATGTATATCAGTTACCCCCAATTATGTATTTTATCAAAGGATTTTTTAAAGAAGCGGCAGAAACAACATTTATCGTAGAAAATTTTGGCTACAGATTATATTTAAAAATTAAAATGTTTCTGCAATATACTGATCTATACCAGCAGGTTTAAAGTGGTTTATTATTATGCTAACCAAGTAAAGAAAACCAGAGTATAAGACCTATTAAGAGCTCTTTCTGTCGTTCTGCATGCTAGCATGAAGATGCTACTGTTTATCTTATCCTATAAATGTGCTCGTGTTAAAGAGCTCTGATGTTAAAGTTTTAAAGGACTTGGAGAAAACTTATGTGTCAGTGGATGTTTTAACTGACAACCCAAGATTATTATCTTCTGTAGAAGACATCATTATTCCATATTTTATGTTTATTTTTCATGTGAAGTGACTCCATGCATCTAT
>SSNR01000171.1:294884-315478 GCA_006937965.1 Callopanchax toddi | reverse complement strand
GATGTGGACCTTCACACCTGCTGACCTCCCTGACAAAAACGATAGAGAAAAGTTTCAGAGAACTCAGAAAACAATCATCATCACAGAAGCACATTCAGACTGCTTTGAAGAAATGACACGTTACTGAGTTGATCCTGAGTGTGTAGCACGGTTCAGCAGCAGGTCATTGAAGTCAGCCTCATGTGGTTTAACTGAAAAACAATACATAATTAACTCATGTTCAAAATTACATTTTTCTTCACTGATAATATCACCATTATGCAGAAATTTATGTCTGTAAAGGATCAATAGGTCAAAGTAACAATTAAATTGGACATGAACCAGTCAACCACTAACCCATTAAATGCTAAATGCTTTTTATGTAGTTGAGATAATTTAATAACGATTTTAAAAGAGGTAAAGACCTGACAGCAACAAGTGAAAAACTTTCCTTTGAGTTGGAGCCTAAAGTTTACACGTACATGTTTGTGTCTGATTAGAACTTATTTAAATCCAGAAAATCACCAAACAATTTATCAAACTCTAAAGATAAATATTTCAAAAAGTTCTGGATATTTACAAAGCTGAATTAGACAGAAAGGGGCCAGTATAACACACACAGACCTGCCGCTAACAACAAGCTAGCTTCAGCTAAACATATTACTAGCCGGTTGACACGATTAATTTACTAAAACTGGCTACAAGAAAAATCACAACTGACTTATTTTGGTACAGAGTAGTCAGCTAACGCTTCACAGTGTCAAAAATGTTGTCATTTCATCAACTTACATTAGAAAATAGCTCCGAAACAGCAATAATGAACAGCGCTCTATGGTGGAACTATTGGCGTCTGGGCTTTGTTTGGAACTATTGAGAGCTCCATGACCTACGTTACTTCCGCATTCCATTCTTTCTATTGGAGCCAATGGAAGTGTCCGAACTCTGTTTCTCTATGGCGCTGGACTAACCCAACGTGGCTAGCTGTTATGCTAGCTCCAGAGTGTTTTTAGCTCATGATTCCTGCTTTTCCCCCTGCTTGAACACAGCTGATTTCTTTGAATGAGTGATGAACCGCTCCAGTAGAAAGCAATGAAGGCTGAGAAGACATTTCAAGTTAGATTTACAGTAGGTGTTTCTGAGCAGAAACAATTACGCTAATGTTTATATGACAGTGTTTTAAAACGGACACTAGGGGGCACCAAAACAAGCAAAACTGCATAGTATGCCTTTAAAAATCTTTTTGTTCATTCTAAAATGCAATTTTTTTTGTTTTTCAAACTGTATTACATTTTTACATTTTATAAGTTCAATTAAGAAAATGGTAATGTGGCATGACGAGTTAAAATTATGAGTCAACTTGACTAAAACCAAAGGCCACTTATAGGTTAATTTTGCCCAAGAAGATCAGAAAACAGGGTTCCATCCAAAAAAAAATCATATTTATTAAAACATAATTAAAACCTTTATTAAAACAATGAAGATGCTAACTAAAAACTAAGTAAAATAAGCTAAAAACTAAACTAAAACCTCTGCAGCGGGGACTTACCAGTGGGCCAGGCCAGCTGAAGCAGCGGCACCTCCACCCAGATCACCCGTGCAACACAAAACACACACACAGTGAAATAACTAAACCAAACAGGACACAACAAACCACAAAGCCCGGTGCCACTCCGACAGAAGGCCCAGCGCCACACCCACTGGCAGCCCCACTGCAATGACAAAAACATAATGTTAACACATTGAGACAACATTAAAAACATTTTTAACACTGGGAGATGTAACCAGTCCTGGAGGGCTGCTCTCTGGAGCGCACTGTACTGTCTTTTATCCTCCTTGTTCACACTGCAAGTCCTCTCCTCCTGCTCCCAGCCCAGAGGAGCCGACAGGGCAGACCACTGCGCTCCGTGGCGGGGGTCACCTGTGGTGCCAGAAAGAGTGACTGCTGCGTTGGCCCTCCATCCCCCAAATCAGGGTCCGGCCTCCTCCTGACGTTGGCCAACCGCCTCGCCAAGCGGGGCAATGGGATTTCGTTCCCTGGAGACCGAACCTCTGCAGATACACCAGGGGAGCTGGGGCAACCACAACCCCACTCCCCTCCGGCCTGTCGGACGACCAATAAGACACAATTCACATAGTTCAAACCCAGTCAGTAATGTGATTTTCCTGTCACCTTCCCTGGCTGGGCTTATATAGAGGCTCACACCTGAGGCTAATAAGCCAATCAGGCCCAATATGGCAGTGGGTGGAGTGGGTTGACTCCACCCTGCCACAGTAACAAAGGTCCTTGTGACAAATATCAACAACAAATTACCTAATGATTACAATTTAAGTCAGTTGGGGCCGCCATGGCTCAGCAGTTAAAGGTGTGGTCCATAACTTAACGTCATGGAGGAGAGGAGGAGGAGATTTTTAAACCTGCTCGGTTAATTCTCCTCCCCCGCCCTTCCAGAAAGAGCCGAAAGCCACGCCTCACCTCACAACATGAACGCGCAGCTACAGCTAGTTAGCAGCTAGCTGCATTTCTCCAGAGCTTACCTGCTGTTTGCAATGGGAGTTTTCTGAGGTAAGAACGTTTATTTAACATTGGTTATTTACTGTTTACAAAAGGCATTTGTTAACGAATATTTATGAATATATTCCAAAAAAGGTTTGAATAAAAGCAACTGGACTTATTTATGTCTTATTTATAAATAAGTCCAGTTGCCTTTATTCAAACCCTTTTTGTTTTGGATTACCATGACCTGGATGACTGAGAACCTTCACCAGCATATATATATATTTTTTAAACAGACCAGTTTCAGTTGACATCACATAACCCATATTATCAATAAACCCACTACTATCAAACTGTTAGCATTTTATTGAGTCACTAGCATATTTTAGAGTTAGCTTCATGGAATAGTTTACATTTATTACTAATTTTATCTAACTATTAGTTTATTGTGTCATTCAAGAAGGGATGATCAGTCATGGTATAGAAATGATTCAGGCACAAATCATGAATAAACTACATTCTGTGTTGTTCTCTATAATCCTGGTTTCTTCTATAGCTTACAGTTTTAGGCCTAATTTGAATTACATGTGAACCTGATGTCTTTGTCTAATTTTATTTAAATGAAAGGGTATTTTTTAAATATTAGATTTACACTCAACACTAACACTCAATATTGTTGCTGTAATGGATCTTTTTTCACTTTTATATTAACACATGCAGAACCTGAACCCTCAACAGGCTGTTGATGTTCTGACCAGATGCTGGACCCAGACCCTGATGTTCACTGATGTTCTTGTCCTCTGTGGTCTTCCTGCTACAACTCCTCCAACATCCAATCAACCTTCAGTGTTCTTGCTGCAGAGATCCCAACTGATTTGGAAAGGAAATGCTGCCAACAGTCTCCTCAGAAGCACATTTCTACTGTCTCACACACAGAGAAGTTTATCCTATAAAACGGAGTTCAAGCCTAACTCCTCTGTAAACTAATCTAGTAAACTGCTGTAAATGTGAAACTCCTCTTGCATGACAGATTCTTCTCAACATCTACCTCAAACAGTTACTATACCTCTATAAATAATTAGCCCAGGTTTTCATAAAAATTGGTTTTTATTTTTAAAAAAAGAGATAAATAACACAAAGTAAAAACAGAATGTTTTTTGGTTTAGCTGCCCCCAAAACCACCTTCTGCTGCAAAGCTGGAGCTGTAAAAAATACAAAAGAAGTAAATTAGAAATGTTTTTATATGTGGAAGAGAAAAGGCACAATATAATTTTATTTACCATCACCACGAGACGAGTCTGTTGATGTTGTAGCAGCTGCTGCATCGATGGTGCTGGGACTCCATGTTGTGGATCCTCAGGCCTCGGCTCATAACGTGGAGGAAGCCCCGTTTCCTTTCAAACGTTGGCTGACTCCTGGTTTGAGATCTGATGTATGAGTAGTCTTTACCACCTGAATAAAGACTAAACAAAGGCTTTAGTCTGTTACACTAGATTATTTATGAATTTCTGAACAGTTACAGTTTGGAATATTGTTATACTCCTCCTCATAAATGTTCTTTTGAATTTACACAAACAGATACCCTAAAGAAAACCTTTTTAACTTTCTCTGAACAATGTGACACCCACATACAAATACAATGGGTATTTCAGGTCAGTGGTGTCTTTAAAAAACAACTAAAGCGTAACCACTATAAATGTGCTTATGATTGAATCTTTGCTCATGTTTATACTGTTGATTACTTTTTGATTTTTGTTCTCATGTATCTGACTATGCTATGTTTTAAGTTTTTGTAAAAGTTTTTGTCATCATGTAAAGTGCTTTGTGATCTTGAAAGGTGCATACAAATACATTTTTACTTACTTAACTTTGTGAAGATGCCTCAGTTGGAGTTTCACCTTTCTCCATCCCCCACTAAATCATCATCTTACATCACAATCATTTTATCTCTATGAAAAGGAAAAAAAAAACACACAATATGATTAGGATCAATGGTGTTTTTCATATACTTTCTAGGTATTAGACGTTTTTTCTAGACCTTCCTTATCCCATTTCCAGAAAATCTTCACCAAATCCACCACTAACTTTTTATAAACAAACCAAATTCAGACAGCTGCTTACCTATCAGATGACTCTTGAATGCTAAGCAGCTGGTACTGGTGTTGGAGCAGTAAACAAGTGGCGTTTCAATGGTGGAGATGCTCATAATTTGGACTGATGACTGTAAAAACAAAGCCCACATTAAATTAAAAAAGTAGCAGTCATCATAGGCTAAACAAATAAAACCAACAGTACAACGTTATACAGCCATCTCTTATTTTATGTATCTATGTAATTGTAAGAAAAGGTCTGACAAACTAATAATATAAATAATTCACCGTTACATGAAGATCATGCTTCACACACAGTATTTAAAATTTTCCTGCTCAGACACACATATTTCAAACTGATAAATTATTTCTTCAGTCATCTTCCAGTTCAGCGCGAGCTGCTAATCAATCCTTTTAATAAAATGTACAGCTTCTTGCTACAGGCTAACTCATAGAGCTGAGAGCCTTGTTTGCGACATTTCTGCTCAGATATTCCTTTTTCTAACTGTTGAATAATCTCCACAGCCTTCATTGGGTTATGCGAGAGCTGTTAATCATTTATTTTGATCTAATATGCAGCTCTCAAATGTGTAAACAACAAAAAAACTGAACAATTGAGGCGCTAGCATAGTGATGCTAATGAGACAGCTACTATTTACAATGGATTAAAAACTACACTGATAGGTATTATAGTTAAACGCCACACTAATCATTAGCTCTAAAACAAAAAAAAAACAAACAAAAAAAATAGAGTCCCTATACGTTTCAATCTCTTCTTTCACAGTTAAGTTTTGTTTACTGTCTAACATTAGCTAAGTTAGGGTCGAGTTAGCATTTAAGCTACAGCTAGGCTAATGGTAAACACAGGATATTACTATCTTCTGTTTTTCTTTAAATAACATATTCTGGTCAAAATGATCTAAAATACAGTCACTAACGTATCATTTACCTGTCCAAAAGACATTTTTCCAAATCTTCAACCGTTTTGATGCCTGTAGATCATGAGGCTATCTCCATCTTTTAAAAGCATCTTCGATCTAAATTCCACTAGACGGTCTTAAACGTCTTACTGAGAGTTTAGAAGAAATACTTTTAAACTTTTTAAAACTGGTTAGAGTTGTAGAAGGCAGTCAAGGAATAGGTAACTTTGGAATTTGTGGATCCATTGATAAAACTCTAGCTTTCTGACTCGCTCCGCTCGGTCTGCAGAGATGGAGGCGGAGATGCGCATCACTCCATAGTGCACGGTGGAGAGAAGGCGCGTTCTTGTTGATTGACAGCTCCCTCCATGTGGAAACACTGTGCTATTGGTCAACGCGTTAGACTCGCGTAAATGATTCGTTTGCTGTAGAGGCCAGGGGAGGGACTTAGGAGAACAATAAAATATAACAGAGTACTTACTTTTTCACACAGAACAAGGTCAGATATTCAAATTTAAGCATTTTAAACATAAAAAAGTTAAGGACCTCACCTTTAAGGACAGTCAGTGATCTGCAGGTCAGTGGTTCAATTCCTGGTTCTGGCAGACCATGTGTTGAGGCTTTGGGCAAGTTGCTGAACACAAAGTTGTCTCCTGGATGCCGTCCAAAACAGGGTCCTGCTGCTCCTCAATAGTAATGATGGGTCAAATGCAGAGCAAAAATTTCCCCAAGGGACAAATAAACGATGTATCATTATTTATATTATTATTGATACAGTTTCTGTAATATTTGAAGAAAATATAGAATTAAAAATGTTTACTTTTAAGCTCAAGAGCTTTTTGTTTTTTAATCTTCTTTCATCATGTTTTATATTCCTCAAAACAATGGTCAGAATTTGGACTTAAAATAAGAGAAAAGGTCCAAAGAAAAACTTCAGAAAGTCTGAATAACTACTGATTAAAACCCCTTTACAAACAATTTTTGGGGTGAAAATCTGAAACTCCTCTTGCTGGATTGAGATAATTAATTTCTACATCTCTTGCATTTTTGTCCCTTCAAATAAGACTCATTGCATAAATCAGGAGGGAAACTAATTGTAGTGTACACACCCAGCCTTGTAAATGCTTGTCTTTATGTCTCATTCTGTTTGTCCAAACCAATTCAGTCCAAATAAAACATGCAGGGGAATAAAACATGTTTCGTCTTACAGCCGAACCACAATAAAAGAACACTTTGTCATGATGGCCTGTCAAGAGTTTTACAGACTGCAGCTTAGCATTCCAGGCACTTAGAGAGTTTTGTGAAGAGACCACACATTCCTGTCAGAGCTACCAAAAAAAAAAAAGAAAAAGTTTTTAAGGAGGACTTGGGTTTACGAGTTGTGGTCAGGAGTCAGGGCCTTGACTCCTCTCTGGGGCAGGGCCCGATTTTAAGACTGTTTTTGATTAAAGATTGAGTTTACTGACATTTTTATAGGGAGATTTTCCTGTCAAAATAATATGTTTGACCATAGAATGAGATGAACTTCACGTTTCTATAGGTTGAAATGTGGAGAATGCATTTTTAATGGCGAGCTGATCCCATCATGCAACTCTCATCACTGGTGAGGTCAGTGGAGGTTTAAGGCATATTACTCACAAGGAGGATACTTTTTCACAATTTGTGGCAAATGTAGAGTCAAGAAGGGTGGGTGAAATAGTAAGAGAGTGAGGGGAAGGGATTTGAAAAGTCCATAACCCTCCTGGAGAAACCGTAGAAGAGGGACCAAAAACATGAGGAGATACTGATGATGGATTCACAAACACCAGAGGTCAGATGGTCAAACATGATAGATGGAAGCAAATCACTTTGGTGATTTGAGTCACCCCCCCCCCCCCCCCCCCCCCCCCCCCCCCACACACACACACACACACACCATCTGGGTTCAAGGTTACACACAGACACAGGAACACAGAAAAGTGTCTGCATAATCACACAGGTTCCATCATTTGACCTCCATTGTCTTAAAAAGGACATATCCTCATTTTGCTTCACGTAAACCATGTTTTAAATAACTCCTAATAGTTAATATTTTTCTCCTAAAAGGCCAAACCTCCTTGTAGTATTTTATACTTGTCATGGTATTGGGTTTGGTAACTTTTCTGTTTTCATATTGAGTTTTTTATGCTTTTATCAAGTTTTATTTTTGTTTTCAGTTTTTCCCTCCCTCAGCCCACCCCATGTTGTTTATATCAAATATATATTGCTTTGTGCATATAAATAAATAGGCTTTAGTGAAATCAATCAGGGAAGAAAATGCATCAGGAATATATTTAGGGATAAAATAAATCTTTTCAATAATTAAAAGGACAGTAAATTTTTAGGAAAACAAAAAGGAGAGAGTTTTTTTTGATAAGTTAATGTATATGGAAACTGAATAGATACACACCTATCAAAAATAAACAAATGGAAAAATTGAATTCAATAAAAAAGATTCAGTTGGTAAAATAATAAATAAAGTTAATGACAGAAAAAAATACAAATAATATCAATTTGTGTTTGTTTTGTTCAATTATTGAACAAAATCATGTCACCCTGTCACCCCTCCTCCCTTCACATCCTGTCACCTCTCCTCCTCCCATCACATCCTGTCACCTCTCTCCCCTTCACATCCTGTCACCTCTCCCCTCTTCACATCCTGCCCCCTCCCTCTTCACATCCTGTCACCCCTCCACCTCCCGTCACATCCTGTCACCTCTCCCCCTTCACATCCTGCCCCTCCCTCTTCACATCCTGTCACCCCTCCACCTCCCGTCACATCCTGTCACCTCTCCCCTTCACATCCTGTCACCCCTCCCCCCTTCACATCCTGTCACCCCTCCCCCTTCACATCTTGTCACCCCTCCTCCTCCGCTCCGCGCGCACGCATCAGAGAAGTGATCAGATATTGATCTGCAGGAAGGGGGGGTCACGTCTGCAGCACTGACAAACTGACACACAGAGAGAGAGGGTGTCTTTGTGATTCAGCTTTGCTGCGTTTTTGCAGCTTTTAGGAGGGCAGACGCTTGATGAGTCATGACGGATTCTTTATTTATTTATTAGAAACGTCCTACTCGTCGGTATAATCATGAAGCGGGTCAGGTTTAGCGGTGAGGAAATCCAGGAAATCTGCCGGTTCTCCCGGTTGCCAGTCCGTCGCTATGCTGTTGAAAGTTTACTGGATGTATGTCCAGGTGTCTCTGCTGAAAACTTTCTAGTTTCTCCAATGGGGAGGAGGGCTCTCTGCATCAGCTGCATGCGTCGCTAGACCTGTGTGTTCATACGTCCGCAAAGCAAAACTACGGAAGTTAATCGCGCTTTAAAAAAACCCACTGTTAACGGGGGGCTTTGCGTAAACGCGGTAATAACGTGTTAACTTTGACAGCCCTATATACAATATATGTATTGTTCAAGTAAAAACAAAAAAGAAAGCTTGTAAGAGTGCTGTGAAAGTCAAACACTTTCAGCTGCAAAGGAGAGTACATTCTTGACCACATAATATATCAGTGTTTCAGCAAACTAACCTGTTTGTCTAATGTCCAAATGTCTTTCATCAGCTCCCTGTCAAAACTTTTTACTGTGCACGGCGGAGTTTCCTTCTTCTTTTTTTCTAAAACACCCCTGTGGTTTAACCATGTGTTCCCCAAACATCAAACTCCACACCAGTATAGCCTCAGGTGTTGAGCTGGATGGCGTCTAGTTAATGATGTGATGTAGTATGCCTTAAGGCTGGAATACACCGGATACCTCAGCGATGCACCACCTCGTGGCTGCGGTGTTGGCGAGTCTTGCACTCACACAAGACACGTTCCTGACACAGTGCACCCTAGGACACTGCTTGAAAAAATCGCGCGACAGTAGCAACATCACGCGGAAATTGAAAAATGGAAGCGGGAAGTGAATTCTTTGTTTATATGTGATCAGAGCTGCCGTTGTGTGTTGTGGGAATCTAATTCTAATTCTTTCAAAATGGGTCAGTAAGCTATTTAATGGAACTGTTGTTTATGTGTGCCGTAATGTTTGTGGCGGTTTATTTCTGTGTGCCGTAATTGGAGCCGTTCTGTGTCGTAACGCCGGTGTCAGAAAGTGACATGTCGTGACACACGCGCACAGCTGCGACTGGTGCTCCTTTTTAAACTGGTGCAAATCTTTAGCGCGATGCGGCGTCTTGCGTTTCTGGGACACGTTGTAGCGATCTCTGTGCGAGTGATCTGATGGACTGGAATTGTTTTAAATCAAAATAACGGCGCAGCCACGAAGTGGCGTGTCGCCGATGTGTCCGGTGTACAGTATTCTAGCCTTAAGAGGCAGCACAGTTAGGAAAACATGAATGTATTGTGCAATCCTTAATGTAAACTGACTGGATGTGGTTTATTAGGCCTTGTGGTTAAAATGTCTCATCTTCCAGTGTGTGATGACAACCTCCTCACACACACACACACACACACACACACACACACACACACACACACACACACACACACACACACACACACACACACACACACACATCCCGCAAAAATTAGCTCACAAAATCAACAGCTGCTTTTGTGTTTTTGCCTCAGAGAGCAAAAACTCAGAGGGAACCTTTTGGGGGGAAGCTAGAGATAGCGACCTCGTGCTGCACAATACCCGTGTAGGGGGTGAGGCAGCAGGTTTTCATGTGACTCATGGCAAAAGTGATCAGAATTGTTGGGGAGTTGTATTTCAGTCAGCTTCTAAAAATATCTGCTGTCTTTCTCTTTTTTGCAGACAACTATGGTGGATATGAAAACCAGCTTTTCAAAGGTAATATCAGGATGTTGCTCTTTATGGTCATAAATAGCAACAAGCTTTCTCTATTTCCCTACATTATATTGATGTGATATTGTTTTAATTGATAGCAAACACAAGCTAATAGAAAAGAAAAGGCTTAGAAAAGGGAACTGGGCTTGTACACAAATAGTTTTAAAGAGCATATTTTAAGTTCTTTTTTTTTTATTATTCTGATAAAACTCTGTCCAAAAATACTATTTGAAATGTTTATTGAGGGTATTTTGTTTTACAATACATTTTTTAAAACCATTTTTCTAGTCCAAAGTGCCCCTTTTTGCAAAGCTTCTAAAAACGCTTTTTTTCCATATGTGGACCTGTGACGTCAGCTAAGGGAGCTCCTAGCTAGGTGGCGCTGCTTACAGTGTTGTCAGATGTAGATAAATAAAGTATTTGTAGGATAATTTAACACTCTGTACGATCAATAATCCCATAAATATGATCATTTGAGCCCTTTGTTGTGTGGAGTTTGTGTAACAGATGCTTGTTTTAATCATTGTGTTAGATTTTTTAAAGCTAAACTACTTTAACATCTCAGACTGGCACCGCTCTAGTCTGCCAGCTGCCTGCTCGCTGTCGGCGATGAGTTGTTAGTTTTAGGTTAGAGCGCTCTTTAATCGAGTCGGTGTGTATTCATTTTAATAAAAAATGCTAAATTATTATGTTTGTGAATGCCAATCGCCAGTCTGTCAGGACACTGAGTCAACAGCGGGACGGCTTCCTTACCGGTACGGTGACTTCTGTTTGGAGACAAAAAACCCCGGCGGTCCTGGTCTAGTCCAGGACTGGATGTGATGGAGTCCCACATACCGACGAAAAACATTCAGTGTGACTCTAAACAGGCGCCGTTACTTCGATCCATTCACCGGAACCGCTGTTAGGACTCAGCAGCTAACAGGAGCTAACGGGGAGACTTGAGTCTAGTTTCCATGCCAGGTTTGGTACGGTTCGTGGTGGGTCGTAGTCCGGTACCGGTCCGCGATTTCATGAGAGCATTTCCTTCAGGTGTCTGACCCTCACCTGGCTGGCGGGGTACAGTAAATCCATGCCGCGATGCTCTCCAGAGGGGCTTCCCGTTCCCAGTGGGGCTACCAAGAGGGGCTTCACGGCGGGGTTTCCAGCCTGACCCGACACTGTTTCGGTCAGCCTCGAACCGTTTAGCTGCACCCTGTGAAACTTTTTATAAACTCTTTCATTTCTTAACAATCCACCTGAACGCAGCTCAATGTTTGGAGCTCTGATGATCAAAAACCTGGTGCTAAACGCTGGTATTTTATCCAGACCCAAGTGAGGAGGTGGGTCACGGTCTACAGCTGGACCGACAGGGTACAGCCTTACAGGACGGATTGTTTTTATCTTTTTTTTTTTTAATCTTAATAAAATAACTGCTCACTATAGTAATAAAGTGATAAAATAACGGCACTCTGGGGGTTTGTTTTGCTTGTCACAAGTAGTGATAAGTGGATCAGTTTTCTATATAGAGAACGAACGGTCTCCCTGAAGTGTCGTCACTTCCGGTTTGGTGAAAAAATTGACAATTCTCACAAAAACGAATCCAAGAGCCTAAATAAGCTGAATTTGTGTACATTTTTATTCAGAAAAAGTTTCTATTATATTTCTCTAAACATTTGTTTAAGGGAGTGTCTAACTTAAAATATGCTCTTTAAAGGGCATCTTTTAAGTTCTTTTTTATGACAGAAAAGACATTAACTAAGGCAATAAAGTAACTTTGGTTATCCTCCCCGGTTTCCAGATAGCTAGAAAGTGTTTAAAAATAAAATGTTGAGGGAATAAATCTAGCTTCTCCAAAAACGCGCGGTTTAGGAGTCACGTGATGCGTGACGTACCTAGAGGACAACATGGAACTAAACTGAGAAAGACGAGTGAGTTAGTAGCTGAGGTAAAACATAGTTTAAAGATGGTAAATGTATGTGTGTGTGGGAGTTGTACAAACTCCAGTTTGTCAGGACATCGTGTGCATTGATTTCCAAACCGGAAAAATCCAGCTTTTCGTGCGTGGGTAAGATGTTTGTTTGAAAAGGCAGGATTTTTCCAGCAGCAGTGTGTCGAACAACTCCGTCATTTGTGGTGCGCATTTTCAT
Source organism: Callopanchax toddi (assembly GCA_006937965.1). Classification (NCBI taxonomy): domain Eukaryota; kingdom Metazoa; phylum Chordata; class Actinopteri; order Cyprinodontiformes; family Nothobranchiidae; genus Callopanchax; species Callopanchax toddi. The sequence continues at coordinate 303,063 of SSNR01000171.1, read as the reverse complement.
GAGGAGGATTATATCGAGGGTGACTTGATAGAACACAAGATGGGGTTCAGAAAAAAGGACAAAATCAGGCTGAAATCAACTGCAGCACCATCTATCCACAACAAAGTTTTTGAGGGAAAACAACTTCATCAACCTGAAGCAGCAGAGCCCGTAACAACTACAATGGCGGCTCCTTTCATCAGCAGACACTCTGGTGGAGCTCGACGTCGGTCAGCAGCAGCTAATAAGCTGGAAGTATTCAGAGTAAGTGTTGTTTAAGTTACAAATAATGTTTAATTACATAAACCTTTCAGTGATATTAATGTATTATTAGCGTTGTCAAAAAACTCGTTTTTTACCAACTCGGTACTAAAACAATTTAAATGTCATGGTTCCAGGATTTATGAGGTGCCGGTGGTACCGACCTAGCGGATCCACCCGGTTTTTGCAGTGTTTTTTAGTAATTTGACGGATTAAAATCACACACCTGTGTGTTTGTGTGTGCACACGTGCCATCGCGCGCGCACACTTTCACTCCACCTGCGTCTCAGAACCGAATAAAAACGAGAATTTGAACAAAAATCTCTCATTAATGCTGGGCTTACACCTAAAGACTTTGACAAGATTTTGAAAAGACTCTAAAAGATTATCAGCTCACATCTAAAGACTCGGGTTAACAGTCGACTAGTCTCAGACTAAAGATTTTATCAAGACTGAATCTTGTAGGAACACTAATTACAAGACTGCAACTAGATTATGTCAGGATTTCATTCCCGCAAAATTCCTCCCATCATGCTCTGTGTGATATAGTGATACTATATTATGTTGATATAAAGAGAGTATAACTGTTCTGCTGGGCAATTCTATTTTATTTGTGGTTACACAGTGCCATCTAGTGGTGATTTTATTATCCGAGTTTTTCCTGTTGTGACGGAGAATGTCCGGGTTTTGTGTTGTCAATAAAGTTTCCCAAGATGAACGCTAGGTCTCCTCATCTGCTGTTATGGATATAATAACAGGTAAGTCCAGTTCCCAAGTTATTACACTCTGCAGAAGTTAAAAATGGAGGAGAAGCAGCTTTTAGCTACTTTAGCTTTTGCCACTGCAGTCGTTTGTAGTGAAAAGAAAAAGAAGAGAAAGCGTCAGAGAATATGGGCACGGTCAGGGCTGCATAAACGGGGACAGAAGGTCTTGTTTTGTTGGGTTATGACTGACAGGGCTTCCTGGTTCTGCAGTGAGAACGAATCCTATTGGTTTTTGCTTGTTGTACGTCACTCCGACTACGCTCCGACTACAAAAAATATCTAGCAGGTTGGATATGAAAGACTGGAGAAAGACTGGCATAAATCGGGTCGCCGACTGCAGATTATCCCCTTACATCTAACGACCGCGACGACGGGAGCGCGCAGAGACTCCGGTAAGATTCCTAAAGACTGGCAGTCTTTAGTCTGCGACCGTGAAAATCGTTAGGTGTAAGCCCAGCATTAGGAGTAAAATCTCAGTCTGTTCATGTCTTCAAATGGTATAACTGCACTTAATTGATGCAATATTGTGATCAGCTGTGTAGTTATGAGACATATGATCACTGCTGTCAGAGGGACTCCTGCGTAAATGCGCAGTGCTCAGGATTTTGGACCTGAAGCGTTCAATAGTCCGGAGCGGGAAACGCTCATTGAACCCAGAGAGTGTTCAACCAAGCTGATTTATTCTCTAGATCAGTCTGGGTTTATGAGCTGAACTGGACCTGGTGTGCAGATCAACTGAACTGTAGGAATGAAATAATGCTGCTGAAAATGTCATTATTATAATTTCTAAATTAATAAGTGACGAGTAAAAATAGATTATGACCAGATTTTATTTACCGTCAGTCAAAATTACATAAAACAATAAAGTCTAGCACAACCTCTGCTTTACAGGCCTTCAAGTCATGTCTTTGTATTGCTTTGGTACCAAAAACCATGGATTTTTACTGGTATCGTTACCCAATACTCAAATTTTTGTACTGTGACAACACTGTCAACATATGTATACTAGTTTAAATTATTTTATCCTACACTTTTATTAATTTTAATCCTCTACTCTTATTTATTTTATTACTTTCAGGAAATTGCATTTTATTTATTTATTTCTTCAACATTGTTATACATTTAATTTACTACTGTTAGTCATATGTACAGATTTGTGTGTCTGTTAATAAAGTATATATAAATATTATTTCTGCTTGTTTTACAGATGATAAATATGAATTCACAAGTTGAAACAGCTGAACAAATTCCTGAAGGGACTGGATCTCCTGAGACACAAGGTGATGTGACGGATGACTGCTTGTCTGCTCAGAAACACACATCTACAGTGAACCGTGGAACTCGTGTGAATACAAACTGCTCATTTCTTATCGTTCTACAGGTAAATTGTAGCATGCATAATGCAAAAAGTTCCCACAAATGTAACTTAAAAATTGACACAATTATTTTAGCACAGTGTTACATAAAACTTTTTTGATTCACAAAATAAGTAGTGATGGCTAACTCTACACAGAGCACTTGTGTTTACTTATAAATGTGTCTATTCTCAGCAACACAGGTCGAACTAAATCCACCCACCAGGGATATGGGGACGCAATATGAAGAGAGTGATATATTGTTGCACTCAACACCTTTGTCATCACCTGAGCCCCCAGTTGACCAGGATGAAAGCTTCAATCCATTTGATGAATCAGAACCCATGTCTATTGATGACCCATTTTCTGAGGATACAACTTTAGACGATGAACCAAGCTGGTTAGTTACTGCTTGTTTGGTTAACAAACACATTTGAAGTGTAGTATGTTAATGATACATTTGTATTCTCAGCCAAACTTCGGAGGCAAACAAATACCGGTACATTGTTTGCCACAATGAGCTGATGGAGCTGTTCAGCACCTGCATCTGTGGAGAACGGGCAGAGGCCACTATTACTAAGAAGTCTGGAACCTTCATTGAAATTCAGCAGGTTGGTGAGATGATTTATTTGTTCTACTGTATGCATCTGTGTATTCACTACATTTTAAAATGTACACGAGTTGTCCCTGTTTTCTTATTTGTTGTGTATTTATTCCAGAAATGTGATTTTTGTGGTCAGAAAAGATCCTGGCGAAATCAGCCCATGCTCCACAGAAACATGCCAGCCTGCAACCTTCTCCTTTCTGGGCCATGCCCTTCACAGGGTGTATGGTATCTCAGACTTTATGGATGCTGTTGGTACTAGGTGTGCAGACTATTTCAACTGGAACATATTTTAGACATCAGAGGCTGTACACAATTCCGTCCATCATTTTGGCTTGGGAGGAACAGCAGTCAACTTTTATGCGACAGCTGAAGGACGTGGGTGGCGGCATGCTGCTGTCTGGTGACTGCAGATCTGACAGCCCTGGTCACTGTGCGAAATATGGTTCATACACCCTAATAGAGGAAAGACTAAACAAGGTCATCGATGTACAGCTTGTGCAGGTGCAGACCATGATGCATTTCATCTAAACCAGTTTGATAGTGGTTGTAACCTATTCTAAAGTTGTTTCCCCCCCCTTTTCTGTTCTCTGTACATTTTATTCTCTTGTATTTAGAGCTCAGAGGTTCGAAACAGCAACTGGTGTAAGCTTGAGGGCTTGAAGCGGAGCATGAAGCTCTTAGATAATGACATGACTGTTGATGTACTCGTGATGGACCGCAATCGACAGGTTTCAAAGTGGGTCAGAGAACAGCTTGCACTATGAGGAACAAAGCATTTCTATGATGTCTGGCATTGTGGAAAAGGTAATCTTTCAGTTTGTTTCACCACTGACATGTGGTGACATGACATATTGTCTACATTTTATCACATTACAGGGTCAGACTAGAATTTTTACGGATTCCTAAAAATATCATACATTATTTCTGAAAGGGGTAAAACTTTGAATTTCAACAGGTCTGTCCAAGAAACTGGACACTCTGGGCAGAGAGAAGGATTGTGAGGATTTGGCAATGTGGAAGCAGTCCATTGTTAACTACCTCTACTGGACAGCAGCCTCCACACCTGATGCAAATCCAGATTTAATGGAGGTAAAATGGACATCGCTGGTGAACCATCTCCAAGACATTCATGAACATGAATTAGAAGTATTTCCTTCTTGTCTCCATCCTCCACTGGTAGGAAGGGACCGGAACAAAAAAATGGCTACTTCCAGGTAACTGATGAACACAACCAAGGAGAAATTAAAATTCTTTGTGGTTTAGTTTATTAATTTTTCTTTTGGTGACCAACAGGATCAGCAGCAGCAGTTAAACTGGAGCAAGTGGCATGCCAGCGACTGTTTGTGAAAGATGTCAGACAGATGTCACTACAGCATCAGACATATTCACTCGAGGCATTCCACTCCCTCATCCTGAAATTTGCTCCGAAACATACAGGTTTTTCCTACCTGGGCATGTACAGAAGGCAAGTATAATTCAGCCTACATATGTGTGTGTTCTAATGATAGCTATTTGGGGATGTTTCAACAGTTGTTGTAAATGATTAATTATGACCTAATTATTTTTTTAATTGCAGGTTGCTGCTGGCTGCTCTACATTACAACAGTAATGCAACAGAGACATAGCCAAAACCAAGGCAGGTGTGGACAGATATGCTGTGTGCTATCCACGATTTCAAAAGGGTGGATGGTCTGTGCGGCCAGTGAAAGAAGAACCAACTTATGGTAAACAAATGTCCGGTTGGTAGCTCGCCTCGCCTTCTTCCGCTTATCCGGGTCTGGGTCGCAGGGGCAGCATTCCAAGTCGGGCAGCCCAGGCCATCTTCTCCCCGGCCAAGTCCACCAGTTCCTCAGCTGAAACGCCCAGGCGTTCCCAGGCCAAACTGAAGATGCATTTCCTCCAGCTTGTCGGGTCGACCTGGGGGCCTCCTGGCGGCAGGACATGCCCAGAACACCTCCCGGAGGGAGGCGTCCAGGAGGCATCCTTACCAGATGCCCGAACCACCTCAACTGGCTCCTTTCGATATGGAGGAGCAGCGGCTCTACTTCGAGTCTCTCCCGGATGTCCGAGCTTCTTACCCTATCCCTAAGGCTGAGCCCGGTCACCCTGCGGAGGAAACTCATTTCAGCCGCTTGTATCCGCAATCTCGTTCTTTCGGTCATTACCCAAAGCTCATGACCATAGGTGAGGATTGGGACGTAGACCGACCGGTACATCGAGAGCCTTGCTTTCTGGCTCAGCTCCCTTCTCACCACAACAGGCCGGTTCAGCGTCCGCATCACTGCAGACGCTGCCCCAATCCGCCTGTCGATCTCCCGCTCCCTCCTTTCCTCACTCGTGAACAAGACCCCGAGATACTTAAACTCCTCCATCTGGGGCAAGACCTCTCTCCCGACCTGGAGTTGGCAATCCACCCTTTTCTGGTCAAGAACCATGGCCTCAGACTTGGAGGTGCTGATCCTCATCCCAGCTGCTTCTCTCTCCCCAGCAAGAGCTGAAGTCAGAGCCTGATGAAGCTAAGAGGACCACATCATCTGTAAAAAGCAGAGATGAGATTCTCCTGCCACCAAACTCAACACCCTCCACACCACAGCTGCGCCTAGAAATCCTGTCCATAAAGGTTATAAACAGGACCGATGACAAAGGGCAGCCCAGGCGGAGTCCAACCCTCACTGGGAACAGGTCAGACTTACTGGCTATGCGGACCAGACTCACACTCCTCTGGTACATGGACTGAATGGCCCTTAACAAAAGACCATCAACCCCATACTCCTGGAACGCCCCCCACAGGGTGCCCCAGGGGACACAGTCATAAGCCTTCTCCAAATCCACAAAACACATGTGGCATGGTTGGGCAAACTCCCATGACCCCTCCATCACCCTAGCGAGGGTAAAGAGCTGGTCCACAGTTCCACGACCAGGACGAAAACCACATTGCTCCTCTTCAATCCGAGATTCAACCATCGACCGGACCCTCCTCTCCAGTACCCTGGAGTAGACCTTTCCAGGGAGGCTGAGGAGTGTGATCCCCCTATAGTTGGAACACACCCTACCCTAATAAATGGAACACCTACCCGGTTGGTAGCTGTTCCATTTATTTATTAACGCCTCTTAATGGCATTAATATGATTACAGAATATGCTACAGCGCTACTCAGCAGGCTGCAGGAGACCTATAACCAGAACCCTCAACTTCTGAGCTGTGCCGTATCTGCAGCTAGGTCAGCTGATCCTGGACCACTGGCTGCCCTGTGTGACAAAGTGGAAAAGCACCAGGCTGTTGGGCAGTACATCAGGAGGTCAAGGTTTTCAAAACAGGTACACTGAAAAAAATAACTTTTAAAATTTACTTGAAAAAATCCTCGTAACAGATTGCACAAGAAATTTATAAGTAAATATTACTCCTGATATATCAAGTAGATCTTAATTTAAATAATCAAGTATAAAATACTTACTTCTACAATTCATATTTGTGAAGATTTTAAGTAAATTTTACTTGATTAAGACGGGTATCTTACTTGCAAAAATCAAGTAAAAGATACTAACTTATACATATCATATTTGTGATCATTTTAAGTAAAGTTTACTTGTTAAAGACAGGTGTTTTACTTGCAATAATTAATTAAAATATACTAACTTGTACACTTCATATTGGTAAGAATTTTAAGTAAAATTTACTCTTAAATTGAAGTTTAAACCTTTTTAATTTGTATTACTTAATTAAAATCAATATAATTTTTTTCACTGCCTAAGGTATGATTAACATCTAAAAATCAAGTAAATCTTACTCTCAATATAAAATAAATTGGCTTTCATCTTTTCAATGATTGTCAAACATTTCAATATTTTTGCTCAATCACAATTTAATTCACAATCAAAATGAAGTGCATTCAAACAATTTTTTTATCCAAGTAAATACCAATTTCATACTGGAATGAGCCATATGAAACTGTCATTCTAAAATATGGCAATTGTTTACTAAAATCACACTAAAACACTAAGCAGATATAAATTTTGTTAATTGTTTAAACATGTTCATTCTCAGACTGAACAAAATATGAACATTTTTCCCCATACAGGAAAACACTTCAACTACAGAACCTCCCACACACATAAACTTAAAGTATAAGTGCTAAATCTGCACATAAGTAAAATCTGGATTTTTTAAGTCCTTAAAATCATTTAGAACAAGCACATACAGTGACATGAACACTGAACAAACAGAACAGTTCTTTCACTATATTTACAATAAAGTTGTGAATCGTTTTTCCATCAAGTCCATCAATCCATTTTCAAAATGTCCAAATATCAACGTTGTATTGAAAAGAATGTCTTTTCAGTCCAGAACATCAAAAGGGTCTGCTGCTCTTGTAAAGAACATGAAATGCTCATGAACACAAACATCACATCTGTATGTGATAGGACAAGTAAAAGTTCACTACACTTTTGGATGCAGCTGCAGCGAGGTCCTTAACAGGGAGATGGCAGCTATGACAGCAGCTTCAACTTTAAAGCTTGTACTTCTGGAGAGAGCTTGAACCCATCTAGTTCCAAGAAAAGTTTCTGGAATACTTCAAAAGTGTAACGAAGCACTGAGGGGTATGCATAAATCAGTCCCATTAGAAGTGTGCGAGCTTTGGCGGTACTTCTGCAGTGTGACAATGTCTTGTGACCCTCAAGAAGAATCATTACATCAATCTGGATGTCCTCCTTCAGCACCATGAACCACCAGGATCTTCAGAGTATGTTGCATCGGGTCACTGCAGCTGTCCTCCTACCAAAAAAAAGGATAACTGTTTTATTATTCCAAAAAGACCCAAGTGACTTCATTCATACATTAGAACTGCTCAAGAAATCTTCAAGACCCCAGTGTCTTAATAGTGCTGTAGACATGTGGAATTGTTATTTTATCATTTTAGTGCATCTTATTTAAAATATAAATATTCTGCATCAAACTGTCAATGTGGTGCCCTCTTTAGGTTGAAACTCTGCACTAGCTTGAATTTCAATCAGCAATGGCAAAGAGGTACCCTGTGATGATGCCAGTACCACATCACGTCAGCTGCAATGCCACGCATCGGGCTAGGCCACTACTACCCTGACATCAGTGGCCTCAGGCAACTTCCTTCCTTTTGTCCTCTGGTGAAGGAGGTAGAAAACTCCATTCATCTCAAATGACTCTGAACCCTAGGTCCCACAAGAGAAGTTAGCACC
>SSNR01000171.1:270443-294236 GCA_006937965.1 Callopanchax toddi | reverse complement strand
CAAGTAAGTTCTATGTATAAGGGCCAAAGCACTGGTATGTAGAAAACTGTGTGTTAGGACTTATGTACAAACAATGAAAAAGCTACATTTTGCATTTTCTGTTGATGGGACCCTCCTGCCACAAACTTTTACATGACCATCTCATTACATATTATACCTACATTTTTACACCAACAGTTAAATGTATCAGTTTCCTCTTCTCTAAACTGCTCTGTCCCCCGTATTGGTACCCTGTAAAAGAAAAAAAGACAATTTATTACATTAAATAATAAGTAATCAACATTTCTTGCTGCTGGCACACACGCACACACAATTGCAAAACAAAACACTAAATGAATCAGCAGGGAAAAAAACATTCAGCAAGTAGTAACATTCTCCCTACAGACTTTTTAAGGTGTGTGTGTGTTTAAAGTAGGTATATCCTTAATAGTTATACTGTGTATAACTACAACTGGCACAAGTAATCAATTAGTTATAAATAACTAAATTTCTTCAGTTGAAGAATTATCTACTAAAAATATCTCATTAATCCAATAATGTCTCATATTTTTATAAGAATATGATTCACTAGAATATCAAAAGCCTACATTCTGATCTTATCAGGAAACCTTATTGTTTGTGTCCAGCACTGACAGTTTCCATCCTTTTATATCAGCAACAAAAATCATAATTAAATAAATACAATGTGCTTTGGGATCGGTAGATCAAAATAACTGCCTTTAAACAAGAGATGATTACGAACCAGTGAAGCTTTACTGACGTCTTCTAAGTTTTGTGCTACTTTGTAATCTTAAATATTTTTTAAATCCATATCAGCACAAACGAAGCATGAAAAAAAATAGACCAGTCCGGTTCATTTTGAAACAACCTAGGGTGATTACGTCATCATTCAAAAATCAAAGTGTTTATATCTCAAAAATCATAGCAGCATAAACGAAACATTTAATGGCACTAAACAAACGAAGCACTAACGGTCTAGTTTTTTAAGTGGGTGGAGGTCAGCATCTCTAGTTGCAGCGCGCGCTCCCGACATTGGGAAACATGAATTCAGGGCGCCGACTGCTTCACTGTGTGCGGTGCGGTAGTGACGGCTGCTTTCGGTACAAGGCGCCGTAATGTCGGTATCTATACAACACAACTCTTAATCTTTACTCTCATAAAGATTAGAGAAACATATAAAACAACGTTCTGTGCAAGAAACACCATTCCATCCAGTGTCCTGTTCGCTAACCAGATTATTTTTCATTCATTTAAAACCAAAATTTGCTTTACCTTCCACGAAGTGAAAAAAGACAACGTGCTTTCCCGCGACCTCACACAAAGCCAGCGCCACGTTATCCTAATAAATCTGTATTTTAATTATTTCTAGGAAACATATTTCAAACATTTCAACCGGGCTAGCTTAGTTTAGCCACCAACAGCTCAGACCGCATGAGTGTTTAAAACTTAGTAAGCCGTCAAGAAATAGTCAAACGGTAAAAATGCATTCGGTTTACAATTATTAAAACAAAAGATACTCACATAGGGTGAAAGATATGCTGCACAAAGTCCTCCGTGTGTGTCCGTTTTTGCTGCTTCTTCAGAAACTTTTCAAACAAGCCGGTCGCATCAACAAGGAAGTGATGCGCATGCGTGAATCCGATTAGCCCGCCCTTGACTTTCACATTAAAATTTAATTGATATTTTGGAATTTCTATGGACTGATGATAAAACACATTAAAAGTACTTGAAAATCTGTAGAAAAATTTACACTTGAAAACAAAGTTGTTTTAGGTACTTAAAAAAGATATGTTGATAATTTACATCTACTAAAATATTCTTTGTTAATTAATAATTTTAATAATACAGAGTACATGTTAAAAGAGTTTATTTATTACATTTTACTAGGCCTAAAAGTTTGTTCTTTCAGTGTAGATTTTAAATGAAATATATTGACAAAACTGATATCTGTACTTTCCCCCTTTCAGGAATTGATTTTTTTTAAGAAAACTATATCTGTAGTAGTCAGTCAACCTTTCTGTCTGTCAAAAGATGTTTTGCAACAACCAAAATAAGGAGTGAAATATTTTAATGTTTATTAGTTTCAAGTCAAGTGAATTCCACGCAACAAATTCTAACATTTTCACACTGTATTATGTACAAACTTGTACTTTCAGAGACACGCTAGTCCAGACTAGGCCGCTGGAAGCCATTGTAGTGACCAGCTTCATCTGGGAAGGCTGCTCTGATGGTGTTCACCACACAAGATGGCAAAGGCTTGCGGATGAGTCGCCCAGTGATGCCATGTGTCCATCGAATCATCTGCCTATAAGCAAGATGACAATTCTGTCTGAAAAAGGAAGAAGAAAAATTGCCAGCAATGTTTCGTACATGAATGTTACAGATTTATTCATAGTTTATAGGAGTTAGATAAATAGGAACATTTTTATTTTTAGTTTTTTTTATTAGGATTTTATACAATAAACTTTTTTCAGCTGAATGTGTTCTTATTCATTCACATGTCGCAAACAGTTGCAAAACTTTATACTTTTGACATTGGAGGAAATGTATGTTCTTACTTATTGAACTGCAGATGTAGGGACCCATGCTGCTCCTTAACTGTGTGATTAGAGAGTCTTGATACAAAAGGATTCAAGCGGCAGCCCTCAAATCCAGGATATGGGATGCTGGGGGGTCCAGACTGAGCAACAGCTGCCTGAATGGTTCCAGTTCCTGACAACACATTGTGTATAATGCTGTCCATTGGCCACACTGACACCTGAATGTGCATTACAAAGATAAGGGGAATTAGGGAATGAATGATTATAACTAACATTAGATAGATTGATGGATGACAGACACTTTATCCCAAAGAAAATCACATTCTGGCCAACTGCTGTCACTCATATGGCACAATAAGTTATTACTAGTTACAATAAAATGAAATACATAAAGTAAAGCTACAATAGCTGCATTTGTTTTAAAGTGTTGAAAAATATGGCACATTAAAACCGCAATGTGTACAACCTGAGTCCCAAACTGGAGCTGAAAAGGTTTGTGGAGGAATTAGGCTAAGGTAAACTAATCTGCCTGGGGTACGAATTATTTTGAGCTTAACTATGTATAAATTAACAACTTTAAACTTGAGTATCTTTTTTTATTTTTGTGACTAGACATTTGAGCTAATATGTATGGGGACATCTGTTTCTGTAAATATATCTTTAAATTAAAAATGCTTTTACCAGGTAGCATTTCCCAGTCTGCATTTTGAAGTTCCCACATTCCAATAGCTCTTTTTCACCATTTAAATTATCTCCGTTTTCATCTACTCTTAGATACAGGCTTCAAACTGTATGGTTGTGGACCCCTCTCTATTGTATTTTTGTATTCATCTGACATATCATGCTGCTTAGAACCTATGTTTCCAATAGAAGAATCTTCAGATACACAGATCAAGTTTGTGTTTTTAATGTTAAAATAATATAACCTAAAACTTTTTTCTATTAATTCAGATGAGGATTTCACTGGAGAAGAGGAAGAGATGCCAACATTTAAAGGTGAGATCTACTGGTAAAAGAACTAACATAATAATTTGAAAAAAGTGTTGAGTGTGTTAGTTTAATATTTTATACTTGTACAACTCAGTCTATTTTTTTATGTTCTGAGGTACATGTGTATGTTTGGGGCTCTTATTGTGAAGGACTGAATAAGATTTATTGAGTTCAGCTGTGGATGCTGTTGCAAAAGTTGCCTAAAAAGTGCTCATCACATTCAAGAAAATGTCTATTTTTTTAAAATCATTTACTCAGTAAAAACATATCCAGAAACCTCAGTTACAATAATGAAATAATAACTGAACAAATACTGTTGGGTTCACTTTCTTGGGCTATTTTTTAAATCCTTTAAACTTTTATTTCTTGAAACTATCTTTTGACTTGTTTCTCAGTACTGTGACAGTATTCTAGAAATAATATTTTAACATTCATTATTTTTTTTCTCAATACTTTTTGTGTTTTTCTGAGTGGCCCTAGCCTTCATAACTTTGTGTGAAAGCTAATTTTCACTGTTTGTCAATCCTGGTTCTTGATGCTGCTATCCTGTATGTTTTAGGTGTTTTCTTGCTCCAACACAATTTATTTAGTAGCTGAATTACCTGCTCAACTTGTTCTCAAGTTCAGCAGATGCCTCTTCATTGATTCAAATCAGGTGTGTTGGAGTAGAGAAACATGCAAAACATGCAGGATAGTGGCCCTTGGGGAAGACTGGACAAAACTGCTCTAGAACATTCCTAACATGTTAGAAGTGTACAGTTACATGTGAATGGACAAAATAGCACCGAGCATAGGACGGCACGCGCTGCGTAACAGAAAGCTGCATAAGGAGCACACAGGCAGAGGTAGGAGTCAAACTAATGAATAGGGAGATTGTGCACAGAGATATGTGTATAGATTTAAATATACTCTATATAGATATGATGGATTAAGATAGATGGATGGATGGATGGGTAATAATATACAGATAAATAGATGCATTTCTATCCAGATAGTTGGATATCTTCACATGTATCCATCACATAACCTTCTACTAGATGTGGAATGAGCTATAATGTCATGAGCTACATTTAGATGATCAAATCCATATTTTGGTGAGAGTAACTTAAAGGGACATGAGTTAAGAATAAGAAACAAAACTCACGAGCACCAAGCCTGGCACTGCGAATAACTGCAACCTTGAACAGGAGCGCGCACAAACTTTTCACCATCTCATAAGGGTTCAATCAAAGGCAGTTAGAGACATGATTCCATAAATAAAAATACATTTTAATAATACAAAAGGAAATACGGTAAAACAATGCCCCGTGCCACACACACACACAGGGTCCGAAAGCGGGGGCGATCCAACAGAGCTAATTTCGCTAGCTGCTATGTTCCAGTCCTTCCCCACTGCAATAGCTGAAAAGCTTTAATCATTTGGTGTTCTCTGACTCCTGGAGGTGAGTTTGAGAAATCTAGGGCGATAGAGGCATGTCCTGCCGCCTCTATCACCCTAGAATTTAAGTTCGCATCACAGAGTGGGGCTCTGGAGCACCTGGAGGAGCGTGCGCAGCAGAGCCGCCTTAGATTTACTGTAAGCGGACTGAGATCCAGGAAACAGTCAGGGATTTGAGGCCTATAGTCCCGAGACCCATAAACTCCACAGATCGCTGTGCGGTCGCCTATAACAGCACCTTTAGCTCTGTGAAACCCTATAATCCATCAGAGAGGTTTTCAGCTCCATAAACGCTGCCAAAATAACACCAGTATAATGAGAAAAACCACAGATTCAGACGAATGAAGTCTGCCATTGACCACCAACACAACACAATGGTGCAATACTGCCACCTACTGGATATACATTTCTTATTACTTTTTTAACTCTCTAGAACGCGCAGCAGCGTCAGTTGATGTCACATCCGTAGGACAGTGTGGGAAATTTGGTGTCGAATTGAAATGTACTTTACAGCTCACAGCCTGTTCAAGACAATGGAATGATACATGGGCGGTTTCATTCTTTAAGTTTTAGTTTAGTTTGTTCAATAAACTGAACATGCATGATTATTTTTATAAAAATCTTAATTCATGTCCCTTTAATTAAAAGATGGGTTGGGACTTTAACATGTTAATTACGATTAATTAATTTGGAAAAAATAAATAACCCATTAAAAAAATTAACGCAGGCGGTGCCTGTGAGCCCCTGTGAGCCTCCATGGGCCTTGGGGGCGGGTCTGTGGCTCCTTGAACTTATTATTGAATGTTTCAATTGAGAAACCTTACATGTGTCACAGTGAGAATTTGGTTTTAAAGTTTTTATTTGCATGATTTTTCTGGTTTTTATACTAATTTATTGCATGTTTTTGTACCGTTTTTATCATTGCATGTGTTTTTAACCATTTATTTTTATCACTGTGGACTGACTTTTAACATGATTGATTAGTAATGACTGTCACCTGTGGAGAGGTGGGCGTGGCCGGGAGGAGGCCTATTTAAGTGCCACACTAAGGTTGGAAGAGAGGGACAGACACAGGCGCAGAGGAACAGGACTGAGGTGGAGAGGAGGGAGGCCAGGAGGCATTCCTGGCCCCTAGCCGGAGAGGAGAGGCCCCCATGGCTGCAGAGGGGAGGCCCCCCAGTGCTGGAGAGGACTGACAGTTTTTAGAGAGAGAAATAAACGATCATTTATTTCCTCTCAGCTGGTGTCTGTGTGCTTTCGGGTTCCTGAGTTGCTGCTCCCCCCTGGTTTAGGCCCTACATTTAAAATATAGTAATTTTGTAATGTAACAAATTACTTTGAAACAACAGTAACAATAAATAATGCATTACAGTTTTGAACTAACTTGACCAACACTTGTGTTAGTGGACATTTAGGTAATATATAAAATGGCCCCAGACAGTGATGTGTGTATATGTGCTGTTAACCAATTTAATTACTGGTTTCACAATCTTGGAAAAAAAATCCTATTGCAATATACACATTAAATTATTACTTTTTTAATTAAATGCATATTAAAATAATTTTTATAACCAATTTCCATCCAGTGAATGTGGAAGTTTTTGCATGCAAAGCAATGGAGTAGCTAAAGTCTGGGGGAAAAAAGAAGAACCTTTGACAAGGTTGGCAAGTCTGCTCTGAGACTGGACCCGGCTCTGGACCTTAAGACTCTGGCTCTGGACCCGAAGGCTCTGGCTCTGGACCCGGCTCTGGACACAAAGACTCTGGCTCAGGGACTGGAGTGAAGCTGTGGGACTTGGCGGCTGGAGTGGAGTTGGTGGCTGAAGAGGGGAACCAAACTCAGACTTGAAGTAGAGGGTCTTGGCGGTGGAGCTGCTCCTCCTGGAGGCTTTATAGCCAACCGGGACCCTCAGAACGAAGACCTCAGCTGCTCCACCTCCTCTCACCGGGGCATGGTTTTGGCAGCCTCTTGGCAGAAAAACTCATAGTGAGCCTCTCCTCTGCTGGGTCCATAGATGGCTGGATAGTACTGTCATGATCAAAGCAGGAGGGACCCAAAAAGCAGGAGGAGATGGTGATAGAAGCTCACTAAAAGGTTTTATTAAATAAACAGGACTCTTGACATGAATGACAAAGCTACATGGACAAAAAACTGATGATCCAACACTGGGGGGAAAACAGTCATGACTTAAATACACAGACAAACGAGCAATACACGAGGGACAGGTGAGGCAATCAGACACATGAGGAACACCTGGGGAACCAAGGAACACAAGAGGCACAGACAGGCACACGGGCAGGAACATGATAACTCCTCTATTTATGTTGTAGTATTCCTATGTCTACTTAGATTTTCCATACTTTTAGGTCGTACGAGAGGTGGCTGCATGAGATGCCAGCAGAGCCATTCTCTCCAGCTGGCCGTCAAAGTCCTCTATGGATTTGTTGCTTTCCTCATCATTACTGTTGCAGTTCTTGCTTCCTTTGGTAAGCCATGTTTCTTTTTCAATCATTTCAGCATCTGATTTCATTCCCTTGTAGAGATTATCCTGAAAGGATGCAGCTATGTTTAGTGCTGAAATATGCATTAATAAGCCCAAGATTGTCAACGTTTTCTAATAAATCCCATACCATTTACCCCTCAGATCAAACCAATATGCTTTTTGCGTGCCATGTTTTACCTGACAGCTGCTCAGCACTAACAGATGGATTTTACATAAACATCTCATTTTACTGGGGCAGAGAGTCATAAATCTTCATTTTTTACTGCTGTTCAGGAATCTCTGTGGGTGATGGTAAATCCCCCCAAAACAAAAAACTGTTTTCAGGTGACAGGTTTGGTTTTAAGTGTGATTGATCATTTGCAGAAAACATGTAAGCACACTTCACATTTCCTCCTGGGTTTGTCATCTTTAGCTGAACATTTTGTTGCTAGCAGTTAGCATCACACTTTTATCATTTAAAATAGCGTGGCGTCTTTATTTTTTTTATAAAATAAAAATAAAGAAATCTTCTGTTAACCAAATATTGAAAAAGTTACCATTGACTTGACATTATAAATTAGTTGATCTGTTTTGGTGCTAAGCTAAGAAAGACATGGCTGTTAGCTAGCTGTTGGAAGTGAAACTATTATTACTTTGTGTTTATTTTTACCAGACTCATCAATATTGTAGTTCTAATAAGCAATAAATGTGTACTTAATTTTTTTTGATGGGTAAAAGTAATTTTAAAATTTCTAATGGTTTAGTGGGCTTTGGCTAACTTTACACAGCCACAGTCACTGGCTTGTGTACTGTTGAGTTTTGACAAATTGCTATTTGTTTGTTTTTATTTAGATACATTTTGATTATTATTTTGGGCCTTTTTAATTGAACATGACAATTTAATTATGACATTTGATGTGGGCTGCACGGTGGCGCAGTTGGTTAGCACTGTTGCCTCGCAGCAAGGAGGTCGTGGGTTCGCGTCCCGGCTCTGCGGCCTCTCTGCGTGGAGTTTGCATGTTCTCCCCGTGCGTGCGTGGGTTTTCTCCGGGTACTCCGGTTTCCTCCCACAGTCCAGAGACATGACTGTCAGGCTAATTGGGCTGGTAAATTGTCCTTAGGTGTGAGTGGGTGTGTGGTTGTTTGTCTCGTTCGTCTCTGTGTGGCCCTGCGATGGACTGGCGACCTGTCCAGGGTGTCCCCCGCCTCTCGCCCCTTGACCGCTGGAGATAGGCACCAGCTGCCCCGCGACCCTCTGTGGAGGAAGAAGCGGCTAAAGAAAATGGATGGATGGACATTTGATGTGTTCGCAAAAACTTTTGAGCTACGCCTGCCAAACTGGCAGACGTGCGTCTCAGCGTCTCAGGCAGGACATTTTTGACTCACGTAGGAGTCCTCACGTGCTGCAGATCTGTATCTATTTAATATAGTGAGTATTATAGTGACCTCTATTAGACACTGGATCAGAATATGGTAATTTTTTCCTACTCAGTCCTTTAAAAACAATAATCATTCATTGATTTTATTGATTAATATAGCAACTTCCCACCACCAATCAAGGCAGCCCAAAGCACTGAACACAGTCAAATACAGACAGTAAATACAATAATAAAACAGAACAATTCAAAGATAAGAACAGGCAAAAATATCTTAAATGATTAGCCTAAAAGTCAATGAAAATAACTGTAAGCAGTTTAAAAGACACTAAGAATCTGGTTAAAAGACATGAAAAAGACAGGCAACAAGAGGTAATAAACACAACTTCTAGGGCAACATCAGACCACCATAATACTGAGTCAGTCTGGCTCTAAAGACTCAGGATGCTGCTGGTCTAGTTTCACTCAGGAATCCTGTTCAGTTTCACTTTTCTGTGAATCAGGATCTGATTATGGCATTTTAATGATTGAGCAGTATTTTATTATGCTGTTATTATTGTTTAGGCTCTAAATTACTTTACAGTCAGGTAGTTATTTAGATTTTTTCAGTAATGTGAATCTTTGTTTTGATTTACCTGTAACTTTGCAGCTGGTGCACCTGCATTTCCACACTGAGGGATAATTAAGGATTTCTATTCTAAACTATTACTATTGTAGGTTCCAATTCTCTTAGTTCCTTGTGTCCGCCTGCTGCTGACCATTCCAAGTTCCACAGACTGAGACGGAGATGAGGTTTTACGCATCAAACTGTGCCATTATGGCTTGCCCAGCCATTTGACTTCTTTATTCCACAAAAAACATAACCCTGAACAGTCAATTGATAACACATGTACAACTGGAAGTGCACTGGTGACTTCCTGAACAACATTTAAAAATAAAACAAATAAAATACATAAATGGCGCATTCCGGCCCCTAATTGTTATAACTAAACGCATAACAATTATAACTAAAGCGACATTTCTAATTCCTATACAAACTTAAAGTGCCCATGTCATGGTTTTTCGTGTTTTCTGACTTATCTATCATGTTGCAACATTGAGTTCTCACCTTAAACATGTCAGAAAGTGCAAAATACAGCGTCTATCTGTCTCCTAGTACAGCTAGTGAGAAGCTCTTCAAGATTTCAGACCTCCTCCGCCAGTAGGTTTCAAACCTTTTTTTCACTCCAGCCCACTATGAGGTCATAGCGATCCGGACTTGCTTATATGGTCTAATTTTCCACCCACATGCATGTTCATGACACCTGGAGCGAGGAGAACGCCAGTGCTGCTGCCACCATTGACCATAGACCGTGTAGCACAGACACAGAGTTATCCTCTCGTGTTTCTCTTTTCTTTTAGCAAGTGTTTAGTTTCACTTTCACGCGACGGCACTGCCCCCTACTGCAGCCGAAGTGTCAGGCTGCCAAATAAGAAGAAACCCAGCAGAACCGGAAGGCGGCGCATTCTTCTGATCTCTGAGTTGCTCGTTAGGAAATAATTACAGTGTATTTTGAGTTATAATGGTGCAACGCTAATCTAGAGGCATCAAAGATTAAATCTGTTTAATATAAATTGATTTAAATATCATGCCATGGGCCCTTTAAAAACTCAGGCTTTAGCAGTTAAAAACAATAAACACATTTACACATCCATCTCCTGGCTAACTTACAGAACACAATACACACACAGACAGTATCTTTATAATGGCAGAAGCTGCCTGAGAAATACAAAACTTTTCTCTAAGTTTTGACAACATGTAGCTTCTTCCACTGTGTCCTGTACTCTCGTGGATATGTCTGAGAATCAGAGTTGAAACATGAGTTTTAGGAAGAATCACAGAATGTTTAACCTCCAGAGGCAATGCAGATTGATGTAGCTTTCCTCCAACTCTCAAAATTCCATCCTGCACAAATGGATCAAGTTTGATCATGTGACTGCTCCGTTTAAGCTCGTCACCTTTCTGAAGAGTCTCAAGCTCATCACTGAAGCTTTGACCTTCACAGAGTTTAATGATCTCAACTTCTCTTTCTGTTACATCTGCAGCTGTTAACAGAAATCCTTTTAAAAGTTGACTTGAACTTTTGCATTTGTTTCTTAGCCATATTTATGGTGTAAGGGAACTGTCAGAAAGGTGTATGCAGGAGTTTAAAATTTGTATTCACAGATTGTCTGTCAATAAAAATTTGTATCCAAATATGTGATGTCAAAAACATTTTTGTACCCAAAAATCAGATGTCAAATAACTTTGTGTCTGTGGACACAAATTCAACTCTGTGTGTCGGTGAGATACCTCAGGTAACAGAACTGTAAGGCACTAGTTCTATTTGTCACTGCTCACAACTTAAGAGTGTCGGCCATAACACTACTTCAAGGCCAGGAGTCAGTTCACTTCTTTTATAGGTCACCAGCATGGAGTTAGGTGCAGAGAAAAGGAGAACAAACTGCAGACTTCTTTAAGTGTTGTATTCCAGCAGAACAGGTGGAAATTAACATGGAGAATACAACTGGACTGGTTTGTTAGGAAGATTGATAACTGTTGTGTTGTGGTTTCCTGTGTAAACAATAAAAAGTACAAAATGAGTAAACTGTCCCTTTGTGTAACACAACACTAAGTAATATCATCCAACCATACAAATAGATATGTAGATAAACAAAGTTAGGATAAACAAATTTAACTGTAAATAATAAACACAGCTGACTTAGCTGCAGCATGTATTTAGGTGAAACTCCTTTAACAAACTTAATATGGCTAGTCCAGCAACCATAACACACAAGCATATAGCGGTTAGCTGTAGCAGTTAGCTGTAGCTTAGCTCTGAACAGAGATAACAAAGAATTCTTAAATAATAACATTTAGCTTCACATGTGGGCTAACAAATCACTCATATTACTGCAACTCACTTTTCATTGACGCACAACTTGGGAGAGCAGACATGAACTATTTCTTCTTCCCATTCTAACATGAGGAATCTCTAGCTTCACAACCAGTCCACATGTTAACTGTCTGAACGGCGCAGCAATAGGTGCGTTCGAGATGAGCCAGTTCTGCGCAGATTCGATCACCGGTGATCGGCGCCCATTGCATGCCGGTTAGATTTCTGTCCGACTTGACGCCGACTTGCTCTGATGTAATGCCTACGCAACGATAACCTCGTGAGATCAAGGTGGCCGCAGATTTTGGAGCAAGGCGCTGCAGTTGCTCTCCACCGGCTGCAAAACCGAGGGCATGACGGGAAACGCCTGGCTCTCACCTGATCTCAGATCTGATTGGTTCACGTTTTGATCCAAACATCCTGTGGCAGAATGCGAAATGTTAATTTTTATATATTGTAAAAACATGCCACGTTGATGATGTCAACTATAAAGGCCACAGTGAGAAATGTGATTTGTTTCAAAGAGTTTTCAGTAGGAACTGTTTCCATTTTCTATAAAGTTCTAATAAAACTACTGTCTGATTTTTATAATCATATCATTTAGTACAGAGCATCATCTTGTTTATTTTCTTTGATCTGATCTCTCTGGATATATGTCTATTATTTTACTTTAGTGTTGTTGATACTTGTTCACTCTTGAATTTGTTTTGAAATACTTTGAACTTCAAATAAAGATTTTGGAAAAAAAAGGAGCGTCATCCGCTATTACGGACATTAACGCGATATCTTCAGCCTTATCATCACCTATGAGCTACATTTAAGAAAATCTGTCCGACTTAAAAGCAGACTTTTGGCCGCTCCCCCTGCTGCGTCCGCCTGCTCTCGTCTGTTCTCCAGGCGAGGCGCAGTTCATCTCGAACAAGCCCAATGACGTCATCATCGCGGGACAGCACCATACTATGGCATCCACTGAGGGACAAATACCCTAAACAGAAACTATCTCAAACTTGTATAACAACTCAAATAAACTTAATATTCATTAGTCTGGCAGCCTTTTGTACACTGTGGGTACAAATCAAAAAGCTGTGAGTGCAAAGTCTTGTGAATACAACTCTCATTTCTGTGACTCTGAGGCTGTGGACACGAATTTATTTCTGTGGACACGAATCAGAAATTGCAGAAATGACGTCACCAGGACTGCTAATCAAACCCTGATTCAACAAAAACCGATCACGTTCCGGAGACGGCTGAGCTGAGCAGCACAATGGACCGGACCGGACCGGACCGGACTGGACTGGACCGGCTTTGCTAATAGCTCAGGTGAAGCATCTCAGGTAAAGTCAACATTGTCTACATCCAGTATTTATATTAAAATGTTCTACTTAATTAACATACAGCTGTTGGACTGCTATAACTTGCAAGCTAACAACATGTTGGTGAGGTTAAGTTAATGCTAGCGGTATTAGCATTAGGAGTTAGCTTGTGCTAATTAGCACTGACCTGCAAGAAATGAAATGTCTATTTTGAAACAAAACTGATTAAATATATGATTAAACCTCTATAAAGGTTTCATGAAGCTAAACATGGAGGGCTTACAGATGAATCGTAGAGTTTTACTGACAGTAACTGGGGATGTCTGAAGAATAACCACAACACAATCATCCAGTTTAAAAAATGCAGCTTTTGTTAATAAATTAAAGCTAAGTGCATAGATTTTAAGTAATCTAAATCTTATACTCAGAAAGGTAAATCTTAGTTTATATTGTGTTTATGTAAGGGCATTTATCACCTTAAAAACTAAAATATATCTTCAATTAAGAATAACACTGTTAATTTCTTCATTAAGATCCAGAGCTCCAGCAACAGCAGTCCTCCAGAAGGCTTGATAGGAAGCATCATGCAGCGATGACTGGACGACGACACAAGCCTGGTCTGCCAAGTGAAAAGGACTTTGTTATAACTATGAGGTTCCACCATAACTGTGACACACAACACTGTTTTCCAAATAAATATCTGCAGTCAGTCACTGTTCCCTCAGCTCACCTGAAAATGTAGTGAGTTTAAAAAACTTTTTGACAAATATCCTTATGCCATCGACATTTAACCAGTCTAAAGGAACACCACCAAATCNCCCTTGAACAACCCCACGCTACAGAATGAATGGAGCGGCTGCTCGGAACCCTCCCTCCTTTCTACGTTCTCCTCCTATCTTCTCCTTCACCCCTGCTGGAGGGGGCAGGCATGCAGCTGCGTCAGCACTGAAGTCTGTGCCTGCTGGCAGAGTTCCTGGTCCCGCCCACCTTCCTGGATGTGTCTTTTTTAACTGTGGACTGTCAGTGTATTGTTTCCTGTATGCAGAGGTTTCTTCCTCATCCTTCCTTGTCGTTAGCCCTTTTCTTACCTGCTCCCATTTTTTTCTCTTTTATTGTTTTGCTCAAATATATTATTGAAGTTTTCCCTAAAATTGTTCTGCCCAAGATTTTAGTATTTGCCCAAGTCATAGCCCACATAGTCTCAGCATTTACAATGTAGATCCCCTGTATGCACAAATCTCTGTTTTGTTTTTATTTTCAATGTTTTCTCAGTTTTGTTCTTTTGTTTGTGTTGTAAAGCGCTTTGTGATTTATATCTGTGAAAGGCGCTATAGAAATAAACTTTACTTACTTAACTTACTCATCTTGTCTTGAATTTTCGTCGCTGCTTTTGCAGCAGTATTCATCACCTCAAACCGTAATAGACTTGTGTGTTTTTTAACACTTTGATTCCTGCTTTAGAGTCCTCATTCTCATACAAACCTGACAGTATGTAACCACAAGTCACTTCCCCTTTCCCCTTATTTGTTTCTGTGGTTGCACCGGTAGAGATAGTTTGTTCACGTCGTCCTAATAGGTTTTTCAATCAGTATACCAATTAATTTGGTATAACCATGGCCTCCAAGTCTGAGGCGATGGTTCTCGGTCGGAAAAGGGTGGCTTGCCAACTCCAGGTCGGGAGAGAGGTCCTGCCTCAAGTGGAGGAGTTCAAGTATCTCGGGGTCTTGTTCACGAGTGAGGGAAGGAGGGAGCGGGAGATCGACAGGCGGATTGGGGCAGCGTCTGCAGTGATGCGGACGCTGAA
The DNA here is from genome assembly GCA_006937965.1 of Callopanchax toddi. NCBI lineage: Eukaryota > Metazoa > Chordata > Actinopteri > Cyprinodontiformes > Nothobranchiidae > Callopanchax > Callopanchax toddi. The sequence continues at coordinate 279,377 of SSNR01000171.1, read as the reverse complement.
CCGGTCTGTTGTGGTGAAGAAGGAGCTGAGCCGGAAAGCAAGGCTCTCGATTTACCGATTGATCTACCTCCCAGTCCTCACCTATGGTCATGAGCTTTGGGTAATGACCGAAAGAACGATATCGCGGATACAAGCGGCCGAAATTAGTTTTCTCCACAGGGTGGCCGGGCTCAGCCTTAGGGATAGGGTGAGGAGCTCGGACATTCGAGAGAGACTCGGAGTAGAACCGCTGCTCCTCCATGTAGAGAGGAACCAGTTGAGGTGGTTTGGGCATCTTGTTAGGACGCCCCCTGGACGCCTCCCCAGGGAGGTGTTTCAGGCATGTCCTGCCGGCAGGAGGCCCCCGGGTCGATCAGGACATGCTGGAGAAAATATATCTCTGGTTTGGCCCTGGAGCGCCTTGGGATCCTGCCGGAGGAGCTGGTAGAAGTGGCTGGGGAGAGGACCGTCTGGAACTCCCTAATTGGGATGCTGCCTCCACGACCCAGATAAGCGGAAGAAGACGAGACGAGACAAGACAAGACGAGATATCAATTAATTTCCTTTGCTGTGATACTTACTGTAGATGACAGTCAGCAGCGTGCTGTGAGGTATGCTCAGGTCACACGCTGCCACATTGGTCTTCTGAGCGGGCCAGTTGATGGAGGAATAGTCCTCCACATACAGCTCCTAGAAGACATACTTTATAAAATCAGTCATAACTTTAATGTTGAGTATCTAATGAGAGGAACAGTAAAAGATTTGAACACTCTTCTCTTTAAAATAGTGAAGCCGTTATATTTTATAGAACATAAACAGTCTTGGTGGACCCAAAGGTGAGTTATTTACAGGATGACTTTTAATCACTGAAGACTAATCTGATTTAACTTCATTAGCTTGATATGTTGCTCAGTTTTGATCAAATGAACATCTTAAAGTTAAGACATTAGATTCCGTTGTCATTTGAAAGAAAAGAAAAACGGCTGTAACCATAAAAAAAAATCAGTCATCTGCAGAATCTACAAGCTAAGTTATAGAATGAGAACATTCTCAAATGTTTTCTATGTTGATGTTACATCTGGGTGTAACGGCTTCCTCTACGGTGGTTTTATTACTTCTCTGAGGCTGAGGATTAGAGGGTCTTCCTCTGCAGACAGTCTGACAGCGTAACAGTAGCTCATACACAGGTAGACCTGACGAGTATAACACCACAGGGTGGAGGGGTGGGCTGGAAACCAGGTGGGAAGCAGCCTGAAACATTAAGAGATCAGACATCTTCAAATCGCTGTTGTCACCATGCAGAGCAACATAAACTTCAAAATGTTAAGAAAGTTTTGCTGCTTGGAAATAAACCCAAAGAAATCATGCATATTTGCACAGCACTGTATACTTGTTTCCTCACTCACCAGTTAGGATATAAAAGAGTTTCTCTTATTTAAAGCAGCCTCTTAGATCTTACCACAACTCTGGTAATAATGCGTTCATTCCCTCCCAGCTGTAAACGTTTAAAGCAGCCAACCAGAATTTACCCCATGAGGGAATCCCGACTGCACCACCTAAACACATTAAACACAAGCAGCTATAAACTCCTACTGTATGATATATATGAACATAACGTGGTTATAAACACAGAGCACAGATAGAACAAAATATTCCTTCTTAAATACCAGGAAAATTTTAACTGCAACAGCCTAAGCAAAGAAGCCCAGTCTTCCCTCTCCGCCACTTCGGCCAGCTCCTCCTGGGGGATCCTCAAGCAGGTTTGCAGGTCAGCTGAGAAGCATAGTCCCTTCATTGTGTCCTTGGACTTCCTTTGGGTCTCCTTCTGGTTGGACGTGCCTGGAACACCTCACCAGGGAGGCGTCCAGATGCCTGAGCCACCTCAATTGTCTCCTCTCAACGTGCAGGAGCAGCAGATCTAATCTGAGTTGCTCCCAGATGTTCGAGCTCCTCACCCTATCTTTAATGATATTATTGACCACAAAAAGAATGTCGGTCCAGAAAATCTTTACTCTTCTCTCCAATATTACTGAGCATATTTCAATCATTTTCAGTTTAAGTCTCCAGTCAAATACCAAACCTACCACTAATCCTAAACATTTTAGAGACATGCTTACTGGAGATAGACAGAAAAAACCCCCACATCAGTTCCACCTCAAGAATCTGGGTGATTCTAATAAGATCACTATTGTACAAATCATACAGACTGGATAAGATAGAGAACACTTTGCTGACAGTGTGTGTACATCTTATTTTATTCTGACCTTTGCTGTACAGGTTGTTTCGAGCACGAACCAGATCTGGGTCATCAGGATCCACTCCCAGGACCCTCAGTGCAATGTAGTTCAGTGTCGTTCCTAACACAGTCGAGTTATCTTCAATGTGTCTGCAAAGAATCCAGAAACATAAAAAATATGATGAATTTTCCAAGCAAGGAAGGTTTTATTTCTATTTATTTTTAAATTTGGGCCCACCACCTGCGGAACATGAAGGGCCCAGTGTGATATGGATCAGGTTACCAGACTCATCTCAACACATAGCTTTGGCTCTGGAACCCAAGTCCTTGAAAGGGGTTGGAGTCTGTTCTATGCTGGAGTTGCTCTGGGTGAGAGGCAGAGGACTAGGGTGGGCTTTATGTTAGTCCCAAGACTCTCTGCATGTTGAGGTGTACCCCGACGAACATAATGGTAGCTTTCCTGCACCTTCAGGTTGGGGAACGGGTCCTGACTGACTGTTGTTTGTACTTATGCACCAAATAGCAGCTCAGACCCTTTTTGGAATCCCTGGGACAAGAACTAGATGGCGCTCCAACTGGGGACTCCATTGTCCTGCTGGCAGATTTCGACACTCACATGAGCAATGACAGCATGACTTGGAGAGGCATGATTGGGAGGAACAGCTCGTCCAATCTGAACCTGAGTGGTGTTTTGTTACTGGAAGTTTGTACACGTCACAGTTCGGCCATAACAAACACCATATTTGAACATAAGGATGCCCATTGGTATACTTGGTACCAGGGCAGCCTAGGCAGACTTTGTAGTTTTATCTGGACACTCTGGTGAAGAGAGGAGTGGAAGGAGCTGTCAACTGATCACCACCTAGTGGTGAGTTGGATCAGATGGCACCGGTGCCCGGTGGTGGTAACCCCTGTACCCACTAGACACCAGAACTTAGGGGAGCTGTCAGGCTGGAGAAGGAGGCCTACTTGACACGATTGGTCTGTGGATTACCAGAAGCAGCAGACAGGTACAGGAGGGCCAAGTGGGGCGCTGCAGTAATAATAATAATGCATCAGTTTTATATAGCGCTTTTCCAGGTCACTCAAAGACACTTTACAGAGTTGCATTATTCATTCACACAGTCATTCTCACCGGTGGTGGTAAACTACGACAGACGTCTGTAGCCACAGCTGCCCTGGGGCAGACTGACAGAAGCGAGGCTGCCATTCTGCGCCATCGGCCCTTCTGACCACCACCAACATTCACACACAGTCACACTCACATTCACACAGGCAAGTTGGGTGAAATGTCTTGCCCAAGGACACAACGACAATCTAACCCAGCCAGAGCTGGGGATCGAACCGGTGACCCTCTGGTTACCAGACCGGCCACTCTCCTAACTGAGCTAGTGCCGCCCCAATCATCATCCTGACCAGTGGCAGATGATGATCCAAAATATTTTAGAATTTGCAATTTAACTGACATCAAAAGACTGTAGAATATTGTAGAAAATGCTACCTTTTACTGAACAAACCACGTGAAAGGGAGTTCCGGGATGGCAGCAAGGTGAACGCACGGTTCCTTCTGAGCTCCTCGCCGCTCGAGATTAATTCCTATATTTTCCAGTTTTTTCAGTAGGCGGTCAGCTTTTCTTTTGGCATGCACATTACGGGCTATGTCCCTGAAGGATTTTTGGCCACAATCTTTTGATAATATGGGCAAGCAAAGACCAAATAGAAAAGACACTTCGTCGGAGCCTGGTGAAAGTTCTCAAGATGGCGCCCGCTCTAACTCCGACCCCATCTCTGGGCTAGACCCGGCCCTTGCCAATGCCTTTAATCTAATGACGGCCAATCTGGTAAAGGTGATTGATGAGAAACTCAGCCTGGTTACCGAAGCTATCTCCAAACTGGTGACGGAATTTCAGGCCGTGGACAGGAGGCTGGAAGAAGCGGAAGCAAGGGTGCTAGCTGTGGAGAACGCGACTGATGCCCAGGAGCCCCGAATTACCGAGCTGGAAAACCAGGTGTGTGCTCTCTCCGAAAGGCTCGACGCAGCAGAAAACTATAGCAGAAGGCTGAACGTCCGGCTTGTTGGCCTACCAGAGGACACTGAATCGGCACAGCCGGTGGACTTTTTTGAGACATGACTGCCTCGCGTCCTCGGGATGACCACCAAGGCTGGTCGCATTAAGCTGGAGAGAGCCCATCGCTCGCTCGCTCTGAAGCCGGATTCGAACAAGCGTCCCCGCGCTCTGCTGATACGCTTCCATTCATTCAGAGATAAGCAGAAAGTGATGGAGGCGGCACGACGGCTCAGCTCCAATGGTGGGGGTGTTGACTGCAACGGATCTACGGTGTCATTCTACAACGACTTCTCCACGGCGGTGCTGAAGAAGCGGAAGGCTTACGACGCGGTGAAGCTACGCCTGAGGGAGCGGGGGTTAAAGTATGCCATGTTTTTTCCAGCAACGCTCCAGGTGATGCACGGCGGCTCCAAGAGAAGATTCTCCACCCCTGAGCAGGTCCTGGAGTTAGTGGATTCTCTTCCCGGCTGACCGGCTTTCTATGTTGCAGCTTGGAGGTTTGTGTCTCCGTCCTTTCGATAATATCCAGGCTGCCTGCAGCTATAATATGGTGAGCCCTGACTAACTTTTATACGCCGATTTCATCGAGCGGCTTGGATGCTCGAGGCGCGAATCTGTGCTTTTCACTTAGTAGGGTTAGCTCCAGTAAGATGAGCCCATTTGTTTTTTTGTTTTTTTAGAGTTGGTTCTGTTCTAACTAGTGCGCTCATTGCTGTGAGCTTTGAGGTTGGTTGTTTGATGATTGGTCCCCGTTCAAATTGGGGAAAGATCCACCAATTATGTTTTTGTTTTTTTTCTGTGTATGTAATGTTCCACGTACTGTTCATAGTTCAGGCCGGACATATTCTTTTCTGGGACTTGGGCACTGCAGCCCCCCCCCCCCCCCCCCCCCCCCCCCCCCTTCCCTCGGTTTTTTTTTCTCTACTACTTTTTGTCACAGTATTCAGCTCATATTTGTGGATGAGACAACATGAGTAGTACTTCTAATGTTATTAAACTGTGCTCCTGGAATATTCGGGGCCTGCAGAAACCTACTAAAAGGCTAGCTCTGTTATCCTTTTTGGAGAGGGAGAAGGTCTCTGTTGCATTTCTCCAAGAGACTCATTTGGAGGAAAAAGATAATGTTAAATTGAAGAGGAGATGGGTTGGTCAGGTGTTTGCAACCTCCTATCCTTCCTTTAGCACGGGTGTAGCGATCCTGATTAATAAAAAGCTTGGATTTCACTGCCTCAGTTGCATCAAAGATGACTATGGTCGGTATATGATAGTTAAGGGTACTGTTTTTGGGAAGGAAGTGACTTTTATGAATCTGTATTGTCCACCTGGCTATCCCCCTAGCTTTCTCACCTCTGCTTTTACATCATTTGCTGATCTGGCCTCAGCGAATAGCTTTATAGGGGGAGACTTTAACTGTCACATTGATCCTGCTTTGGATAAACTCCCACCGAGTACTTCTTCTCCCTCGAGTCAGGCCAGAATGCTCTCATCATTGTGCTCAGATTTTGGTTTCTGTGATGCCTGGAGGCAGCGGCACCCTACTGATCTTCGATTTACTTTTTTCTCTCCACCCCATAAAAGCTATAGTAGAATTGATTATTTGTTTATCCCTGCTTCTAAAATTTCTTTTTCCCTCTCCTGTGAGATTGGTAATATTATTCTTTCGGACCACGCCCCCCTGTATCTACTATACTCCATGCCAAATGATGGAAGCTCACCTAGATGGTGGAGATTTCAACCGTCCTTGCTTAAAGACGAGAAATTTATCTCACACTTTAATGCGGAATTCAAGATTTTTTACTCTATTAACTCCTCATCTTCAAATAACCCCTCTATTCTTTGGGAAACCTGCAAGGCTGTCTCCCGGGGCCTTATTATCTCTTATGTTGCTTTTAGGAAACGACAAAAGAACGAGCAATATTTAGTACTCCAAACTAAGCTGGCAGATTTAGAGAGACGTCATGTTACCGCTCCAACATCAAATTTACTTAACGAACTTACCGTGACCCGCACAGCTTTGAATACACTTTTGATGCAGAACTCTGAGCATTATCTCAAATTCGCAAAACAGAAAATGTATGAATTCGGTGACAAACCAGGCAGACATCTTGCTAGCCTCGCAAGAAGGAGGGTTGATGCCCAGACCATAGTTTCCATTACCAATAAAAATGGAACTAAATTATTTGATACAAAAGCAATCAATGAAGAATTTGCCTCATTTTACTCAAACCTGTACCAATCTGAACACCCATGTGATGCTCTCGGCCTCATGAAGGTTTTTTTTCAAAGTTGAAGCTCCCTAAGATTTCAGAGGCTCAAAAACCTGTACTTGAGGCCCCTATTACGAGAGAGGAAGCCTTACTTGCTTTGAATGCCATGCCATCAGGGAAGGCTCGGGGTCGGGATGGATTTAGTTACGAGTTTTATAAACAATTTCAATCAATTCTCTTAGACCCCCTATTAGCGATGTTAAATCATTCCTTCCTGAATGGCATCCTCCCACAAACCCTTAGAGAAGCCAATATCTCTGTTATTCATAAAAAATGAAAGCCTCCAGATAACTGTGCTTCCTATAGGCCCATTGCTCTACTTAATTCGGATTTAAAATTACTTTCTAAAATTTTAGCCCTGCGGCTTGAGAAGGTGCTCCCTCTTATAATTAATGAGGACCAGACAGGCTTTGTTAAGGGCCGGAAATCCTCAGATAATATGAGGCGGCTCCTTAATGTTATTCACCTCTCTCAGAGTTCTACCGACCCGTCGCTTGTACTCTCGCTCGACGCTGAAAAGGCGTTCGATCGTGTTGAATGGCCATATTTATTCTATGTTTTGGAAGAATTTGGATTTGGTGAAACCTTTATAAAATGGATTAGAGTACTTTATAATTCCCCAGTAGCGGCGGTTACAACAAATGGGGTGCGCTCCAATAACTTTGCTCTTTACCGTGGAAACAGACAGGGTGACCCTCTTAGCCCTCTACTTTTCGATATCGCTATAGAACCCTTGGCTCAGTCCGTTAGACAGGATGATTTAATATCTGGTATTCATGTGGGTGAAAAGATACATAAAATTTCGCTCTACGCGGATGACGTGCTGATACTTCTGTCCCGACCTGAAGCCGCCCTTCCTCGGCTCATTGAAGTCATTTCTTTATTTGGGGCATTTTCCGGCTACAAAATTAATTTAGCTAAATCAGAGGCCATGCCCCTAGGGTCATTGCTGACAGTCCCTGATGTAGCAGAGCCCTTTCCGTTTCGCTGGTCCCCTTCAGGATTTACATACCTAGGGATACATGTGTCTCCCTTTTTTAATCAGTTATTCAAGCTTAACTTTGTCCCTCTTTTGGATACAATTAAGGCAGACCTAGAACGCTGGGTCCCTCTTCCCATTTCATGGTTGGGCAGGGTTAATTTAATAAAAATTAGTATTTTGCCCAAACTGTTATATCCCCTGCAAATGATTCCCATCTTGCTATCCAATAAGGTCATTAAGGTATTGGAGGGTTGGCTAAGTGCTTTTATATGGAGCAAAAGGAGACCTAGTTTGAAGATGGCTACACTTCAGATGGCTAGTCGAGATGGTGGCGTTGATCTACCAAACCTGAGACGTTATCAACTCGCAAATCACCTCAGGGTGATAGCAGATTGGCACAGATGTGACCCTACTTCGATCTGGCTAGATATAGAATCATCTCTTTCCAAATGTCCTCNCCACTCGCCAACCAGAAAAGAAAAACCAGGGTCTCAATTGTGGCACCCCATCCATGTCGCCGATCCTGGTGCAGGAGGTTCTGCAAAAACAAAAAAGCCTCCCTGCTCAATCGAAAATCAGGTCTGGGATCCTCCTGATGGAAAAATCGGTCCAGGACTGGGACACTCAGGTTAATCCTGCAGTACAGGGGTCTGGTCTGGTTTAGGAAAAGTAGAGAACAACAAAGACATTTTTAGTATAAAAGTTATGAGTTCATTGGTTTAAAATAAGAGATTCAAAGTATTATTATGATTATAAGGCTAAAGTTAAATATATAAATAAACAGTAAAAATACTTAAATGCTATTTCTCTGAATTGAAAACTTTTTTTTACCAAATTTAATCACACAAAAAAGTTATAAGATCAAATTAATATTACAAAATATTAGTGTATTATAAATTTTAGATATGTTTAGAATATAGTCATTATATTCAAGTTATTATAAATACGTATATTTGACAACCAGTCATTAAGAAACTGGAATTATCCATGAAAATATCTAAAGCTAACTTGTTAAACTAATAGAATACACAAAATGACTTACCTGAACATAATTGTCTCTCAGCCTTACATATAAAACACGCCAGCGACGATGGTAAATCTGCTGAAGCTCTTCAAGAATAAGAAAAATCAAATAAAAGTTCATAAACATGGCTATTTCCATCTTTTAACTCGGTAAAATTAAAGTTTTCTCCTTTTTTAAGTTCAGCTTAGCGCCGCAAGAGTTGCTAGGCAACAGGATGTACGCGAGGTAGGGGCGGGGCCGCGGGGATTGATATGAAAGGCTAGACCGTCCAATTTCACAGCGGCCTACTTCCGATTTTCGCGGTCTACAAAGGACCCAGCCTACGTCGACCGGGTAGGCTGGGTCCTCCGAAGGATGCAGACCCTGAATTGGGACAC
>SSNR01000171.1:260265-270433 GCA_006937965.1 Callopanchax toddi | reverse complement strand
TTACTTTAGTGTTGTTGATACTTGTTCACTCTTGAATTTGTTTTGAAATACTTTGAACTTCAAATAAAGATTTTGGAAAAAAAAGGAGCGTCATCCGCTATTACGGACATTAACGCGATATCTTCAGCCTTATCATCACCTATGAGCTACATTTAAGAAAATCTGTCCGACTTAAAAGCAGACTTTTGGCCGCTCCCCCTGCTGCGTCCGCCTGCTCTCGTCTGTTCTCCAGGCGAGGCGCAGTTCATCTCGAACAAGCCCAATGACGTCATCATCGCGGGACAGCACCATACTATGGCATCCACTGAGGGACAAATACCCTAAACAGAAACTATCTCAAACTTGTATAACAACTCAAATAAACTTAATATTCATTAGTCTGGCAGCCTTTTGTACACTGTGGGTACAAATCAAAAAGCTGTGAGTGCAAAGTCTTGTGAATACAACTCTCATTTCTGTGACTCTGAGGCTGTGGACACGAATTTATTTCTGTGGACACGAATCAGAAATTGCAGAAATGACGTCACCAGGACTGCTAATCAAACCCTGATTCAACAAAAACCGATCACGTTCCGGAGACGGCTGAGCTGAGCAGCACAATGGACCGGACCGGACCGGACCGGACTGGACTGGACCGGCTTTGCTAATAGCTCAGGTGAAGCATCTCAGGTAAAGTCAACATTGTCTACATCCAGTATTTATATTAAAATGTTCTACTTAATTAACATACAGCTGTTGGACTGCTATAACTTGCAAGCTAACAACATGTTGGTGAGGTTAAGTTAATGCTAGCGGTATTAGCATTAGGAGTTAGCTTGTGCTAATTAGCACTGACCTGCAAGAAATGAAATGTCTATTTTGAAACAAAACTGATTAAATATATGATTAAACCTCTATAAAGGTTTCATGAAGCTAAACATGGAGGGCTTACAGATGAATCGTAGAGTTTTACTGACAGTAACTGGGGATGTCTGAAGAATAACCACAACACAATCATCCAGTTTAAAAAATGCAGCTTTTGTTAATAAATTAAAGCTAAGTGCATAGATTTTAAGTAATCTAAATCTTATACTCAGAAAGGTAAATCTTAGTTTATATTGTGTTTATGTAAGGGCATTTATCACCTTAAAAACTAAAATATATCTTCAATTAAGAATAACACTGTTAATTTCTTCATTAAGATCCAGAGCTCCAGCAACAGCAGTCCTCCAGAAGGCTTGATAGGAAGCATCATGCAGCGATGACTGGACGACGACACAAGCCTGGTCTGCCAAGTGAAAAGGACTTTGTTATAACTATGAGGTTCCACCATAACTGTGACACACAACACTGTTTTCCAAATAAATATCTGCAGTCAGTCACTGTTCCCTCAGCTCACCTGAAAATGTAGTGAGTTTAAAAAACTTTTTGACAAATATCCTTATGCCATCGACATTTAACCAGTCTAAAGGAACACCACCAAATCACTGCAATATTTACAATCATGTTTTATTTTGTATTTTTTATGATACAACTTCCTGTTTCAGTCAACTTTTTGTTTTCAGTTACAAAACTTTAGTTTTTATGCTAGTAAATGTTTCCTTCAAAGTTTGGTTTAGCTCTGTTACTGTTCAGAGGACACACAGCCATTTTTGGTTTTCACAAGATTAATTCTGATGACTGTAATGGAAACTTTATGGTAAAGTTTTTATGTTTAAAAAAAAATGCTTGGAACATCTCTCATGTTAACTTGAACAAATGTCAGCGCAAGTTGTTTTTATAAAGCAAGAAAGCCACCTATAAATATTTATTTTTACACCATTAAATGTTTTGGAGGGTCTTCTTACATCTCAGGCATTTGTGTTTTCCTTAGACTTTCAATACACTGAACCATTGTTATGTAAATGTGTCAATGGACTTATCATGGACTGTACAGTTTCTATAATAAACTGAATCAGAGGACACTCAATGTCTGGGACTTGAACTCCATCTGGTTCCTCGTTCACAGCATCAAGCACCTCACAGTCAGGTCCACGTTCTGGAAGAAAAACAAATCTTTTTAACTAATTTGTATGAAACACCATTTTCTTAGCTTTGTAGAATAACTACCTGTGTCACATTTTAAGTTTTGTATGATTCTGCACATTAAATAAGCAGTGTTAGGACAGTAGAAATAGGTAGATATCACAATTTAGACACAATATGGCCAAGGCATAAAGTTATGCGCTAAGGCTAATGAATAGTAAATATTGAAAAAACATTCCAAAACACACTGACTTACATTACATTACATCAGGCGGTAAAATGCATATATTTATATACTGTACATTTGTAAAGCACTTTTTAAGTCAGGGTGATCAGCTACATTGTAGCCACAGCGGCCCTGGGGCACACTGACAGAGGCCAGGCTGCCACACAGTCAGCACCACCAGCTCCATCTGACCAGCAGGCAAAGAGGGTGAAGTGTCTTACCCAAGGGCACGTCTGATGGACAGAGCCTGGGTTTGAACTGGTAACCCACTGGTTACAAGGGCCATTATAAATTTAGCTTCACTGGTTTGCACTATTTGTGTGATCAACAAATTATCACACTCACATGCTTGTTTGTCATTATCCAACAACTTGTTCCTCATTTTGAACTCATGATTTCCACACTGTGGATGATGTTATCCCATTCAGATTAAAATGAAAAAATCTGATGTTTTCATTTAAACCACAGCCTGTTTTACACTTTTCAGGTGCACTTTGCCTGTGTACTCAAACGTACACAGGTTTGAGTCTGAGCTTCAACAGACCTGCAAATCTTCATTTGGGTCACAAAGGTTCTTCATGTCACCCAAAACTCAGAGCTTGTTTGGGGAGAGTCCACCTTCTGACTGTAGAGGATGACTGTCCCAGGCTTCTGTGAAGGTGTGCAGGGCTTGAGTCAGATGTAGAAGAAAGGCATAGTGAACATAAAGCAGACGAACAGGCCATCTTCCTCCAGACTGTGAAGAACTTCATAAATGGTGTCACACTGGTCCAGACATCTCTCCACAGGCACTCTATTCTAGATCAGAAACAGGACATATTCAGCTGAAAAGTAATCAATTAAATTGTCTGACTGGAAATATGTCCCAACTATTACTTCACATTTTACATCTTACTAAAGATTTACTGTAAATAATGTGACTTACTGTAACCTCTGATTATGGATACTCAGCCCAGCTATGAAGCTCCTTCATCCAGTGCCTTTAATAGCAAACATGGTTTCAGCAATTAAGATGTTTTCAATGCCCTCATCACCTCTGACCCTTCAAATACATGGGAGAAATGTTCTGTTACATTCAGCACAACTAAATATTCCATACAACCTTACTGAAATGAGTAAAAAGGGCATGGAAACAGTAGTCCAAGTTTATATTGTTGTTTACCTGGAAGGCCAGCCATGGAGCAGTGCTTGAGCTGTTATTTGTTGCTGGTTCCAGATAGAAAATCTGTACATAGAAAGGAAAAACAGTGTTTTAATCTGCAGAAGTAATATATTAGGTCCAGGGGGGCCGCCAGGGATTTTGGGCCCCATGAAAAAATATCAAGTTAAATAAATCCCATCTGGTTAAACTGGTCTTAAATAAACTCCTGAGAATTAGCTCTGCACTTCAATCTTTCATTTTTTGTTTATTGTTCTGTTAAAAATTGCTCTGTGAATAATTGTCTAACTTGTTTACTATTGTCTCATCTGTTTATATCTGTAAAGCACCTTGTGATTAGTATTTTAGAGAGGATCTATAAAAATAAAACTACTTCTTCCTCATCCTCCAGCTACTTTTGACCTCTCAAAGGAAAAAAGGACAGCAGGTGAAGGAGGACAATTAAATTATTTAATTTGTATATGCCTTGTGGTTTATTTTGACCTTTAATAACCAGATTCTGAGCAATAGTGATGTTTACATAAATGATTTGTAACCTGAGAATGAGCGGAGGGAGGCTCTCTGCCTTCCACCCACAGGTTTCCCAGCTCACGTCTCGTCTCTAACATAAACCATAACCTCTTGTTTAGGACAAAGAAGACTATATACGTAAATATAAACATTATAACATCATTTATGACATATAACATCATTTATGACAAACAATGTTAGTCACCGCTACATGTACAGATTTCTTCCTGGCCTCATTAAAAAAATGCAGCTGAGAGTTAGCGATGACGCAATTTATTCATCGATAAAAGTCGCATTTTGATTAACAATATGTCTAAATAAATATTTCATATTAAGCAGAATAATAATATTATCATAATATAATCCAACTCCTAGAGGTAGCACTAGTAACCAATCTGGTCGTAACATCGGCTAACTCCTAATGCTAATACCGCTAGCATTAACTTAACCTCACCAACATGTCGTTAGCTTGCAAGCTATAGCAGTCCAACAGCTGTATGTTAATTAAGTAGAACATTTTAATATAAATACTGGATGTAGACAATGTTGACTTTACCTGAGATGCTTCACCTGAGCTATTAGCAAAGCCGGTCCAGTCCGGTCCATTGTGCTGCTCAGCTCAGCCGTCTCTGGAACGTGATCGGTTTTTGTTGAATCAGGGTTTGATTAGCAGTCCTGGTGACGTCATTTCTGCAATTTCTGATTCGTACCCACAGAAATGAATTCGTGTCCACAGCCTCAGAGTCACAGAAATGAGAGTTGTATTCACAAGACTTTGCACTCACAGCTTTTTGATTTGTACCCACAGAGTTGAATTTGTGTCCACAGACACAAAGTTATTTGACATCCAATTTTTGGGTACAAATATTTTTTGACATCAGATATTTGGATACAAATTTTTATTGACAGACAATCTGTGAATACGAATTTTAAACTCCTGCATACACCTTTTTGACAGTTCCCTTACACCATAGATCGGTTGTTGAAAAAACTCGAGCCAAAAACGATTTTCAAAAATCAAAACATTACAGTTTATTGTACTTCTGATCAGAAGGAAAAACACAAAACACGTTACCGGTATATAAAAACCTAAAAACATTAATACCTGTATTCAAAAATCATTCCAATGAGGAAAAATCCTCCTCATGATCCAGTCTTGACATTTCATAAACACATCAGCAGTCATCCCTCTTGATGCTGGATTATTTAGCTCTGAGTCAACATACATCCACTGACTTAACTCTGTGTTTTCTCTGATGAGCGACACTCTGCCACAAAAGTTTTGAACCTGATGTTTTCACTGGCTATGTTCTTTAGCACAGTGGTGCTGACACACCCCAATATTTATTTATTTACTTACTTGTCTCTAAAAAGGATAATACCCCTTGAGATCTCATTTTCAAAGGGGTCCTCTTTCAAAGCAACAAAACAGTATAAGACAGCAAATATCCTATCCTATCAATTAAAAATAATAACTAAAAATAAATAAATAAAATAAAAAATCTATTAATTATTTGTGCTACATTCACTTCATAGGAATGATCTAAAACAACAGGTACAAACTCAAAGACAATTACAAAAAGATGTGACATGCAAATAAACCGTGCTTTTAAATAATTAAAATGAAGTAATCGACCTGATCTCCATAGGAAGCCTATTCCAATCTAGTGGAGCTTTAACAGAAAAGGCTGTTCTTTCAGCTTCTTTCTTAAAAGAAGTTACAACAAAAGAAAGTTGTTCACTAGACCTAATCATATATTGACAGTCAAAAGGAACAAAATACATTTTTAAATTATCTGGGAAATAAAAAAATATACATTTAAAAATAAACAATAAACAGTGTTATCTATGTCTGGCATTTAAAGGGAGCCAAGACAAGCTTTGATACATGCTGCAGTGATGTGTTTTAAATGGACAGCGCAAAACAAATCAACAGATACTATTATAGACAACATCAAGATGATGAGCCCATTTGTTTTTCTTTTTTTAAGAGTTGGTTCTGTTCTAACTAGTGCGCTCATTGCTGTGAGCTTTGAGGTTGGTTGTTTGATGATTGGTCCCCGTTCGAATTGGGGAAAGATCCACCAATTATGTTTTTGTTTTTTTTCTGTGTATGTAATGTTCCACGTACTGTTCATAGTTCAGGCCGGACATATTCTTTTCTGGGACTTGGGCACTGCAGGCGCCCCCCCCTTCCCTCGGTTTTTTTTTTTTCTCTACTACTTTTTGTCACAGTATTCAGCTCATATTTGTGGATGAGACAACATGAGTAGTACTTCTAATGTTATTAAACTGTGCTCCTGGAATATTCGGGGCCTGCAGAAACCTACTAAAAGGCCTACTCTGTTATCCTTTTTGGAGAGGGAGAAGGTCTCTGTCGCATTTCTCCAAGAGACTCATTTGGAGGAAAAAGATAATGTTAAATTGAAGAGGAGATGGGTTGGTCAGGTGTTTGCAACCTCCTATTCTTCCTTTAGCAGGGGTGTAGCGATCCTGATTAATAAAAAGCTTGGGAAGGAAGTGACTTTTATGAATATGTATTGTCCACCTGGCTATCCCCCTAGCTTTCTCACCTCTGCTTTTACAGCATTTGCTGATCTGACCTCAGCGAATAGCTTTATAGGGGGAGACTTTAACTGTCACATTGATCCTGCTTTGGATAAACTCCCACCGAGTACTTCTCCTCCCTCGAGTCAGGCCAGAATGTGCATCATTGTGCTCAGATTTTGGTTTCTGTGATGCCTGGAGGCAGCGGCACCCTACTGATCTTCGATTTACTTTTTTCTCTCCACCCCATAAAAGCTATAGTAGAATTGATTATTTGTTTATCCCTGCTTCTAAAATTTCTTTTTCCCTCTCCTGTGAGATTGGTAATATTATTCTTTCGGACCACGCCCCCCTGTATCTACTATACTCCATGCCAAATGATGGAAGCTCACCTAGATGGTGGAGATTTCAACCGTCCTTGCTTAAAGACGAGAAATTTATCTCACACTTTAATGCGGAATTCAAGATTTTTTACTCTATTAACTCCTCATCTTCAAATAACCCCTCTATTCTTTGGGAAACCTGCAAGGCTGTCTCCCGGGGCCTTATTATCTCTTATGTTGCTTTTAGGAAACGACAAAAGAACGAGCAATATTTAGTACTCCAAACTAAGCTGGCAGATTTAGAGAGACGTCATGTTACCGCTCCAACATCAAATTTACTTAACGAACTTACCGCGACCCGCACAGCTTTGAATACGCTTTTGATGCAGAACTCTGAGCATTATCTCAAATTCGCAAAACAGAAAATGTATGAATTCGGTGACAAACCAGGCAGACATCTTGCTAGCCTCGNGTTATTACCCTTAACTCATTTAAACTTGCATCAAACTAAAGCCTGAGTCCAACAAGAGAAGTTAGCACCGCTCCGCGGTAGCGCCACGTTTTTGGCGAGTCTTCTAAGCCATGTTTCCATAGCAGGGGTCGGTACGGTTTGGTGCGGGTCGGATCACTATTTTATGTGTTTCCATTGTAAAACCGGTCCATACAACCGATCCGTCCCGCTCCATTCATGGACCATGAGCGGTCCTCCTCAGCTGGGGGTCCATAGAGCGGGTACGGTTAGGGCGGAGCTGTGGCGTTAAAACACAGTCCACTGATCACTGCTTGTGACAAGCAAAACAAACCCCAGAGTGCCGTTATTTTATTATTACTTTTTAAACTTTTATTAATAATTAAATTTAATAATTTTATTATTACTTTTTTTATTTATTATTGAGAAGTTAACAATCCATCCTGTAATGCTGGACTCGTGGTCCGCGGCTGGACCCGGCGGTCAGCCTCGGTTAGGGCTGAACGATTTTAGGAAAAGATTGAATTGCGATTTTTCTGTCAGAAATTGCGATTTCGACTCGATTCACGATTTTCTTCAAATCTATCTTCATTACTAAATTCACAATGTACAGTAACATTTACAAACATGACAGCAAATGACATTATACTATCAAAACATTAATAGCTAATAATCTAATGCAAAGATAAAAACTAAAAGACAAGAATTACTTTCTAATGTATTTATTAATAAGAAACATGCATGAACATTCTTTTTAAGTTTGAGTTGCAAATGAACTAAAATAGCCATCCTCATTTTAACATAGTATTAGTGCAAAAAATCTTTGTTTTAAGTTAAATCAAATACAAAAAATGAAAGAATGAAAACAATATTAAATATGTATAAATAATAAGAAAAATGTGCAAAAATTCCCAAAAAGTAAAAAAGGGTCCTGCCCAACAGTATTGCGAGAGGGACTTTATCTCCTTAGTAAGATCCGTGTCCTCATCTTTTCCAGTTAGGATGGATGTTTTCAGGAGATGTAGGACTGGCTTCAGGTATGACACACTTACATATGCTTCACCAGACAAAGCATCTGTAAATTCCTGCAGAGGTCCAATGGCATTGTTGATTGATTCAAGGACATCTGTGTCCTGCCAAGTGGGGACCAGGTGACGTGTCTTCTTGTCTTCAGACAGAACCCGAGACAACGCCTTGCTCTGCTCAAGCACACTCCCTATCATTTTCTGCCTTGAACCCCATCTTGTCACACACTCTGTAATGAGTGAGTGCTCAGGTAAACTGAACTCTTGCTGTGCCTTTTTCAGCGCCGTCTTCTTTTTCCAGCTATGAGAGAAGACACCAACTATTTGTTTGCAAAGTCCAGTTGCTCGCTTGACTCTTGCATCATCTTTAACAGCATTCTCTGGGCAAAAAGAAAAAGAACAACATAAACATTATAAGAGCATTACAGGCTCAAAACGTCATGGCAGACTTTGCAATGCAGATTTTCTAGCAAGAGAGCAACGAAAATACATGAAAATAATTTATAGAAAGCAAAGTGGTAAGGAAATAAATGATCAAAAGCACATAACGCATTGTTCATCTAATATTGAGTTAAACATGTTATATTATAAATTAAAAATTTTGGGAGGCTTCAAATCAATTATGAGAAAATCTACTTAATATTTAACAAAATTCTTACATCACATTAATATGTATAAATTAAAACACACAACACACACACACACTTACCAATTGCGAGATGCAGCCTGTGTCCAAAACACTGAAATCTGGTCCAGTCATGAAGTTCCACTGCTTTGATGACGTTTGCTGCGTTGTCGGTTGTGATGCACGTCTGGTCCTCTTCTCTCAGACCCTGTGTGATATTCTCTCCGGTGTGGTCAGTGGGAAAGTATGCTGTCTGCAGACAGCGACTTTTCATTTCGAACTCGTCATTCACAAAATGCACAGTCAAACTCATATATGGTTCGGTTGTTCTGCTTGACCACATATCAGTAGTTGAGGCATAATACTGCACATTTTGCAGCTCCGTTACCACTTTTTCTTTACACTCGGCGTACAGCTGTGGGATGGCAACCTGGCTGAAGTAGGTGCGCGAGGGTATCGCATATCTTCTGTCCAGTGTGCGGAGGAGGTTTTTAAATCCGTATTTAGTGACCGTGTTAATAGGCACCATGTCCCTGGCAATGTAGTGCGTTATGGCTGTTGTTATTTCCCGATGTCTTCTGCTGCTGGACTCATACGGCGTCACACTAGCAAAAGACTCCGTAATTGTTGACTGTTTACTACTGTGGGCCTGAGCAGCACTTTCACTCGACTTTTCACCGGACTTTTTTTATCATGCATTCCTCATGCAAATGCTTGTGATGATTTTTCAAGTGCCGGTATAAGTTCGTCGTGTTTCCGCTAGAAGTTGCAACTTTAGCGCGACAGGTTCTGCACAGTACCCGTTTCTGTTGCACGTCTGCAGTCTCAAACCCGAAATACTCCCAAATGACCGACGTGCTGTTTTTCTTGGAGATTAAATCTCCTAACTCCGGTTCTGGTTCTGCTGAAGCCATTTCACAACAACGTTTCGAAGCAGGAGCAGCTAATTGGTTAGCGTCGCTTGTAGGTGAGCTTGATGACAGTGGGGAGGCTGCGTGATCACCACGTGATTGATGCAGGACCCCAACACAACAGATCCTAGGTCAGTTAGGTGAGCATCTAAACAGCAGCTTGCTTGCCCGACTGGATGGTGGAGAGACGGTGTGATTGACGCAAAACAGTGATGCACCACAACAGATCCTGGGTCAGTGAGGTGCTCAGCAAAAAAACCGCAGCTTTGACGATCACGTGATCGTGTTTTCTGAAATCGCAATTTCAGTCTAAAAACGATAGATCGTTCAGCCCTATTGTTGTGGTTGTTGTGTTGTTGTGGTTGTTTT
>SSNR01000171.1:207183-234734 GCA_006937965.1 Callopanchax toddi | reverse complement strand
AAGAGTAGACGCCTCATTCAGTCGGCCATATTGAGAATGAGGAGGTTGCTATGGAAACCAAAAGAGCAGAGTGTAGAAACTGGGTTTTCTGAATATAAGAAGGACTAAAGTTTGTTTTACTGTTTTGATAAATTGTTATTTTCTCACATATTATATTTATTTAGTCTCATTAACAGTGATCACTGAGAGGAAGTAAACAATGTTTATTCATCTAAATAAAAACATTCATTCATTTATTGTTTATTAGTGACTCAACCTGTTTGTTAGGAACAAAGAGACGCTTTTATCTGATCTCAGCTTCCATGTTTTAGATCCTCTTCAGGGCATTGTGGGTAATTTAGAGAAAGGACCTGTTCCAACTCTACCTGAGCTTCAGGAAGTGTTGATGGAACCGTGGTTGCTGCTCCAGGGGAACCGGAGTTGTGCTGTTGTCGCTTCACGTCACCAATTTCAGCACAGCTGTCCAATCAGGCCACAGACACAGGGCTGCTCTTCAATGTTCTTTACTGGCAGGGATCTGCTCAAAGAAACAAACACACAATGCTCCGTCAGTGTGAGACAACTGCATCATGGCTCTGTTCAGGGCAACAACACAAAGCAACCATTACTACAACAACCGGGACTAGCGAGCGCTTAGCTTCCGTTAGCTTAGCATGCTAACCGCCAAGTCGTTCTTTCAACACAAACACGGCGGACCTTCACCACATGCTCTCTAACAGCGCTGATATACCCGGGACAGCTTTCATGGCTTTGTTAACTCAACACAAACATGACGCTAAACCCACGTTATGTGGAGAGAGAGAGCGCTAAACCTACACCTACCTGCTCCAGCTTCCAGCACTGCGTCGCTGCTGAGGCAGCCGGGAGCGCGCCTGAAGGACCCCTCAAATGCAGCTGCGACAAACCACCAGTAGGTGGCGACAAACAGCTAACAATCACTGCACAGCGGTTTGACTGAAACTCCTTCAACTCTTCATCTCTGTTACACTTACAAAATACTATCAACACACACTTTAGAGTTGGCATCACTTTGACATGTTGGGATATGAATACAAGAAACATTTAGAAGAAAACCAATCTGAGATTATTCTACATGTTGATCTGCAACACATAACATAACACTTTATTTATAAAGCACCTTAAAAACAACCAATGCTGACCAAAGTGCTGTACAGTGCACAACATGTAGAGACTTAGGACATAACAAAATGAATAAGGTCGTGTCAGTATTATGGCGGGCGAGGCGGACGGAGGTGCTGACTCCGGCGCTGCTGCTTTGGGAAAACCTCGACTAAAACTTGTGGTCTATACAACCAGTGAAGGCAAGATTATCGTGGAAGATGAATTCTTAAATTTTCTGGCGATTAAAATAAGAACTCTGACTCAAGAGGATATTGTGTTACTGGCGGTAAAGCACTTTGGGTCCGAGTGGATTGAAGCTTCAAAGAAAGTGCTTTTTGAACTTTGTCCAGGATCTTCTGTGCGACTAACGGCACACAAAGGGCCGCAAAAAGACAATAATAATGTTAAAAGCTGCCTAAAACTTTTGAATGAGATGGGAGAAAATATCCCTCGCTTTGTGTCTCATTACCTTGATGAGCTTCCACCTGTCACTTTTAACAGCTTGGATGTCTCCAGCTTGCTCGGGAGAATAGAGCGACTGAGCGCTGAGGTCGCGGCTATGAAACAAGCTACAGCTCTGCAGACGAATGTATGTGAGGGTCTCCGTGAGACAACTGCCGGATTAAACAATCGTCTGTGTGAAATAGAGCAAGGAAATCACCTCAAAAAGAGCCACAGTGGAGCGAAGGAGTGCCGGGGTGTGGCTGCATCTAGCGCACCTGATGCGGATGGGGAGTGCGTGAAGCGGATCCCAGCCTCGGCGGATCCGGATGGTGGAGGTCCTGGTGAAGGGTCTTCGGGGCGCAGCCTGAGAGCCTTAACGGGGGATGATTGTGGTTCTGGGCCGGCTACAGCCGATGATGAGGATCTGATCATCAGACCTAAAGTATCTCCGGAGTGGAGTCGTGTTGTAAAGAAGGGACTGCGCAGGAAACATGCAGCTGGACACGCCGCTGAACATCAGGGGTCCCGTCCGGTCATTCAGAGTGGAAGGAAGGTGCCTGGGATCATTGGCACTAGCTCCGGAGGCTCTATTAAAGCTGTGCGGACCAAGCTGGTGAGTGTCTTTGCTACACGTTTTCCACCTGATTTGGACCCGCAAATATTGACTGATTATCTACGGGAGAAACTCCAGAATGAAGTGACTTGTCATAAAATAGTCACTGCTCACTCCAGATATAGCTCATTCAAAGTAACAGCTGAGTGTGAGGAAGTGAGGATAATGTATGATCCACAGCTCTGGCCAGAGGGTGTGTATGTACGTCGTTTTTATGAATCAAGGAAGCCCAGAGAGGAGAGAGGACCAGAATCCTCTAAATAAACTATGATAACGCAGCATGTCGTTTAACATCGTGTCATATAACTCACGGGGCCTGTGTACTGGACAAAATGCAGGAGACAGAGCCAAACGTATAGTTATAGACACTATTTTGGAAACTGCGGACATTTTATGCCTACAAGAGACCTTTCTGTCCAAACAATCCCTGGATAAACTTAACTCTGTACATGATGATTATTTTGGAGTAGGAGAATCAACCACGGATCTAAGCCTGGGAATTGTGCGTGGTAGAATTCCTGGTGGGGTTGCTATATTGTGGCATAAGAAACATGACTCATTCATTAAAGTATTAAGACTGGGGGTAGACTGGTGTATAGCTATTGCATTTACAAATAATGGTAATGATTTTTTAATACTGAATGTATATATGCCATATGAATCTCCTGAAAATGAAGATACTTATCTTAATAGGTTGGGCTTTTTAAGTGCTTTTATTAATGACTGTGAATATACATGTATATTTTTAATGGGAGATATGAATGCTGATGTGTCAAACACAAATTCAATATTTGGGCGACACTTATCTGAGTTTTGTGACATAAACAACCTGGTGTTCTCTAGTGTGACACTGCTGCCAAAGGATAGCTATACATATGTCAGTGAGGCTTGGCATTCAACTTCCTGGCTTGACCACATCTGTACAGCTGATGCGCATGAGAGCCTAGTCAAAATGGATGTACTGTATGATGAGGCATCAACAGATCATATCCCACTTTTAATGACTCTGGATATGGGGAATATCCCAGTTCTGATTAATAGTAATGGAGTTGATCAGAAAGAGAAAGTTAAGTGGGCTAAACTAGCTGAGAGCGACTTGCTATATTGTAAATTATACACTGACGAACATCTAAGCAAGATAAATGTCCCTGTAGATGCTGTTATATGCTGTGAAGACAAGTGTCAGAATCCTGATCATGAAATGAAACTGTGCACATTGTATAATGAAATTGTGAGATTACTATATAAAGCTAGCAAAACACTCTGTGGCAAAAAACCTTTAAAACGTCCAATCAGACCTGGCTGGAACCAGCATGTTGCTGAATGCCACAGAGAGGCTAAAGAAGCACTTAAAGGTTGGGTTTCTGCTGGGAAACAGAAATGTGGACCTGAATTTGAGCGAAAGAAACTCGCTAATGCCAAATATAAGTATGCTATTCGCTATATCAAATCGCATGAAAACTCTATGCGGTGTAGCCTCCCCAAATAGGCTATATCCTCTGACCTTTGACCTCTGTTGACCATCACAACAATAATCCAACTTTTTCCCAATAACTTGGAATACAATCACTCTTGGATTATGTTTTAACCTGAATCAAGATCCCTACAGGTGTCCAACTGTCCACTTTCAGGTGTCCATCTCCCAGATGACCTTAACTGGACACTAGCTGGTCTAATAAAACACTCTCTGTTAAGAAGTCTCTTCTTTAAAACCACAGACTGGTGTTCCAACTGTAATCTCTTGTTTACAGAACAGTCTCTGATTGTTCCTGTTCAGGGTCACCTACACACTCACACTCAAAGTGTTATAATGCTTCTCTGCTATTTTCATGCATTTTCTACATTATAATGTGAGTGTTAACGGGCGGAAGTCATGTGACTTGGTAACTCCCTCACAGTCCCTCGTCCAATCAGAACGATTCACAACTCCACTAACTCAGTTCTGATTAGTACACTTAATATCTTCTGATTGGTTAAATTTAAGATAACTTGTCTCAAAACTAATACTCAGTTCCGGTACAAGTCAGTCTTGTCTTGTCTTGGCCAGTCCTCATAGAGTCTTGGTCTGAGCTACAGCCTGAAGCAGTCGGAGCTGCTATGCTGCTATCTTAGCTGAACCTTCATCAGCTTTGAACAAGGCCTCTCGTCTCTCCCTCTCAGTCTCTCCCTCACCACGGGAGAGATCAGAAATGACTTCAGCATGCCTGCTGAAATGCCTCCCTTGCTGACCGGGACGTATCCACGGACTGTCCGGCGAGGTCCTCGGCGGCCA
Organism: Callopanchax toddi; assembly: GCA_006937965.1. Taxonomy (NCBI): domain Eukaryota; kingdom Metazoa; phylum Chordata; class Actinopteri; order Cyprinodontiformes; family Nothobranchiidae; genus Callopanchax; species Callopanchax toddi. Next base: position 230,283 of record SSNR01000171.1, on the reverse strand, counting down.
TGCCTTCCAGGACCACCACTCCGAGTCTGGGGACTCCAGCCTCAGCTCGTGGAGAAACCAACGCCTGCCAGATCTAGGAGCGTCCACCTTTCAGTGAGCGAACACCACTTTCTGATCGAGAGGTTTGCTTTGATAAAGCTTAATTCTCATCTCGTCTCGTCTCGTCTTCTTCCGCTTATCCGGGTCCGGGTCGCGGGGGCAGCATCCCAATTAGGGAGTTCCAGACAGTCTTCTCCCCAGCCACTTCTACCAGCTCCTCCGGCAGGATCCCAAGGCGCTCCAGGGCCAAACCAGAGATATATTTTCTCCAGCGTGTCCTGGGTCGACCCAGGGGCCTCCTGCCGGCAGGACATGCCTGAAACACCTCCCTGGGGAGGCGTCCAGGGGGCATCCTAACAAGATGCCCGAACCATCTCAACTGGCTCCTTTCGACATGGAGGAGCAGCGGTTCTACTCCGAGTCTCTCCCGAATGTCCGAGCTCCTCACCCTATCCCTAAGGCTGAGCCCGGCCACCCTGCGGAGAAAACTCATTTCGGCCGCTTGTATCCGCGATCTCGTTCTTTCGGTCATTACCAAGAGCTCATGACCATAGGTGAGGATTGGGAGGTAGATCGACCGGTAAATCGAGAGCCTTGCTTTCCGGCTCAGCTCCTTCTTCACCACAACAGACCGGTTCAGCATCCGCATCACTGCAGACGCTGCCCCAATCCGCCTGTCGATCTCCCGCTCCCTCCTTCCCTCACTCGTGAACAAGACCCCGAGATACTTGAACTCCTCCACTTGAGGCAGGATCTCTCTCCCGACCTGGAGTTGGCAATCCACCCTTTTCCGACCGAGAACCATGGCCTCAGACTTGGAGGTGCTGATCCTCATCCCAGCCGCTTCACACTCGGCTGCGAACCTCCCCAGCAAGAGCTGTAGGTCAGAGCCTGATGAAGCTAGCAGGACCACATCATCTGCAAAAAGCAGAGACGAGATTCTCCTGTCACCAAACTCAACACCCTCCACACCACGGCTGCGCCTAGAAATCCTGTCCATAAAGGTTATGAACAGGACCGGTGACAAAGGGCAGCCCTGGCGGAGTCCAACCCTCACTGGAAACAGGTCCGACTTACTGCCGGCTATGCGGACCAGACTCACACTCCTCTGGTACAGGGACTGAATGGCCCTTAACAAAAGACCATCCACCCCGTACTCCTGGAGCGCCCCCCACAGGGTGTCCCTGGGGACACGGTCATAAGCCTTCTCCAAATCCACAAAACACATGTGGATTGGTTGGGCAAACTCCCATGACCCCTCCATCACCCTAGCGAGGGTAAAGAGCTGGTCCACAGTTCCACGACCAGGACGAAAACCACATTGCTCCTCTTCTATCTGAGGTTCAACTATCGACCGGACCCTCCTCTCCAGTACCCTGGAGTAGACCTTCCCAGGGAGGCTGAGGAGTGTGATCCCCCTATAGTTGGAACACACCCTCTGGTCCCCCTTCTTAAAAATGGGAACCACCACCCCGGTCTGCCACTCAACAGGGACTGCCCCCGATGACCACGCAATGTTGCAGAGACGTGTCAACCACGACAGTCCTACAACATCCATAGCTTTCAGATACCCAGGTCGGATCTCATCCACCCCCGGGGCTCCGCCACTGCGTAGTTTTTTGACTACCTCAGCGACTTCTGCCCCAGAGATTGGACAGTCCATCCCCAGGTCTCCCAGCTCTGGTTCCTCATAGGAATGCGTGTCGGTGGGATTGAGGAGCTCCTCAAAGTATTCCTTCCACCGCCCGACTATAGCCCCAGTTGATGTCAGCAGCTCCCCGTCCCCACTGTAAACAGTGTGAGCGAGTTGCCGCCTTCCTCCCCTGAGGCGTCGGATGGTTTGCCAGAACCTTTTTGGAGCCGANGCTAATTCTCTTGCTAGGAAACTTCAGAACAAAAAAGGGAACGGGTTTTGGCAGGATGTTAAGAAAATGAATAATAGTAGAACAACAATGACTGCTAACATAGATGGAGTAACTGGATCAGATAATATTGCTGAGATGTGGAGGAGACATTACTCTGACCTTTTTAACTGTGTGAAGGGTGACCGGTATGAAATTGAGGACACTAGGTCTGAGGGAGCTTGCATTAGACCTGGTGAAGTTAATGCAGCTATTGAGAAGTTGTCCTCAAATAAATCGGTGGAGCCTGACCAGATCTCTGCAGAGCATCTGAAGTACTGCAGCCAAAGGGTGTCAGTGCTGTTAGCCTTGTGCTTCAGTGGGTTTTTGAGACACAGTTTTTTGCCTGATAACCTAATGTCTGTTCTATTGGTGCCTGTAATTAAAGACAAAAACGGCAGAAGTAATTGTTCGGAAAATTACCGGCCGATAGCTCTGGCTAATGTTTTGTCTAAAGTGCTCGAACATGTTCTTTTGGACAAACTAATGCCATTTGCTAGAACCACAGACTCTCAGTTTGGGTTTAAAGAGGGGCATAGCACTGATCTGTGCATTTATGCACTGAAGGAAATTGTGAGTCAGTATAGAAGACGTAACTCATCTGTGTTCATGAGTTTTCTTGATGCGACTAAAGCATTTGATCGTGTAAATCATGGTAAACTTTTCTGGAAACTTAAGAAGCGAGGTGTCCCTCCGTACTTAATACGGATCTTAAGATACTGGTATGTAAACCAAACCTTACAGGTGAAATGGGGGAGCTCTACTTCTGATCACTTCTCAGTGTCAAATGGAGTTAGACAGGGAGGAATACTGTCACCAATCCTGTTCAACATATACATGGATGAACTGCCTGTTAAGTTAAGGGAGTGCAGGACAGGTTGCATGGTGGGAAATCAGCTTTTTAATCATCTCATGTATGCTGATGATTTGGTGGTTTTTTCCCCATATAGTGCAGGGCTGCAGCAGCTGCTTAAAGTGTGCACTGACTATGGAGAGAAGCATGATGTTAAATTCAACCCCAAAAAGAGTGTTGTTATGATTGTCAGGACAAAAGAAGATCAGAAAGGGACATTTCCTTCCTTTTATCTGGCAAATCAGTCTCTGGACTTAGTACATAAGGTGAAATATTTGGGACACATAATCAGACATGATTTATGTGATGATGATGATGTTCAGCGTCAATGTTGTAAGATGTATGCCTCGGCTAATATGCTGGTTAGGGGGTTCCATATGTGCACAGACGATGTTAAGATAGAGCTCTTTAGAGCGTACTGCTCTCCGCTGTACACAGCCCAGCTCTGGTGCCATTTTAAACAGGAAAAGATGAGGAAGTTGAAAGTTGCGTATAACGATGCTTTTAGAATTTTATTTAAACTTCCGAGATGCACTAGTGCGAGTCACATGTTTGCAATGTGCAATGTTCCTGGATTTGGTGCTGTGTGGAGGAACTTCATGTATAAATTCATGTGTAGATTAAAGAACTCTAATAATGAGATCATTAAGGCATTAGCCTCTCCTGCACACAGTGACACCAGGTACACATCATTTTATCGGAAACACTGGATTAACGCTCTCTATGTATTTTAGACCGTTTGATTATCTTGTGTTTTTTTAATGTATTTTAGTCATTCTCTTAATGTAATTTTATGTATTTGGTTTTTAGGTTTGCATTTTAATGCTGATATATTTTATTATTGTCATGCATTCTATTTTATCTATTTAATGCCTTTGTATTCTAACTGATGTTTTTGGACCGATGTGTCCGTTAATAAAGTTTAATAATATAGTTGGATTTACTGGGATGTTCACTAGAATCACTAATGTAAACACATCATACATTATGGATTTTGTACAACTGGCTTTGACTCTGGACCTGTTCCATGTTCCATACTTGCAGCAATAACATGTTACTTTTTGTCCAAATCAACACCATACCAATTTTAATTCCTCATCTTCTTCTTGTCATTCCCTAGCCACAACTGCTACTTCCTGCAACGACCCAGGCATCCCCGTAAATGGCTCTCGGTACGGGGACAGTAAGGAGCCCGGTGACAGTATGACGTTCCAGTGTGACCCAGGCTATCAGCTGCAGGGCCAAGACACCATCACCTGTGTGCGAATGGATAACAGGTTCTACTGGCAGCCTGATCCTCCAACATGTATGGGTAGGTGCTATCTGCAGATTTCTGATGACCAAACTATAGTCACAATACAAAAATAAGAATGAAATAAATCACAAGGTTCCTCTAAACATATTTAAATAGTGATATAGGTAGTCATTAGGAAAATGACAGTATATTAAATAGGATGGAATTAGTTGTGATTAGATTTCTTTATCAGAACTTTGAAAAACTTGAATATGTTTGCTTCATTTCATTCTCAATTATCACAGCCATCTGGCATGCTTGCTGTTATTCTGAAGCCCACTCAGCTCCTGGATTTTCCTCTAAAGTTTACCATTCTGCTGCAGTTTGGGTATTTTTCCTCTCTGCTGTGTTTTACCTCTGTTATTTCCTTCCACAGGTTTTTCTGACAAACTTGAGATACTTAGAAAAGATGAGGAATGACTCAGAATCGCTGAAACCTGACTGATTTCTTTGAATCAGAAAATGTAGGAAAAGCAGAGTTAGTGTGCATTCTGTAATAAGAGTTTTCATGGAGCTTCTAAATCCGATGTGTTGTCAAAAGACAAGGTTTTAGCATGTTTATGGATTCTCTTGTCTGAACTTGTGATTTTATGCTGCTGGTGGATGTCTTAATTATGGTTCAAAACACATNCGTCCCCAGGTCTCCCAGCTCTGGTTCCTCATAGGAATGCGTGTCGGTGGGATTGAGGAGCTCCTCAAAGTATTCCTTCCACCGCCCGACTATAGCCCCAGTTGATGTCAGCAGCTCCCCGTCCCCACTGTAAACAGTGTGAGCGAGTTGCCGCCTTCCTCCCCTGAGGCGCCGGATGGTTTGCCAGAACCTTTTTGGAGCCGACCGATAGTCTTTCTCCATGGTCTCACCAAACTCCTCCCACGCCCGAGATTTTGCCTCGGAAACTGCCACTGCTGCACCCCGCTTGGCCCTCCGATACCTATCAGCTGCCTCTGGAGACCCACAGACTAGCCATGCCTTGTAGGCCTCCTTCTTCAGCCTGACGGCTCCCCTAACCTCTGGTGTCCACCAGCGGGTACGGGGGTTACCGCCACGATTGGCACCGGCTACCTTGCGACCACAGCTAGCAACAGCCGCCTCAACAATCGCAGAGCGGAACAAGGCCCATTCGGACTCAATGTCCCCCACTGCTCTCGGGACGCGGTCGAAGCTCTGCCGGAGGTGGGAGTTGAAGACCATCTTGACAGGCTCTTCTGCCAGGCGTTCCCAGCAGACCCTCACTATACGTTTGGGTCTACCAGGTCTGCGCGGCATCTTCCCCTGCCATCTGATCCAACTCACCACCAGGTGGTGATCAGTTGACAGCTCCGCTCCTCTCTTTACTCGAGTGTCCAAAACATACGGTCTCAGGTCAGATGATACAACTATAAAGTCAATCATCGACCTGTAACCTAGGCTGCCCTGGTACCAGGTGTACCGGTGGGCATCCTTATGTTCGAACATGGTGTTCGTTATGGCCAAACTGCGACTTGCACAGAAGTCCAAAAACAGAACACCACTCGAGTTCAGATTGGGCGGGCCGTTCCTCCCAATCACGCCCCTCCAGGTCACGCTGTCTTTGCCCACGTGAGCGTTGAAGTCCCCCAGCAGGACTATGGAGTCTCCAGTCGGAGCGCTATCCAGCACTCGTCCCAGGGACTCCAAAAAGGGTGGGTACTCTGAGCTGCTATTTGGTGCATAAGCACAAACAACAGTCAGGACCCGTTCCCCAACCCAAAAAAGACAAATATCTTTTAGACTTTATCCTTAAATAGATTTTTCATAAACACCAGAGATGTGATGAATGAATTCAATTTTTAAATCATTTATGGAGGGTTTCTTGTTTTTCATTTACATTTGTGAATATGATATTTACCCATATTACAATATTACATAACATAAAAAGATCTTTTGACAAACTGATGTATAAAATCTGTACTGCTGTCATTTCTTCTATTTTTATTCTCATCCAATCCACCAAGTTCTGACAGAGTTTAGCCAGAGTTTGAGGAGAAACAAAAGATGATCAGTTCTTTCATCGTCCTTACAGCAGAATCCACAGAAAGGCTCCACCTCAGACCTGAATCTGCTGCTGGGTAGAATCCTTTAATGATTTTAAATGACATTTCTTTAACTTTGGGGAGAACAGGCCACTTTAAAAGCTTCGTATGTATTTGTTATTTGTTATCCTATTGTTATTTTTGTGTTACTCTTCAAAATGGTGCAGCCAGTCGCTGTTTCTGCTGTTTTGCTGCTCAAAATAATTTTTGAAACAGCAACAAGTAATCATTTAGAGCTAAATAAAGTGGAGGAACTGCTACCTTCTCACGAGATTCTAATGCAGCAATGACTTATGGGTAATACCCTTGGCTGAAGTCTGCTCCGATGCAGACTTCAGCGAAGTGCGTAACGAGGGTGGAAAAGGGGGCGGGGATAGGGTCCGGAGTCTCCACCCCGGAGAATCGGGACACCCTGAGCACTTGCGCACCTCAGCGGGAACGCGCAACTGAGGGGCGCGAGGGTGCAAGTGCGAGTATTGGGATTGGGCCTCAGTTCCATCTTAATCTTTCCACTTCCTGATACACGTCAGTCCTCGTTCAGCCAGTGACGAGAGGAGACGCGCACCGTTTTTCTCCGCTACACGGTGTTGCCTCAAGGTTGCCGGCCTACCCTTGTTCAGGTCTCAAGCCCTGTTTAAGGCCGATGTTTACTTCTCTTCCCTGAAGTCAGACACCACCTCTCTGCTTCTCCTCACCCAAAATGGGGAAGAAAACTCCAGCTGGTGCTGCCGATCAGAAATGGAGCTACTAATCCGCATCCAAGGACGATCTCCGTGGCCCACGGCGGTCCCCGACCTCCACAGGCATCCGACCCGGACCGAGGGGGAATCTTCCACCTCCACGCCGTCCCATCTGACTCTCCGACGGGTTCGATCCAGGAGCGGCTACAGTAAGAACTCCACATCTGGTAAATGAAGGCCTCTGTTGATGAGCTCTACATTCCACGTAACTTATCCTTCAACACCTCCTCCATTCTAACTAAACTAAATTAAGTTAAATCCCCTAGTCTTATAATATCACAGACTCAGATCGTTAAAACTTATTTAAGGATCAATTTAGAACACAAATACCATCGTGTTAAAAGCTTCAACCTTATTACCTCATGCCATCTGCTCATCTGTTGTACTGTTCGTCCGTCTTTTTATAAATAAAACCTGTAAAGTCTATTTCCGACTCAGACTTCTATTCGTCAGTATTAAATGCATAATCTACTCACTGTGACATCAGAATGAACCTAGAGTACCTGTGAAACCATTATTTTAGTCAAGGTAGCTGAGCCAAACCAGGTCACTGTAAAACCAACAAAAACTAACTTAATAATCTCACAGAAGTGTGTGCCAATTATAAACCATAAAAATTGAGTTTATAACGCTACAATTAACATCTCCTACTTTAATCACTCGATTCGTTTTCAATAAGAAGTCGATAAAAAGTCCAAATCTTCAGAGCAGAAGTCAGAATCAGGACCAGGTGGAGGATAAACTACAACAAATACAAGAGTTTGTTCTGATTTCCACTTTAGATGAGAGGAACTGAAGGTCAAAGAATTCATATGAACACAAAAACAAGAAGTTTACCATCATCAGTTTATTCAACATGAAAAAAAACATTCAGATAAAAAAATTACTAAACAGATCAAAAGCTGACTAATCAACAAGAATCCTACATTTCTAGATCTGATACTACGAACACAAAGTTCTGTTGAAAAATATTTTCTAAATGTAGAAAGGGTTGTAATAATCAAAAATGTCTCCTTTAATTAAAAGTTGAAGTCTAAACAAAAATGTTTTAAATCAATATTTCATGCACAAATAATTATAAAAGATGAATTTTTTAAACTTGTTTTACTTTAAATTCATGCCTGTGAGTTTATGAATTTCTACACTATTAATACATAAAGTAACTTAATACATTAGAATCAGGATAAAAGGAAGTGAAATCTCTTTGTGTCCAATTCATTTTCTAGTCAGAACAGATCCACCCTGCCATGATGCTAAGCTAACAGTTCATAAAGTCTTTGAATCCATCAGCTTTAGAAATGTCAATATAACAGTAAATAAATGTGTTCTATTCTACAGCAAGATGTAAAACTAATTACCTTCTTAGGGGGAAAAAACTAATTAAATCCTTGAATATTTTTTTGTTTCTGTCCTGTGTGAAAGTGCTCCCAAAGGGAGGACAAATTCTCATTAAAACTGAGGCTAGGATAAAAAAACTACTGCAAAGCAAAATGAGGATCTTAAAGCTCTAAAATGTACTGAACTGAAAGAACCAAACAAAACCGCACAAAGGAAAGTCAAGATTACACAAAGTCTAAGCTGACAAGGCCTGAACAGACACAACAACCAAGTCTACCTAAATAGACGATTCAAAAGCTCTCTAAGCTAAATGGGGGAAAGCAGCACTGACACCTAAAGCTGCTCCCCCAACTGCAAGCCAAGCAGGAAGTTCTTTTAAACTATGAGAGCCAATCACTGGCTCCCATCAGGCTGATTAGGAGATGAGGTACAGCTGCATGAGGGCTTGAGCAGTGGAGGGATCAGGAACCAGATGACATCTGGTCTGATGAATCCTGACTCCTGAACGCCACTCATCTGAACATGCACTGCAGTCTCACGAGGAAACACAGCTGTTTATAAAGTTTTCCTTGTTCCAAAATAAAAATACGTGAAAGTATTTGTTCGAAATAAGTATTCGGAAAAAAAATGTTAATTGTGTCTTTCCGAATACTTTTTTGTATTCAGAACCTCCCCAACTTTCAACTAAACATTTTTTTCAGAAACATCACAACCAAATGGTTTCTGGCCTGTGTGAATTCTCATGTGTTTCTTTAAACCACTCTTTGCACTAAACCCTTTTTTACAAACATCACAACCAAACGGTTTCTGCCCTGTGTGGGTATTCATGTGACTCTTTAAATTACCTTTTTCATAAAATCTTTTCTTACAAACATCACAACCAAATGGTTTCTGCCCTGTGTGGGTTTTCATGTGACTCTTTAAATTACTTTTTTCATAAAATCTTTTCTTACAAACATCACATTCAAATGGTTTCTGGCCTGTGTGGGTTTTCATGTGACTGTTTAAATGATTTTTTTCATGAAATCTTTTCTTACAAACATCACATTCAAATGGTTTCTGCCCTGTGTGAATTTTCATGTGTTTCTTCAAATGACTCTTTTCGCTAAACCCTTTTTTACAAACATCACAACCAAATGGTTTCTGCCCTGTGTGAATTCTCATGTGAATGTTTAAATGATATTTTTCATAAAATCTTTTCTTACAAACATCACATTCAGATAGGTTTTGCCCTGTGTGAATTCTCATGTGTTTCTTATAACTATTCTTTTGACTAAACCCTTTTTTACAAACATCACAACCAAATGGTTTCTCTCCTGTGTGTTGTCTCATGTGTAGAGTCAATGAACTCATATTATAAAACCTCCTTTCGCAAAAATCACAACCAAATGGTTTTTGTCCTGTGTGAATTCTTTTGTGTTTGTTTAAGCTATCCTTTCCCCTAAACCTTTCATCACAAACATCACAAACAAATGGCATTTGTCCTGTGTGAATTCTCATGTGTACTATTAAGCTTCTCTTGTTGCAAAACCTTTTTTCACAAACATCACAAACAAATGGTTTCTGTCCTATGTGAACTATCATGTGCTTCTTTAAACTACCTTTATCACTAAACATACTTCCACAAACATCACAACCAAATGGCTTCTCTCCTGTGTGAATCACCATGTGTTTGAGTAGATAACTTTTATAACTAAATATTTTATCATATTCATCACAATAAAGTGGTTTTCTTCCTGTCTGGACCTCCCTGTGTGAGTCCACATTGTTCTCCACTCCAACACATTTCTTCTGAACCTTGAAGCTTGAAGACCTGACTCTTGAATGCCATGTCTTGTGTGCCTTAAGTGAGCGCTTATTAACAAACTGCTTACCACACTCAGAGCAGCTAACACATTTGTTGACAGTGTTTACACTTGACACAGGACTCCAGTCACTGTCACTGTCTTCAATCTCTGAAGAGCTGGAGTCATCTTCATCATCCTCACTGTCTTCAGTCTCTGAAGAGCTGGAATCCTCTTCATCAGTGTTTCCATCTGGGTCTCTGGGAGTTTCTTCTCCTCCAAAGTCCTCTCCACCAGTTGCTGCTGTCATCTGATCAGCTGAGCTGCTGCTTGGAAGATCTCCATCTTTCATTTGGTGCTGATGAAGCTGTGAGAACAGAGGTTTCTCTTCATCATCCTCACTCTTCAAAGGAACTGGAGTGAATGAACAGCTGGTGGGATCAGTCTCCTCCTTCATGTTGATCTGCTCTCCATCCAGGCTGGTCTTCACCTCCTCCTGTTCCTCCTTCATGTTGAGCTGCTCTCCATCCAGGCTGGTCTTCACCTCCTCCTGTTCCTCCTTCATGTTGAGCTGCTCTCCATCCAGGCTGATCTTCACCTCCTCCTGTTCCTCCTTCATGTTGAGCTGCTCTCCATCCAGGCTGATCTTCACCTCCTCCTGTTCCTCCTTCATGTTGAGCTGCTCTTCATCCAGACTGGTCTTCACCTCCTCCTGTTCCTCCTTTATGGTGAGGGGTTCTGGGTCCTGCTGGTCCACACCAGGTCTCCATTCTTCTTCAGGATCTTCTTCCTTAATCAGCACCATCTGAACATCTGCAGGGAGACCTGAAACACATGCACATGTTGGACACCTTTCACTGAATATTCACACAGACGTCACTTGTCTTATTGCTGAGGTCACCAAGTTCACTGCGGGACTGTCAAAACCACATCTAATGCTGGACGTCAGAAAACCTCCTGAAACTAGATCCATAGAGGACAGGGATGCTCCGATACAGACACTGGCATCGGGTATGGGGCAGATCCTATGGTCGTGTACTCGTACTTGTACTCATAAACATAACCCGATACTTAGAGCCGATACTTAGTTTAGCTCTCCATTAACCTGAAGCGCACACCAGCTGCTAACGGCGCTCACTCTGTAGCAGATGACGTTAACTTACTTGTGTTGTAGTAGTATTTAGTAGTTGTAGTAGTAGTAGTTGTGATTTAGCCGTAGTATATATTTGTATATATATATCTGATTCGTTAGTCTTGACGTCAGGTTCGGTAAAGTTCCAGTAATCCATTCATACAGTAATGCCGACAGGATTTCCCTAGCGTTAGTATGTTTAGCGTAGCCGCTAACGTTTTGCTAACAGAAAACAGTAAACAATAGAAGGAGCCAGTAGAGCTGATTAAAGCTTCTATCAGCCACTACTTCAGAATAAGGCAGAGGCTTAAAGAGACACCGCTTTGGTTCTAATCAGCTGATGGAAAGTTTTTTTGTCCAAAATACTTTGGTGCAGGTATGGCAAGCTGTTCTATCATATAATCAAACAAACTTTGAAATCTCTGCGGCAGGTCATTTGTGTTTTTATTTATCTAAAAGTAATTTTCCCCACATAGAAATCAGCTAGCTGAGATTTAGTCTGAGGGTTTTCATTTTAATTTATTTAGTTTTTCCACATCAGGAGATGTTTTTCAGTCTGTTTTTTCTCAAATTTATTTCATTCAATAAAAACAAACAAAACATACACACAAAAATAAAAAAAACAAAGTTAAAGTTGAATGAAAGGGAGCAGATAGAAGAAATTTTTTTAATGATTTCTGTCCCTTTTATAACTAAAACAACTAAACTCTAACATATTCCACCAAGTGTCTTTCAGTCTCATCCCTTATCCCGACTAGTGTTCATATTCAACCACAGACATCAATTCAATTTACATGTGCATATCCACCCAACATACCCGATCTAATACATCCTTTAAATACCCCCAGTGACCTTGACTCCTTTACCTCCCCATCAAGGTTATTCCATAATTTTACACCTTTTACAGAAATGCCCATTTCCTTTATTTTGGTTCTAATTCTTGTGGTTTTTAAGACTTCAGTTCCTTTCAACATATAGCTACTTTCCCTCTTTTCAAACATTCCTTGAATGTTTGTTGGTAAAGTATTTATATTAGCTTTGTACATTGTCTGCAATATTCTCCAGTTAACTAAATCATGAAATTTCAATGCTTTGTATTGTATGAATAATGGGTTTGAGGGATCTCTATAACGATTATTATTAATGATTCTTAATGCTTGTTTTGTTAAATAAACAATGGTTGTGTACAGGATCCGAAATTAAATTTTTGAGTCACCGGCCAAGTTGGCCGGTAGATGATAAAATCTACCGGCCAAACATACTTTTTACCGGCCAAAATTCTAAATGATTTAGATCTACCCAAAGCATGTTATTCTATAATATGATATTATGTTAGATCCAAACAGAAAGGAATGAATCTTAATTAAATAATCATTAATAAAAACTACTTTTTACTCATTTCAGATTTTTTATTTTATTTTTTAGAAATGTTTTAATGAACTCTCTTAATGAAATCTAGTCAGACTCCTTGTTTTCTCTCCATGAAATCTAGCTTCCTGCTTCTGACAGTCTTACAGCCTCATTGTTGGAGTCCCTTCATCGTCTTATCTCCTAGGACCAATGAGTTGTTACGGGTCTTTTAGCGTACTGGAGGAAAACGGAGCTTCTCATCTGCGCAGATTCCAGTGTTGTGCTAAAATCTGCTCCCCTGAAATACTATGTTCACCTGTGTAGGGAGCGGATAAAACGCACAGCGATTCTGTCAGTGTTTAAAACAAAACAAAAAAATGAATGAATGAATGAAAAAAAAATGTCAATTTAAAATTTGTATTAATGTAATTACTAAGAACTAAATAAAGTACCAACTCTGACACGACTACGTGTTGTGGAAATGTTTTAGAAGTGCTGTGAAGCTTGCGGTTCGACATGGGGGAACAAAAAAATTCAGGGGAATAGACTTTCGCACAACACCTGTTGTGCCCTGTAGCCAGCGTCAACATTATCTCCACCGCCACCTCCAGTTCGCCACTTTTCATTAAATCTTCTGGTTGCCACTGGTCCTGGTGGTTTCTCTTCCAGTTCGATTACTTTTCTTTTTGAAGACTGGCTGACTCCAGTTCTAAACCGCTACATATCGCTGCTAGCTTTAGCACGAAGCTAACTGCTGCTGCCTTGTGAATAGATAGGCAGAAATGCCGGGTGCGACTCTTGCGTTTCGCGTACGTCGCATGCAGGCAGGAGAGGAGCGTCACAGAAACCAATTGAAGACGACTGATAAACAGAACTAAGTTGGTGCAAAAATGTACTCGCCATGTGGCGGATGACGCTCCCGATTTTACTCGCCAAGTGGAGCAATTTGGTCGCATTTGGCGAGTGTTAATTTCGGACCCTGGTTGTGTATACAGTATGATTTAAATGTGGATCCCCAGACCTCTACACAGTAAGTTAAATATGGAACAATCAGTGTATTGTACAGTGAAAACAACCCAGAACTATTCAGTAAGAACTTTACATTATGTAGTAATGCAATGGCTTTGGAAATATTACTTTTTACATAACTTACAGTGCTGCTTGAAAGTTTGTGAACCCGTTGAGCAGTTTAGATGTTTGTGTTGTTTTACCGTGATTTTTTTTATTCTATCATCACCAGGTTTTATGTATGAAATGTCAGATAAATGTTTATCAATTTCATGCACTTGTTTAGTGGGATTTGTTTAAGTAGCCCAAAAACTACATGAAACATGGAATTAGTGTATGTGCAAAAGTAAGTGAATCCCCAGCTGCACTGGTTAAATAAAGCAGGTAACAGACTCAGGTGAAAAACATTTGGGTGCCTAATTGATCATTTAGCAGACCAATGAAATGGGACATCCTCAGGAAAGGGTTTGGCCTGTACTAATTAAAAGAGATAGGAAATGAACCAAACCACTGTGGACCCATACAAATCAACAATGCCAAGAGGAAAGGAAATATCAGACGGCATGAAAAAAAGGGTAGTGACAGCTCATCAGTCTGGGGAGGGCTATAAGACCATCTCCAAAAGATTCCAGCTCCATCCATCAACTGTAAGACAGATCATTTAAAAATGGAGGGCCTTCAACATGACAACAACTTTGCCTAGAAGTGGACGCCCATCAAAAATATCACCCAGAAGCAACAGAAAAATAATGAAGCAGGTAAAGGCCAACCCACACATCACCTCTAGAGAGTTGCAGACCTCTCTGGCAGCATCTGGGGCAAATGTGCATGCGTCTACAATTAGACGAAAATTGAATAGCCGTGACATTCATGGGAGGGTTGCTAGAAGGAAGCCTCTGCTCTCAAAAAAGAACAAAGCTGCCCGTTTCAACTTTGCCAGAGAACACGTGGACAAACCAGAGGCCTTCTGGAAGTCCATTCTTTGGACAGATGAGTCCAAAACAGAATTATTTGGTCACAATCAAAACCGCCATGTTTGGAGAAAAGCCAACATGGCATACAAAGAAAAGAACCTCCTCCCAACAGCGAAATATGGTGGTGGAAATGTGAAGGTCTGGGGCTGCTTTTCTGCTTCTGGACCTGGACGACTCCACATTATCCAAGGAACCATGAATTCTTTGGCTATCAACAAATTCTTGACCAGAATCTCCTGCCATCAGTCAGGAAGTTGAAGTTGGGATGAAAATGGATTATGCAACAAGACAATGATCCAAAACATTCCAGCAAAACTACAAAGGAATGGCTTCAGAGAAAGAGGATTCGCACTCTGGACTGGCCCAGTCAAAGTCCAGACCTTAACCCAATTGAAATGTTGTGGAGAGACTTGAAGAAGTTGGTTCATGCCAGATGTCCCTCCAACCTCTCACAACTGGCTGAGTTCTGCAAGGAAGAGTGGTCAAAAATCCCCATAAGCAGATGTGAGAGACTGGTTAGTGGTTACAGAAGACGTTTAGTTGAAGTAATGGCTGCAAAAGGAGGAGCCACAAGCTACTAATACGAGGGTTCACATACTTTTGCACATGTTCAATTTTAAGTTTTTGTGAAATAAACCACTTTTGTTAAATTATGTATTGAAAATATCTGTGTGTGTGTGTGTCCATCATTTGGAAGGTGTACTTTACAAATTGGGATTTGGATGTCTGTGTAAGAGGGTTAAATTAATGTTTTTTTACAGAACCAGTGAACATGGCTGGGGGTTCACAAACTTTCAAGCAGCACTGTATGTGCGACTTCCAGCTCAGACCCTCATCAATCATGACCTCCCCAAAAATTTGGTTTCTTTAACCCTTTCAATTTCAATTCTGTCTATTTTCAATGATACATCACTGTTTTTCTTGTCATTAAATAATATAAAATTAGTTTTATTAAGATTCAGTGTTAATCTATTTATGTCAAACCAGTTTTTAATTTTTATCAGTTCATTATTTATCACTTAAGTTACTTCATTTATGTCTGATCCTGAATAAAACAATGTGGTATCATCAGCAAATAGAACCTTCCCAAGTAGCTCGGATACATTCACCAGGTCATTAATAAACAGAATGAACAGTTTTGGCCTGAGGACAGACCCTTGTGGCACTCCACAATTAACATCACACATTTCTGACTTAATGTTATTTATCTGAACAACCTGTTTCCTACCCTCTAAATAACTTTTTACCCATTGATGAGCCACTCCTCTTATTCCATAAAGTTGTAATTTGTAAAGTAACCTTGAGTGATCAATGACATCGAATGCTTTCTTTAAATCAATAAAAATGCTGATGAAGTAGTTTCTATTGTCTATTGCTGTTGATATTTTGTCTGTTAAATCCATTATTGCCATTGCTGTTGAATGATTGGTTCTAAATCCATACTGTTCCGGGTTAAGATATTTTTTTCGATGAAATTATCCAATCTTGATAGAAACACTTTTTCCAATATTTTAGAAAACTGTGGAAGTAGTGACAATGGCCTGTAGTTGGTGAAACTGTGTTTATCCCCACTCTTAAATAATGGCACAACTTTAGCTGTTTTCATTGAATCAGGGAATATTCCAGTTGAAAGTGACAGATTACAGATGTAGGTGAATGGATCAATAACAGATTCTATGATATTTTTAACAGTCATCATGTCCAGGTCCTCATAATCAGTTGATTTTTTGCTTCCACAGTTTTTTACAATGTTTCTTATTTCTTCCTTTTCCACTTTGTTAAGGAAAATACTGTTGACATTGTTATTGTATTCAGTTTGTCTTCTATTTTTGGTTTGTTATCCACCCAAACTCTTCCATACATTTACAAAAAAAATTATTGAATTCATCAGTGATTTCTTTTGTATCATAAATGTCTGTTGTCCCTGACAAAGTGGTTTGGGATTGTGGATTTAGTTCTGTCTCTGTTAGTCACCCTGTTTATTATTCCCCATGTAGCTTTAATGTTGTCTTTATTCATATTCAGTAGTGCACCATAGTATTCTTTTTTCTGTTTCCTAATTATTGTTCATTTGTTTTTATATTTTGTATATTTATCTTCTGCTTCCTTTATTCTTGATTTTAAGAAACTTCTATATAACTGATTCTTTTTTGCACAAGTGTTTTTTATTCCCTTAGTCATCCATGGTTGGTTGTCCCTTTTTCCAGTAACCCTGATTAATTTACAATTTTTATTATATGATTTCATCATTGTTTTCATAAAAGATGTATAAGCAACATTAACATCACTAATGTAAACTCCTTCCCAGTTTTGTTCACTCAGATCTTTGTTTAGTCTTTTGTATTTTATAGTGACATTTTGCTTTATGGAATGTTTGTGTTTAGCTATTGCAAAGACAAGTAAATGATCACTAATATCCGTCATCAGTATCCCACTCGTCATGACATCATCCTTTTTATTTCTGAATATATTGTCAATAACTGAAGCACTGTGTGATGTGATCCTGGTTGGTTTATTAATTAGGGGGAATAAACCTAAACTATACATAGACTCAACAAAAACACTAGATGTTCTCTGTTCAGCAGAGTGTTCTAAATTACCGTATTTTCCGGACTATACATCGCTCCGGAGTATATGTTGCACCGGCCCAAAAATGCATAATAAAGAAGAAAAAAACATATATAAGTCGCACTGGACCATAAGTCGCATTTTTGGGGGAAATTTTATTTTATAAAATCCAAG
Source organism: Callopanchax toddi (assembly GCA_006937965.1). Taxonomy (NCBI): domain Eukaryota; kingdom Metazoa; phylum Chordata; class Actinopteri; order Cyprinodontiformes; family Nothobranchiidae; genus Callopanchax; species Callopanchax toddi. The sequence goes on along the minus strand of SSNR01000171.1, from coordinate 213,076 downwards.
ACTAAGAACGGGTATTTCATATTATTAGCTGTTTTCATAAAACAATGCCGGCAATTTGCCACGAAGCCGAGCCGGTATCTGGGAGCCCGTCGTTCATAAGGGTTCAGACTGCGCCGGTAAAGTTGCGCAATCATGTGCTTTTCACAAAAGATTACTCACTGGCGGTATAAAAGGGTTACAGGGGCGGTCTTCGCACTGTTAACGTGCAGGTTACAGAGACGTGAGACGGAAGTAAACAGACAGGCTGCTTCTGCGTCTGCTCATAACGCCAGAAGCAGCCGGATCTCCGCTGAGTTACAAATGCGTAACAGCTGTCTGGCGTTTACCTGATTTTTAAATACTTTTCCAGTCGGGGGTCAGCTCTCCTTTGCTACGTTATTAGCAACACCTCCCTCTGTTGTGATCTTCATTCACAAGTCTGGCGCTGTGGTAATATTACAACCAAGCATGGCGGCTGATTGGTACACAGGCCTACAGCGCCATCTAGCGGTTTTAAAGCGGCGTGAAAGTGAATAAAACATGTGAAATTCTATACTTTGGTGTATAAGTCGCAGGATCCGCTAAATTATGAAAAAAAAGTGCGACTTATAGTCCAGAAAATACGGTAATATTGAAGTCACCACACATGAACAAGGATCTGGGCTAACATGGTGTGATTTTTATTGTTTGGGCTGAAGATGACTTTTTTCTACAACGCCTACATGAGGACAAGGAAATACAGCACTTAATTCGGCTTAAGTGTGATCAATTTTTCTTTCATGTATTCATGCAGAAGTACCTGTCCATAAAACATAACATGTATTCATAAATACACAAAAGGCAAAAAGTAACATGTAATAAATGCACAAGGGTTTATAAAAGGTATACAGTTATGAATGTATTTAATAGAAGTCTTCATCTCATTTCATATTTGATCCTTTCATTGCAAGTTGGTGAAATTGTGTCAAAAGCTGTTCAAACAATGTAACAATTGGGTGACCTCAATCATTGCGCAAATAGAAATAAACATACTGTATATGAATTACAGGAGCCCATTTGGACTTGGGACTACAAAACAAAGCACTGCTGTTAGAAGCTGCTGCAAGGAGTAAGGACACAACACAGCAGTGTGAACTTTGGGGCTGCTGCGTTGTGTCCTTGCTCCTTGCAGCTGCGGCTTACAGTGGTATTTTGTGATAATGTAGTCCCAAATCTAAATGGAGTCCTGTAATTCCTGTGTGTTACAAAGAAAAACTAGAATCAGTGAGTAATTTTATGACTTGCTTTTTCCACCCATGCCCTGACGAGGGGTTTGTTTTGATAATTTACAAGCAGGCAGGCGACAGAAAAAAGTTCATTAATGTTACCACTGATTGATAGTGGGATAATGTTACTGAAGAGTTTGTTCTCTTTCACTCTCCTAATCACCCTTTCAACGTGCACTCTTAGACGTGCTATCTGTTGTGTCTGGAGGACACTCTGGGCAGGCATTCGTTTCATTTTCTGTAGAAAAGGGGGACAGTAAACCTTGCACTTCACCACATCTGAGATCAAAAATCCCTTGTCAACCATGATGGCCACGTCATCCGTGAGTAGGTCAGGTAAGCCTGAACATCTGAAGATTTCCTTGTCACTAATAGACCCCTCATACAAGGAAGACACAAAGGTTATTACACCATGGGGGGCCATCCCAATCAATCCCTTCATGGTGCAGTGAGATGTGGAATTTGAGTACATCTCACTTTGTAGAAGCAGGGATGATGGCGTCTGACATCTCAGCTCAGTGCAATCCACAATAATGATGGTGTCTGAGAAATCCTGGAACACCTCAGGGAGATTGGCTTGCACATCTTCTTTTTCCATCCAGATGCACACAGAGCCCAGAACGGTGTACAGGTAGTTTGTCCATGTAGATATTATCCGGCTAACAGTGGACTGGTGGACAGAAAACCTGTTAGCCAAGTCCCTCTCCTTTAGGCCAGCTGCCAGGTACATCAGGAAGAGGAAGAACTCGTCTATGGGTTGTAAAGACTGTGGGGAGAGATAATATGTGTTGGAGCAATGCAGAATTTTGCTTGAGCTTGTAGAAGATCAAAAAGCAACACAAATACTAACCGTATGTGCAGGACGGACTACAGAGATGGTTTCATTTTTCCTCTCTGCAGCTTTTGCTCTTGAAGTCCGAATCATGAGGGGCAATGATGGCTCGATGAGACTCCAAAAAATCTTCAAATGGCGATAACTGGCAAATCTGAGAAGAAGAAAAAAAAAAGAATATTGTTTCAATAAGTAAAAGCTGGGAAAAGTGTGTATATATATATATATATATATATATACATACATACATACATACACACACATACACACAGGTGAGTAGGAGGGGCAGGTGTGATAATATGAGCAGGGTGGACAAAACACACAATGGCAGGGGTTGAAAAGCAGCTCCTACCATTGTGTGTTTTGTCTTCTCCGCTCTTATTAATTTATTACACACACATATAGTGAGACATGTGCAGTGACATCACTAATGTGAGGAACAATACTGCTGTACAGGTTAAATATATAGGTCTGAAGATAAATTAGGAGTTTGATGCTTTTACTCCCAGGTGAATCACGTTATGTTGCTCATATGTGCCTCTCTACCTGGTATCACCCAAAACACTCACTATATTCTAATAATAATATAAATATATTATAATGAAATGTAGGGTTTAACTTGCCTTGTGTAGAAACGGATGTCATCGTCAGATCCGGCGAATCTCTCTAATCCAAACGAGGACTGGATTTTCAGTTTCTCCATTTCTATAGCCATCGATCTTATCTGTTCTCTTAGCTGCTGGTTTTCGGTCGCTGCCATGTCCATGGCAGCCGGATCTGGGACAGAAGCATAATCGTGGTCCTCCACCACAACACATTCCATAGGTTGTTCATCGGCATCAGTGGAGTTGTCAAAGGACTCCGGCCTGTCAACACGTTCCCATACACTGGGTCTTGATGGGGCGATTTTGAAGTTGTTCCATTTAAATAACTTTGGGACAACTCCTTTCTTCAGCCGTCTCTTCCCTCCTTTGGACTTAGCCTCAGATATATCCTCTGGTAGAAAGTGACGGCTGCACACTTTGCTGTGTGAAGTCACAACAAACCGATCACGCCGAATTAACACTAACCACCGTTTCCTCAGGGCTTCGTCAAGTGGAAAAGCATGAAAACTGAGGCCAGCGCTGTAAGTTGAACTAGCAGTGCACTCTGGGACACAGCAATGTTCGTGGTACTGCTTTTCTTGCTTTTGAAATGTAAATTTCTTAAAAGGGGGGGGCCATTGTTCCATTGTTTTCAGTTGCCGCGACATGTACCAGAAGAGGCTGCCCCGTATCACGTAGAACGGACGTGACGTCACAGTCCTTAGTGCAAAGAGCCTATTGGATGGAAAAACAGATAAATGTGACTTTTTAATTTAAATTTTTTCTGTTGTACCAAACCATGATTTAGTATTAGTACTCGTATTGGTTCTCGGTATCGGCAGGTACTCAAATGTAAGTACTCGTACTCGTTTAGGAAAAATCTGGTATCGGAGCATCCCTACTAGAGGACAGACATCCTTCTGTCTGGCTCCCAGAAGGTGAAAAACAACTTTTTGTTCTTTGATGGAACCAAATCAGCCTGTTGCTAAAAAAGTTGAGTTTGACAGTAGAGGTGGAGGATAATTCAATAACAATATATACCTAATGCAGGGGTTGAAGCAAGATATTTTCTGACGGAAAATCAGCCGCTCGTGGCCACCCCCCGAGCGGCTGATGTGCAGCTGAGGGGTGGGGGGGAATAAGTATATGTAGTAAGCGCAGCTCCTTTCGAGACCGGCAGGTCCACACAGACTTCTGTCCAGGTGGAGGAAGCACGTAATAAAATACGCAAAATCAATGTAGTAATATAAATACTTATTCATTATTTTCTTAAAGAAAAATAACGTCGATTTTGGATGCATGTTAAGACCGGGGATTGAACCCAGGACTCCAACATGTAACACTGTTGCTCTACCGCTAGACCACGCTTCCTTACTCTCTCCCCCTCCCCTTTTTCTCAGTGTCACTCATTTCTTCTCCTACCTTCTACGTTCGCGTGTCAGAGGGAGGCTGATTTGCAGGTCTAATAACATAAATAACCATAATAACACTTTGCTGAGCTGAAAGAGAAACTTCTCTTCTTTCAAAAACCGTTTGAACTTTTTATTGTGGAGTGCAGAAATGTGTCTATTGTCAATGCGGGACCGTGTCTAAATTTGTGGAACGTGTGAAAATAAAAATACGGGACAATTCTGCACAAAACGGGACATCTGGTCACCCTAACCGCTAGCATACATCCTGGACTGAGAGGCTCGTTTTGGACCAGCCTATCCTGATCACGCCTCCTTCACCTGAACACAGCTCCTCACACAGCAGCACCTTGTTCCTCTGGGTGCTGTAGTTTTATTGGTGGGGACTCGTCACCTCCGTCCACGCTAAAGGTGGAACACCGGAGATGTTCGCGCTGCGCCGCGGGCGCGCCGAGGATTTGGCCAGTCTAGTACAGGACCCATTCGGAAAACGGCACCCATGACTTTCATTATTCTCATGTATCTTTATTTATGAGCGAGCGAGAGAGAGATCTGACGGAAATGTTTTCTCTTTTGTCCCAATTGACGGAATTCCGTCCCCACGACGGAGAACTTTAACCCCTGATCTAATGATAGACGTGTGGCTCAATGGGAAAAAAATGGTTTGATATAAAGTTTATCTTTTCTTTTTTTTTTTTCATTTGATCCAACCAGGTAACGTAATACTAGTCATTATTTTCTTCTAACCAATCAGACGCACAGCCCCCCCCCCCTACTTGTCACTTTGAGCTAAATGTTTATTTCCTCCTGTTTTCTCCAGCTCCTCTCTCCAGATGGAAGATCGTCACAATTCAACCTCAACACAGAGCTCTGTTTCACTCCTAGTGTAGGAGCCATAACTAAATTTATATTGAGTATTGATCACTGGGTTTAATGTTTTGAATGTAATGGTGACATGCAGCAGGGGTCACATGGTGCAGGCGGTCGCAATTAAGAGGAGCCGTCATTCTGTCACCAGGTGTGTGGGATGTTGACAGAGAGAGGAGGGCTGGGTAGCCGTAGTTTTGTTGACTGCTTAAAGTTCAGAGTTAATCACGCTACAGTCTGTACTAAAGTTGATCTCGTTTATATAGTCACGTTTAAGGATCTGACCTAATTCAAGGAGTTCCTGTAACAGTAAAAGACTAATAAACCAAAAGAAACACTATTCATGTCCGTGCGTTAATGGGAAGCTGACAGCGCGCCATACAAATAGAACTGGACCCGTCCTCCGCCTCTAAAGCGACTGTGGAAGTTACTACACCTAGTTTACAAAGAGTTCTCTCCACTGACTGAAATGACTTTGGTCATTAATAAAATATTTCTCCTTCTTTACAGGTTCAATTACAAATTATATTTGTAGCTAAAGTGAATTTAATCAGACTTGATTGCTTTGAGAGTTTAATGGTTTATTATTGACACACTGATCATATTTTAATCTGTTTCATAAATCAGAAGAATTCACTTGGTGATTTCAACATTTCCTTGTTGTGACTCATGTTTAACATTAATACTGTTAGCTGTAAATGTGTGTAGGACTCTGACATGTGGCTCAGACTAATTGCTGCAGCTGTAAAGAACACAGTTCTAAACCACTGGGACCAAGTTGAACTAAATACAGCTGATCAATGTGGATGAAGAGTTCTCACTGAGCAGCACCAGTGTGTTGACAGCAGAGAAGCCCTACTACCACGTCACCGAGTGACGGATGAAGAACGCAGCTCTTTGGTGATCAGAGGAGGAATCTGATGTTATGGATGACAAAATGAAAAACTGAGATTGATT
>SSNR01000171.1:180669-203553 GCA_006937965.1 Callopanchax toddi | reverse complement strand
CTGGGGTGGTGTGGTAGGTGTGGGGGGGTGTCTGGGTTTGGGGCATCTGGGGGTTTCCTGGGGCTGGGCTCGTTGGGGGGTCTGACGTAGGGCTGCGTCTCCTGCTGGGGTGGCGTTTTGGTTGCCTCGGGGTGTCCCTCTGGCGGCCATGTCTGGGGTGCTCTGCGGCGGTGGCTGCAGGTAGCCACTGGGTGGCTGGGTCATTCCTGGGGGTCTGGGGGGTTGGGGGCTCGGGTTCTGGGGCGGGACGTCCCTGGGATGGTCCCGGGGGCTCGTGTTCTGCCTGGCGCGTTGCTGGTGGGGGGGCTGGTGTCTGTCCCGGTGCCTGGCCCTGGGGCCTTTGGTGCGCGGGTGGGCCTTGGTACCATCTAGCCATGTGGGGCTGGTTCCATCTGCGCTGGGGGGGAGGAGTCTTGGGTCTGGGGGGGGGGGGTATTTTGCCTGGGGGTCTATGTCCTATGTAAGTTTGTATATGCGTGATTGAGGGGGGTATAGTTACCCTGCTGGGGTGGGATTGGGGGGACTCCGTGGCACTGTGCGGGCTGCTGCCGTGGACCTGGATGGGTGGGCCGGCGATCTCCCTGCCCTGGGTGATTTTTGGGGAACGGGGGTGCTTATTGGGGCCAGCGAGGGAGCTGGCTCCCTGGGAGGGCTTGTCCCCCCCAGTCTTGCCTCCCTGGTCGGGGTCTGCGGTGGGGGGCCGCTTGGCTGCTGCGGTGTGCGCGGTGGTCTGCTTATCCCCACTTCAGCAAGGGAGGGGCCACCTTCTGGATCTCAGGGCCGGCTTCACCCTTAGGGCGCTGGTCCCTGGTCCTGAACATAGAGTGTGCATGGGGAGCGAGAGTGGGTGTATAGCGTCTATTGTGTGTCTTGGTATGTTTGCAGGAATGTGTGTGTGCACGCATGAGGGAGGGAGAGTGATTGTGTCTGTGTGTGACTGTTTTTCTGTCAGTTCTGGTCTCTCCCCCCTTCTGTGACATGCTAGACCCTCCTCTGTAGAGACTATCCTCCCTGGCTGCGCCTCGGCATTGAGTGGTGCCTTTTTCCACTGGCATATTGGGGTGTCTCGGGGTCTGGGACTGGGTGCTGGGGGTGTCTGCTTGCTCTCCCTCCTGTGGCTGCCTGGTGGGATCTGGGCCCCCGGGTGCGGTCGGGCCTCGGCTGGGGCCGGTTCGCTCCTGGGTCTCTGGTTCCGGCTGGATCTGCCCTGAATGGCCGGCTGCGGGCGGTGCCTGTGAGCCCCTCGCCGCGACCCCCGGGGGCTCTAGCGCGGCGACTGCTGGGTGGCCCACGCGGGGTGAACCTCTGCGCTCTCTGGGGGGAGTTTGTGGCTGCCCTGGTGGTGGTCTTCCTGGGTGTCCGTGCCCTGGGTGGCCTCTGGGGCCCGGAGCTCCTCCGTGGGCCTTGGGGGCGGGTCTGTGGCTCCTCGAACTTATTATTGAATGTTTCAATAGAGAAACCTTACATAAACAAGCGCGCATATATACACACACAGGTGATCACAAGCCCTGCTGAAAAAACCAGCATAGACCAGCATATGCTGGTTCCAGCATATGTTGTGTTTTGGTGCTGGTATGCTGGTCCATAGTGATCCATTAGTTCAACCAGCACCAAACCAGCATAGACCAGCATTGACCAGCAAACAAATCTTGATGGTCTTGATTTATATGCTGGTCAATGCTGGTCTATGCTGGTTTGGTGCTGGTTTAGCTGGTAGACCAACATGATTCACTGATTTTGCTCATCTCCTCACCTTAGCAGGTGTTCTAACTGCGGCTGCGCACCACCTGCTCGTAGTTTTACTGATGATGCGTTTAATGCACCTAAAAAACAAGGACACAGGGGTGTAGCAAAGCTTTTCAAAAGTGTGGGGGAAGCGGTCCGTAGATGTCATCGACTACTATCAAAACGTTTCACAACTGAACCGTGTCCTCTTTTTCGAAAATCAAAATATGGTCACCCTATGTCATCAGTCAGTCAATATTCCAAATACAAGATGATACATATTGTTAATATATTACAAAGGACTAACACCGCCCTGAAGTGGATTAAAGTATATCAACATGATAAACAGAAAACCGAGTTAAAGTTACTGTCTTCATATGGATGCTGTGCATTAAATGGTAAATGGATGCTTGTCTTTTATTTTCATTTGAACTAGGGCTGGGCGATATCTCGAGATTTCAGTATATCTCGATATAATTCTAAACGAGATATAACACGGGACTATATCGTTTTATCGATGTAGTTAATTTTGCGTTAAAATGACAATAAATGGGTCGCTATTGGCACCTATTTCTCGTCTCCCAAACACAACCTTTCTGCTCCGCCTCCGTCGCTCCGCGTCCCTTGCCCTCCCCCTCCGCCCAGTGTTGCCAACTTGGCGACTTTGTCGCTGTTCCTAACGACTTTCCGACCCCCCTCGGTGACTTTTTTTCTAAAAAGCGCCTAGCGACAATTTTAGCGACTTTTCTGACAATCTTTAGCTGATTTTTGTAGAACTTTTCTGCCGATATTGCCGGCGTTGTTGCAAAACTCGCCCTGTTGCTGCTCAGCGGAGCCTTTCTCCCTCCCTCTCGGGGAGCGGAAGCAAAGCCTTCTCTCTCTCTCTCTGTTTCCCTCTCTGGGTGTGTGTGTGTGTGTGTGTGTGTGTTTAAACCGCCTGTGATTGGTCAGTTCCACAATGCGCCCCCCCCCCCCAGCAAGCAGCGGGTGACACAGACATTAATAAAGGTGTCTGTGTGAGCTCTGGCATGTGGCTTAAACTTATATCGGTTTTTAAGGGGTTTGCTTCTGGAAAAAAATGAATCTAACAGGGTACAAATGGTTTGGGGGAAGCCCCAATTACACCACAGATAAAATATCGATATATATCGAGTATCGCCATTTAGCTAAGAAATATTGAGATATGACTTTTAGTCCATATCGCCCAGCCCTAATTTGAACAATATCATCAGATGGTTCGTTACATTTAGTTTCATGAGAATTGCATGTGAATGTAACACATTACATCACCACATGTAAGTGGTGAATGGTGGTGGTGCATGTGAATATCAGGACATTAATAAACTATTACAAGACGTTAAAAGACTAATTAATCACTAATCAGCAATTTACTAACATGCAACTGTAGCCGATGTCTCTCGATTCCTCTAGTGTTAGTTCTGCGTTGTGTACACGTGCATGGTGTGGAACCAACGGACAGGAGCCACCAGGATGTTGTAACCAATCAGGCAGGTTTATTCTGTTCAAAACAAAATGTTTTCAGCACAGCACTTCAGACACTCAGACTTCTACATGCACACCTCTCCCCAGCGCAGCTCAGCGCGAACTCACAGTTAAGTGTGTAAAGCCTAGTACATTTCTTTGAATTATTTACTGGTAGTCAAAACCACTATTTACTCAAAACTTTGACTTAAAGTCTAAAACCGAAACAAATTACCTTCCTAACAGTTACAATCTAGTTCTATATTGAATTTAATTAACATGTTTGTTTTTACAGTGAATACAAACGTACAAATGCACAGTTTAACCATATAACACAAAAGAAACAACTCACATACCTGTTCAAAACAAAATGTTTTCAGCACAGCACTTCAGACACTCAGGCTTCTACATGCACACCTTCAAAGAGGAAACAGTCATTTCAAATTACATTAGTATCACAGAACAAGGAATGAAAGCCAAATAACATGACTTGAAGCCTAAAAAAAGTGCTGTACCAAACACTAAAGGCAGCCTAGCATACAAAAAAACTAGGTAGGCGACAACATGAAACAAATGTGAGTTCAACTGATCCGTTTCAAACAGTTTTACTGCATTTTAACACTAGTTTAGAAAGCACAAGTCTCAGCACTCACCTCTCCCCAGCGCAGCTCAGCGCGAACTGAGGAAAGTAGCGCGAACACATAGGAAGTGACATTGTCAACCAAGATAGGAAAATAAAAGCTTCCCCGCCAAAATAAAATATACCACATTTCACAGGGAAATCAAAACAATCGTGGATATACAGAATGGATTTGGGATGGAATATAAACAAGCATTTTCATATCTGTTACACAACCTACGATAAAGTCTGAATTATGAATTAATAATAATAATAATAATAATAATAATAATAATAATAATAATGAATTTTATTTCAGGCGCCTTTCAAAACACCCAAGGTCAGCGTACAATTAAAATCCACAGTAAAAAACTTCAACAAATAAAACCACTAATTTAAACAACAAGCATAAAACAATCAGAATAAAACAGCCATCAGTAATAAGGTGCATAGTAAAAACACAATAAGACAGAAAAATGACAAATTCAACCATCATAGAATCATTAACCAGGATAAAACAACCATAAAACACAGCAATCATTACACAGAGTAGGCAATTACTAACAACACATTTCTGAATGATCTAAGTTCATTACACATTTTCCAACTATTAAACCTAAGTGATGTGTTATTGCATCGTTTGAACCATACAGCTCAACTTATGACCTACAAAGTTCATCACTTGTTAAATGAAGTATTTAGCTGTAAAAATATGTCAACTTGCTTTAACTGACTGTACTACTGAACAAACTGTAACTATAAATTGTAACAACTTAAACTTATGTTTCTTTTATTGTTTCCCTGTGAACCTTCATGAACCCTCTGACATTTCTACAGAAACTGATGCCAATTTAAAACATTTTGGCTCAGTTTAAAAAACTATATGATTAATTCAAAATAAATGTTTTATCTATTCATTTATTTAAATAGGATTTTAGCTTTTACAGTAATTTCACTTACAGTATTTTTCTTCTCTCGCCTTTTTCTTTTCTGCATATTTGTTCCACTGAGTGAGAAACAGGAAAAAAGCTGGATTGTGAGGATCTGACTGAGAGACTGTTTTTTAGGTGACATCTGCTGACATATTCAGGGAAATTGAGAATCAAATAAGCTTTTTCTGGGTAAATACCCAGTGTATTTTCATCACAAGCCGAACATTAGACAATGACAAGAGAGGCGGGATTTATAGCGGGAAGCTGATCGAGGACAGCAGATAAACTATGGAACGACTGACTGGTTAAACACAGAGTCATTGCTGTTAGATCACTGGACGGTTCTCCCCCGCGTCTCTTCAAGGAACGAGTTACAAGGACAGCAGTCGTGAAACAAAACCTCCGTTAAACATGACGTGAACGAGCGCCCACTCGGTGGCGGACACACACACACACACATATGGTGATTGCAGCACCTGCTGCACTAGTGAGCGCGCTCAGTATAAAAGTAGCTTGTGAGATTAAAAAGGCTGGGCACCCATTAACTGATCGATGTAACAATTAGCCTTGCTTCCACTATCGTAACTTTGGGGTAATTTCTGTGAGGGGGAAAGTGACCGGGACATTCCTGTGGCTCGGTCCTCTCAGCTGTTGTGTTTCCATTACAGCCCCCACCTTTCCGGAACTTTTGTTAATAATAGATCAACGATGGACAAAGAAGTGATGGTTGCGGCGTATTTCTCTGTTTTTATACATAGTGATGGGAGTGCTGAACAGAAGGACGAGTATACTTCATGATGAACTAATCCAACCTCGAAGACACGGTTATTTTTGCAAGCTCTGACAACAACACAGGTAATTTATCTCGGCGCGGTCTGCTTTCATCATTTTCCTTCATCCCACAACCAATCAGCACAAGTTAATTGCAACACAAATTGCACCTGTCACCTTGTGCTGGCACCTTTCTGTCTCTACTGTGTATGTAAATACTACTTTTATACTATTCGAAATGTCACTTTATACAACTAATATCAAGCTCATTTGTACTACTCTACATTGTTCTGTTTGCACCATATCAGCCCTGCGTGATAAGTCTCTCTAGTTAATAGAACAGTTATTCAGTTATTTACCTCTTTATTCCTCAAATTTGTGTTCTTGTGTTCTTAATGTTGTTGTTGCGGATTGAGAGAAAATGAAATTTCGATTCTGTATATGTGTGCACTGTACATAGCAGAATTGACAATAAAGCTGACTTTGACTTAACCACATTTGCCACTCCGTCAATCTATCGAGCCGATCCGAGTACCTGCCCCTCATCAGAGACTCCATTGGTCCCTGAAATGGCACTGAAGACGGCCCTCTTGAAATTGCCCGCATAATGGAAACAGTCGCGAGCCGCAAAGTTCCGGTAAAATTACCCTGAAGTTCCGATAGTGGAAACGGGCCTATTGTTTCTACCAATGAGAAACTCACAGGAAAGCTACGTTGTGCCATTTAGCCATCAGTTGTGTTCGATAAACACTGAAGCTACCAGAGCAGTCTGATCCGACAGGTCATGATCAGACCACCGGTTCAGAATCTCTCCATCCCTACTACAAACACTGGACATCTGGCGCGTCTCAAACGGAGCTTTTTTGGGTTTCTCCTTCTTCTTCGTGTGGTTTATTAGCGGTAGCACCACCGGCTTCCGCGGCTATCAGAGGCCGTCAGAAAGGCGGACAACTTTAGATTTCGGAGTTTTACTCAGCATGTTTTATGGCCAACACTTCTTGGGAGTAAACAAGGTCACATTTAAGACTTGACTTAAAGGGACAGGAGGGAATATTTTAAATAAAAATAATCATGCATGGTCAGTTTTAAGTGATGAAGCATTTTAAATCAAAAAGAATGAGGCCACCCAAGTATCATTCCATTATCTTGAACAGGCTGTGAGCTGTAAAATGTTCTGCAATTCGGGAACAAATTTCCCGCACTGTCCTACGGATGTGACGTCAACTGACGCTTAATGCTCGCTCTGGAGAGCTAGAACAGTAATAAGAAATGTATATCCAGTAGGTGGCAGCATTGTACCGTTGCGTTGTGTTGCTGCCTATGGCGGACTTTTTTCGTCTAATCTGTGGTTTTTCTAATAATACAGTTAATGTTATTTTGGCAGTGTTTATGGAGCTGAAAACCTCTCTGATGGATTATAGGGTTTCACAGAGTCAAAAGTGCTGGTATAAATTAGCGCAAAGCGATCTGTGGAAGTTACTGGGTCTCTAGAGTTTAGGCCTCAAATCCCCAGGTGTTTCCTGGACCTCAGCCCGTCTCACAGTGCCTCAAAGGCAGCTGTGCTGTTAGCAATCGCAGCCTTTTCGGGAGAACCGTTGAGAACACCGACTAATTACAGCATGTCTTCGCTTGCCTTTGGTTGAACCTTTATTATGAAATAGTGAGAAGTTTGTGCGCGCTCCCGCTCAAGGCTGCAGCTATTCGGGAGGATCATTTATGAAAGCTGCATCAAGTCCCTTTCATTAAATTTTAGACGTTGGACAAAAATCTGGGCGTTTAGACTTTTTTAGGCCTAAAATTTAACGTCCCGAATTGTACTTTTTAGACGCCGTGGGAACCCTGACAGTCATGTATATATTAATATCACTATCTTAATGAGTTTGTGAATTTAATTCACGATTAGCTTAAATCTTTTCCTACAGAATCCTCTGAGAGGTTGAAGCTGGAACTTGTTAACACCCCCTTCACTTTCTCTGATATGTGACTAGCCTTAAGAAAAAAAAATGTGGTCAGTTGAGGACATCTTAAAAATTTGCGATTAACTACACACTCAGGCGATTAATCGCAATTTAAAAAATTAATCAATTGACAGCCCTAATATGAACATGAAATCACTGTCAATGTGGACATGGATATTAATATCTCCTACTTTAATCACTTGATTAGTTTTCAATAAGAAGTCGATAAAAAGTCCAAATCTTCAGAGCAGAAGTCAGAATCAGGACCAGGTGGAGGATAAACAACAACAAATACAAGAGTTTGTTCTGATTTCCACTTTAGATGAGAGGAACTGAAGGTCAAAGAATTAATATGAACACAAAGACAGGAAGTTTATTATCATCAGTTTATTCAACATGAAAAAAACATTCAGATTAAAAATCTATTTAACTGATCAGCAGCTGACTAATCAACAAGAATCCTACATTTCTAGATCTGATATTACAAACACAAAGTTCTGTTGAAAAATATTTTCTAAATGTAGAAAGGGTTGTAATAATCAAAAATGTCTCCATTAATTAAAAGTTGAAGTCTAAACAAAAATATGTTTTAAATCAATATTTCACGCACAAATAATTATAAAAGATGAATTTAACTTGTTTTACTTTTAATTCATGCCTGTTAGTTTATAAACTTATACACTATTAATACATAAAGTAACTTAATACATTGGAATCAGGATAAAAGGAAGTGAAATCTCTTTGTGTCCAATTCATTTTCTAGTCAGAACAGATCCACCCTGCCATGATGCTAAGCTAACCAGTTCATAAAGTCTTTGAATCCATCAGCTTTAGAAATGCCAACATATAAACAGTAAATATGTGTTCTATTCTACAGCAAGGTGTAAAACTAATTACTTTCTTAGGGGAAAAAACTAATTAAATCCTTGAATATTTTTTTTTGTTTCTGTCCTGTGTGAAAGTGCTCCCAAAGGGAGGACAAATTCTCATTAAAACTGAGGCTAGGATAAAAAACTACTGCAAAGCAAAATGAGGATCTTAAAGCTCTAAAATGTACTGAACTGACAGAACCAAACAAAACCACACAAAGGAAAGTCAAGATTACACAAAGTCTAAGCTGACAAGGCCTGAACAGACACAACAACCAAGTCTACCTAAATAGACGATTCAAAAGCTCTCTAAGCTAAATGGGGGAAAGCAGCACTGACACCTAAAGCTGCTCCCCCAACTGCAAGCCAAGCAGGAAGTTCTTTTAAACTATGAGAGCCAATCACTGGCTCCCATCAGGCTGATTAGGAGATGAGGTACAGCTGCATGAGGGCTTGAGCAGTGGAGGGATCAGGAACCAGATGACATCTGGTCAGATGAATCCTGACTCCTGAACGCCACTCATCTGAACATGCACTGCAGTCTCACGAGGAAACACAGCTGTTTATAAACTTTTTCTTGTTCCCAAATAAAAATATATGAAAGTATTTGTTCAAAATAAGTATTCGGTAAAAAGATGTTATTTATGTCTTTCCGAATACTTCTTTGTATTCAGAACCTTCCCAACTTTCAACTAAACCTTTTTATCACAAACATCACAACCAAATGGTTTCTGCCCTGTGTGAATTCTCATATGACTGTTTAAACGACGTTTTTCACTAAATCTTTTCTTACAAACTTCACAACCAAATGGTTTCTGCCTTGTGTGGGTTTTCATGTGACTGTTTTAAATATATTTTTCATAAAATCTTTTCTTACAAACATCACAACCAAATGGTTTCTGCCCTGTGTGAATTCTCATGTGACTGTTTAAAGACGTTTTTCATAAAATGCTTTCTTACAAACATCACATTCAAATGGTTTCTGTCCTGTGTGAATTCTCATGTTTCTTCAAACCACTCTTTTCGCGAAACCCTTTTTTACAAACATCACAACTAAATGGTTTCTGCCCTGTGTGGGTTTTCATGTGACTGTTTAAATTACATTTTTCAGAAAATCTTTTCTTACAAACATCACAACCAAATGGTTTCTGCCCTGTGTGAATTCTCATATGACTGTTTAAATGATACTTGTCGTAAAATCTTTTCTTACAAATATCACATCCAAATAGTTTTTGCCCTGTGTGAATTCTCATGTGTTTCTTCCAACTATTCTTTAGACTAAACCCTTTTTTACAAACATCGCAATCAAATAGTTTCTCTCCTGTGTGTTGTCTCATGTGTAGAGTCAAAGTACTCATATTATAAAACCTTCTTTCGCAAACATCACAACCCAATGGTTTTTGTCCTGTGTGAATTCTTGTGTGTTTGTTTAAGTTCTCCTTTCCCCTAAACCTTTTATCACAAACATCACAAACAAATGGCATTTGTCCTGTGTGAATTCTCATGTGTATGATCAAGCTGCTCTTTCTGCAAAACATTTTTTCACAAACATCACAAACAAATGGTTTCTTTCCTGTGTGAATTATTGTGTGCTTGTTTAAGTTCTCCTTTCCCCTAAACCTTTTATCACAAACATCACAAACAAATGGCATTTGTCCTGTGTGAATTCTCATGTGTATGATTAAGCTACTCTTTTTGCAAAACCTTTTTTCACAAACATCACAAACAAATGGTTTCTGTCCTATGTGAACTATCATGTGCTTCTTTAAACTACCTTTATCACTAAACATACTTCCACAAACATCACAACCAAATGGCTTCTCTCCTGTGTGAATCACCATGTGTTTGCGTAGATAACTTTTAAAACTAAATATTTTATCACAGTCATCACAACTAAGTGGTTTACCGTTTGTCTGGACCTTCCTGTGTGAGTCTACACTGTTCTTCACTCCAACACGTTTCTTCTGAACCTTGAAGCTTGAAGACCTGACTCTTGAATGACATGTCACGTGTCTCTGAAGTGAGCGCTTATTAACAAACTGCTTACCACACTCAGAGCAGCTAACACATTTGTTGACAGTGTTTACACTTGACTCAGGACTCCAGTCACTGTCACTGTCTTCAGTCTCTGAAGAGCTGGAATCCTCTTCATCAGTGTTTCCATCTGGGTTTCTGGGAGTTTCTTCTCCTCCAAAGTCCTCTCCACCAGTTGCTGCTGTCATCTGATCAGCTGAGCTGCTGCTTGGAAGATCTCCATCTTTCATTTGGTGCTGATGAAGCTGTGAGAACAGAGGTTTCTCTTCATCATCCTCACTCTTCAAAGGAACTGGAGTGAATGAACAGCTGGTGGGATCAGTCTCCTCCTTCATGTTGAGCTGCTCTCCATCCAGGCTGGTCTTCACCTCCTCCTGTTCCTCCTTCATGTTGAGCTGCTCTCCATCCAGGCTGGTCCTCACCTCCTCCTGTTCCTCCTTCATGTTGAGCTGCTCTCCATCCAGGCTGGTCCTCACCTCCTCCTGTTCCTCCTTTATGGTGAGGGGTTCTGGGTCCTGCTGGTCCACACCAGGTCTCCATTCTTCTTCAGGACCTTCTTCCTTAATCAGCACCATCTGAACATCTGCAGGGAGACCTGAAACACATGCACATGTTGGACACCTTTCATTGAATATTCACACAGACGTCACTTGTCTTATTGCTGAGGTCACTGAGTTCACTGCTGGACTGTCAAAACCACATCTAATGCTGGACGTCAGAAAACCTCCTGAAACTAGATCCATAGAGGACAGACATCCTTCTGTCTGGCTCCCAGAAGATGAAAAACAACTCTTTGTTCTTTGATGGAACCAAATCAGCCTGTTGCTAAAAAAGTTGAGTTTGACAGTAGAGGTGGAGGATAATTCAATAACAATATATATCTATTGATAGACGTGTGGCTCAATAGGAAAAAAATAGTTTGATAAAAAGTCTGATAAAAAGGTTTTCTATCTTTTCTTTTTTTTCCCATTTGATCCAAACAGGTAACGTAATACTAGTCATTATTTTCTTCTAACCAATCAGACGCACAGCCCCCCCCCCCCACTTGTCACTTTGAGCTAAATGTTTATTTCCTCCTGTTTTCTCCAGCTCCTCTCTCCAGATGGAAGATCGTCACAATTCAACCTCAACACAGAGCTCTGTTTCACTCCTAGTGTAGGAGCCATAACTAAATTTATATTGAGTATTGATCACTGGGTTTAATGTTTTGAATGTAATGGTGACGTGCAGCAGGGGTCACATGGTGCAGGCGGTCGCAATTAAGAGGAGCCGTCATTCTGTCACCAGGTGTGTGGGATGTTGACAGAGAGAGGAGGGCTGGGTAGCCGTAGTTTTGTTGACTGCTTAAAGTTCAGAGTTAATCACGCTACAGTCTGTACTAAAGTTGATCTCGTTTATATAGTCACGTTTAAGGATCTGACCTAATTCAAAGAGTTCCTGTAACAGTAAAAGACTAATAAACCAAGAGAAACACTATTCATGTCCGTGCGTTAATGGGAAGCTGACAAATAGAACTGATATAGCGCCATACAAATAGAACTGGACCCGTCCTCCGCCTCTAAAGCGACTGTGGAAGTTACTACACCTAGTTTACAAAGAGTTCTCTCCACTGACTGAAAAGCCCAAAGATCCAAAACTCACGAGACGAGACACAAGTTCACGAGACGAGATTTAATAATAATTTCAACAAAAAAAAAACTTTAAAGATCAAATTTATGCATCAAAAAGCCCCCCCCCCCCAACACTTTTAGAAGTTTTTCCAAAAACTCAATGATGTATTTCTTTTTCTGATTTCTTGAATCTTGGGGTGTTAATCAAATTTTCAAGAATTATTTTAAAGATCAAAGTATTGCTGTAAATGTTTTTTCCTGTCTCTCTCCTCCTCTCCTGTCACACCAAAGATAAAAATGTGATTTTAGGTGAAGAGAGGGAGACTTGAACTGCTTAAACAGAGCCATGATATTAAACCTAAAAACAACAGCCGTATACATTTAATATAGTGGAACTATGTTTTTAGACAGTAAAACCTACAGGTCTCTAAACTGACTTTAAAATAGTGCAGGGGACGTGTCTCCCCACCTCACCCCAAATATGTGTCTCTCTGATCTTTCAGTCCTTCTTTACTTCTCTCAGCTCTCTAATGCTGTTATTCTGTCTGTTTTCTTTTCTCTCTTCTTGTTGAAAAATAGAAGCAGTTCAGTTAAACTTCACTCAAACCTTAAAGGATTTGATCATTAATAGAAAAATGACCGTAAACCGTAAACACAAAATGAAAATGAATGAAAAGGAGCTGAGAAGAAAAAAATATAGTATATTTTCTGCCTCTTTTAACAAAACAAAATTCATTAAAATCAGTTTCCACCACATTCATGTTCTAACTTTCAAACTTAGTCACTGAGGCCATCCTGATTTACATTTTTATAATGATAATAATAAACTTTATAAAGCTCCTTCCATACAAATAAAAATTGTCACACAAGGTGCTTTACAAGTTAAAATGACCCCACATAAACCACGTTCCCGTCCCTTCCCCATAAAGAGCACAGACAGAGACAGACAGAGGAAGACAAACATACAAAGGACATTGGGCTGAGTACAGATGAGCAGGAAGATAAGGAAACGCCATCAAAGGAGCCCTCTGCACCAGCAGCAGCAGGTCAACTCAGTTAAAGGTTAGACTAAAAGCAGTTCAACAGACTATAATAACAGACTATAATAAGTTAAAAAGTGGACTAAAAGCAGTTAACCAGCCTGTAATAATTAATATTCAGTTAAAAGCTAGGTTATAAAGGTGGGTCTGGAGCCTTTAAACACATGAACGTTCTCTGCAGCCCTGAGGTTCTCCAGCAGCCTGTTCCAGAGCTGAGGGCCATAATAATAAAAAGACGCCTCGCCGTGAGTATGCGTTCTTACTTTAGGGATGACTAGGAGACGGCTGCCAGAGGAGCGCAGAGACCGCAGAGGTTCATACGGTAAAAGCAGTTCTGAGAGATAAGAAGGCCCAAGACCATTAAGACACTTTAAAACCAAAAGAACCTTAAACTGGATCCTAAAACACACAGGTAACCAATGCAAAGACTTCAGGATGGGTGTAATGTGCTCCTGCCTCCTGGTCTTCGTCAGGACACGTGCTGCTGAATTTTGTAGGAGTTGTAGACCTGAGATACTCTTTTTGGGAAGACCAGAAAGCAAAACCTCAGTTTTGTCCCGGTTGAGCTGGAGAAAGTTTTCTGCCATCCAGGATTTGATGTCTGAAATACAGTTAAAAAGAGCATCCAGTGGCTGTGTGTCATCAGGAGACACGGAGATGAACAGCTGTGTGTCATCAGCATAACTGTGAAAATTAACACCGTGTCTTCTGATGACACTGCCAATAGGAAGCATATAGAGGTTAAAAAGCACTGGGCCTAAAACTGAACCCTGGGGCACACCACATGTTGTCCTGTGGACCTTAGAGGAGCAGGTATCTAGACTTACCATAAAAGTCCTCTCTGTGAGGTAGGATGTGAACCATTTGTGAACCATAATGACCTAATACCCTTGATTGAATACATTTTAATATAATTACTGACTTTGTTTTCCATAATTTTACACAGTTAACTGAAATACTCAGTTCCTTCTCTTCGGTGTAATTCTTCCTACTATGTTGATGACATCCCCCTCCACTGGACAGCCCACCACCACGATTTAAAACATTTCTAGGGGAATATAAGTGGTGGGCTGTTAATGCCAGACTTTTTATCGCGTGACAAAAAAATGCCGTTAATCTAAATTGGGTTCCTGGGTCTGTTAGCCTGGTAAACCAGACTATATATGTGGACATATGGTCTGGCCACAGTCCATTGAAATGACTCATTCATAGGGGCGGGATCAACGGTTGTCAATCAAACTGTCTTTACATGCTATTGGATAACGCTAGGATCAATCAGAGCCATTTAGCAACAACCGGAACCAGCTGGTAAATAAACTTTTGTGTGCTGTCATGTTTTTTTTTTTTTTTTTAACCCCGTGTCCTGTCCGGCTGTGGAGCAAACAGAATAATGTCTGAGTGCCAAAAACAAGCCCAACAGTGTTGCTGTTTCAGGTGAGAGGTTACAGCCACTGCTATAATGCTCAACCTGACTTGCATTTAAATATAACCCCCAAAACTTTATTAGAACATTTTTATGGTTGATTTGAATCCCAATGGACACAAAGACTGAAAAGAAGAGTGGGGGAGAAAGCAAACAGAAAAAGAAGAGAACAAGAGACGTGAAGAATCCACTTCTAGACCTGCAAATAAAGCACAAACAAGCAAACAAAACAGGGAGAAAAGATACAACAGCAACAAGCAGCATATGAATATACAACAGTTGTGATATTCTTCAAATGTATACGGTAAAGACTAATTCAAGAGAGTTCAGTGTCAACCACAGCCCCAGTCCATGTGTCTGAAAACACCTGAGTCCGTCTTTATGTGAACATCTTGTGATCACCTGTGTGTGTGTATATATGTGCGCTTGTGTATGTAAGGTTTCTCTATTGAAACATTCAATAATAAGTTCGAGGAGCCACGGACTCGCCCCCAAGGCCCACGGAGGACGCGGAGGAGGTCCAGGCCCCAGACGTCCAGAGGCCACTCAGGGCACAGACACCCCAGGGAGACCACCACCAGGGCAGCTGCAAACTCCCCCCCAGAGAGCGCAGAGGCTCACCCCACGTGGGTCACCCGGGAGTCGCCGCGCTAGAGCCCCTGGGGTCACGGCAAGGGGCTCACAGGCACCGCCCGCAGCCGGCCATCCAGGGTAGATCTAGCCGGAACCAGAGACCCGAGACCCAGGGGCGAACCAGTCCCAGCAGAGGCCCGACCGCACCAGGGGGCCCAGATCTTGCCAGGCAGCCACAGGAGGGAGAGCAGGCAGACACCCCCAGCACCCAGCCCCAGACACCCCAATACGCCGGCGGAAGAAGGCACCACCCAATGCCAACAAAAAGGGAGCGGCTTTTTGATACTGGCGCACATGCAGCCAGCAGCGACACTGTGCACGCACACGTGAAAAGGCGTCATGCTGCTTGTCGTTTCTTTGACATCATATGGTGTAAAAAGCCATTCCTGGCTTTTGAGAACTGAAGTGACGAATTTCTAACTTTAAACTAACTTGAACGGCGCAGCGTTTTAACAGCTGACTGTCTGATCAACAGGAACGCTGTGTCTGATCGCTGGGTTCAACACAGAGCTTCAAGAGGAGCTGGCACTGACTCCACGCCCACCAGGCCCCCTCCCCTCCTCTCCTCTTTAACAATTTACTTAAAGGAGCCACAGGAAAATAAAGAAAGAGAATAAAGAAATGACAAAAAGAAACCTGTAAATAAACAGAAAGAGGATCAAATCAAATCAAATCAAACTTTATTTATATAGCACCTTTCATGCCCCAGCGAGCAACACAAAGTGCTTGACAGATTAAAATGACCCATACAACCCACATTCCCTCCCCTTCCCACACACAGAACAACCATGACACGCTCCCCTCCCAGTCCAAAACCCATTCCCAGGCACACATACACCCACACATACACATAAAAACCACAGTAAACACTACGTTGAGCTCAGATGGCTCCAGTAATGAGAAACACGCCATCTAGTGGGCCCTCTGCCTTGTCAGCTGTAGAACCAGGTCAGCAGCCAACACACCAACCAAGGGCACCCGGGTATGGAGGGTGGCAACCCCCGCCACTGCCCGGGCCCTACCGGGGAGCGCCCGAGCCGCCACCGCCGACCACCGGTCCCAAGGCAGAGGGCTCCACAGAGGAAACACTGGAGGATTAAAATGCATAGCATATAAAATAACGAGAACTTATATGAATAGTAAAATGACCAATAAAATCCAAATAAAAAACTAAATAAATAATAATCAGTTAAAAGCTAATCTAAAAAGGTGGGTCTTGAGTCTATTCTTAAAAACCTGAACGTTCTCTGCGGTCCTGAGGTCCTCCGGCAGTCCGTTCCAGAGGCGAGGGCCGTAATAACTAAAAGAAGCTTCGCCGTGGGTGTGTGTCCTGACTTTAGGGATGACTAGGAGACGGCTGCCAGAGGAGCGCAGTGACCGCGAGGGTTCATATGGCAAAAGCAGTTCAGAAAGATAAGAAGGGATAAGAAGGAGAGAAAAGGAGGGGAGAAAATGCAAAGAGGAAATATTAAGAGGAGGAAATAAATCAATGTATGATTAGAAAAGAAGTAGCAAATTAATCAAATAATACAGAATAAATAAAAAAATAAAGAATGAAATATGAGTTAAACATATTGTATTAAATAAATACAGCATATGAAAAATGATAAAAAGAAAACCAATAAAATAGGAAATAAAAGGGAAAGTCAGATAATCATGATCATGTTAAATTAATACAGTTGAAAATGACTAAAAATATTAATTTATGTCAGACATAATAAAATATTTTTGAAAAATACATGTTTGAAAGTAACAGTAGTGCTGTAAGTTTATTGAACTAAATCAGACCTATAGTTTGTACTTAGAAATCATTTTCTCTGAGGTTTTTTATAAAAAGCAATTATCGGTTGATTATCGGATATACGAAGAAGAAATTATCAGTTACCTGTCCTAAGAATTCAATATCGTGCATCTCTATAATATATTATATTTGGTCTGGGGGGGGGGGCTTAGTGACAGATTATAATAATCTGTATTTCACTAGGGTCTGGTCTTATGTTCTATAACTGCATATTGGTCTATCTTGCTTTGCACACACTTTAATTTTTTAAGCCTTCATCTGTAAATTTCACTCGTCACAAATTCTACATAGTGTGTATATAATGCTCATACTGTTTATGATGTCCCTATGTCTTGATCTATTACTTAATGTTAAATTTTTCTTTTATTTTCATCCTGCTACTTATCTTAACTGTTATTACACAGTCAGTTGGATCAGGGACACATTTCACTACAAATTGTACTCGTGCATCTGGAATGTGACAAATAAAACTCTTGAATCTTGAACAACCGGGACTAGCGAGCGCTTAGCTTCCGTTAGCTTAGCATGCTAACCGCCCGCCCGGAGACAATCTTCTTCATCAAGTCGTTCTTTCAACACAAACACGGCGGACCTTCACCACATGCTCTCTAACAGCGCTGATATACCCGGGACAGCTTTCATGGCTTTGTTAACTCAACACAAACATGACGCTAAACCCACGTTATGTGGAGAGAGAGCGCTAAACCTACACCTACCTGCTCCAGCTTCCAGCACTGCGTCGCTGCTGGGGCAGCCGGGAGCGCGCCTGAAGGACCCCTCAAATGCAGCAGCGACAAACCACCAGTAGGTGGCGAAAAACAGCTAACAATCACTGCACAGCGGTTTGACTGAAACTTTTCATCTCTGTTAAATAAAGCTTTAGTCTGTTCCTTGTGTTGGAGCGCCATCTAGTGTCCAATCAGCTTCTTTAACTGATCTTCAGACTGTTTTGAAGCTGGATTTAGAAACTTTGAGGGCTTTTTGAAGCTCTTTCTGTCAAATGTCTGATTATTACTAACATGATCCTGTCAGAAGATGTCAAAAAGTCAACAAAGTTTGTCAGAATATTCATGTGAAGTCATTTGATTCCTGAGGGGAAATCCATTTCAAGAAAACCAAATCAAAGTTGAGGAAATGATTTAACAACACAACATTGTGCTGATGTGAACACATTTGTGTGTCAAACTCTTGAACACACTGACTGTTGAAAGCAGCACTAAATGTGTTGTCCTTAACGCGACATGCTGCTGTTCAAATGTAGAGGAAACCTGTTGTTTCTGACATCTGTTTAGAGAGTTTCACAGTGAAGATGAATCAACAGCTGACTTGTTTTAGTCAAAGCAAACTTTGTTGTCATCTGTGCTGCATCCTGTACAGGTTGACAGAGAGACGAGACGACGTGGCTCCAGCTTCAACACACAGAACAACAGACACATAGAGAAGGTCAGATCACATCTACACTACACACACTGTTCTGTGTGTTAAAGGGACGTCAGAGTTAGAATTAGCAGCAGTTTAAGGAGACGCTGCTGGACTGTCTGGACCAACCACACAGTTCTAGATTGTCCATGAACATTTGACATTTGACTCATGAATGTTTCAGCAGAGAGACTCCACTATTTAGAAAGCTCTAAAAACTGAAACCAAACTGTTCTCTAAATGTTTAAAAAGACTCAAGCTGAGAAACTTTGGATCTGATTGGACAGAAACACAACCCTTCTTATGCTGTTCAACTCTTTACAACATGACATCATCTCATTGTGTGGTGGAAACACCCACCTCATTACCATACAGGATAAGGAAAAATATATGTGGAAATAAATAAATGTATTAAGTCATACATATGACTTAGACAGAGTGGATCATGGTATTTTATGGGGTTCATATAGGTCCTATTTGACTGAGCGTACCTTCTGTGTCTGCCTTGGGGACCATGTGTCCTCCTCTGCTCCTTTCTTGTGTGGGGTCCCACAGGGCTCAGTTTTAGGGGCCCCTCCTTTTCACACTGTACCTGTCCCTCTTGGATCTATTTTCAGGAAGTATGGAATCTGTTTTCATTGTTATGTGGATGATACACAAATTTATGTCCCGCTAAAGAAAAAGGACTCAAAATCTTTGGACTCACTGTTCTTATGTCTTGATGACATAAAAGCCTGGATGGCTGTGAATTTTTTTAAGTTTAATGAATAAAAGACAGAGGTAATTGTCTTCAGAATCTCCACTGAGACCCCCCCCCCCCATGTAGACGTTGGTTCCCTGGCCCAGTACATCAGGCCAACTGTCACAGACCTAGGGGTCAAAGTAGATGCAGGGCTCAAAATGGAAAACCAGCTCAGAGCAGTTGTTAAATCTACTTTTTAAGAATTTGCGGCGACTAGCTAAAATAAAGCCAATCTTTTCCCAGAGGCACTTTGAAACAGTGATCCATGCCTTGGTTACCACCAGGCTGGATTACACTTTATAAAGGAGTCAGTGAATCCTGCATCGCTCAGCTTCAGAACACTGCTGCTCACCTTTTAACTGGCAAACAAAAGTTTGACCATATTTCCCCCATTTTAGCCTCCCTGCACTGGTTCATTTTAGGATTAAGTTTAAAATTATTTTATTTGCTTTTGATGCCTTAAATGGCCTGGCCCCTCCCTACCTGTCTGAGCTGCTGCATCATTAAACGCCCGCTCGTTCGCTCAGCTCCTGAGTGTGCCAGAGACAAAGCGTAAGCTCTGAGGAGACCGTGAGTTTGCTGCGGCAGCTCCTAAATTATGGAACGGTCTTCCTTTAGACACCAGTCAGGCCTCTTCCTGTCTGACTTTAAATCCCTCCTGAAAACTCTCCCAGGCTTTTGACTCCATCTGAGGTTGACTTTACATTTCTCTCAGTTTTTAGCATTTATTTTCTTTTATGCTAACTTTTAAAATTGTTTTATCCTGTTTGATTTTATGATCATTTTAATACAGGGCTGTTTTATTAGTCACCTGTTGGTTTTACCGTGATTTTATGGCATTTGATGAATGTTTATTTGTGTTCAGCACTTTGGTCCTGTGGGTGTTTTAAGTGCTCTATAAATAAAGCTGGTATGGTATGGTGTATATATATATATATATATATATATATATATATATATATATATATATATATATATATATATATATATATATACACCATACCATACCAGCTTTATTTATAGAGCACTTAAAACACCCACAGGACCAAAGTGCTGAACACAAATAAACATTCATCAAATGCCATAAAATCACGGTAAAACCAACAGGTGACTAATAAAACAGCCCTGTATTAAAATGATCATAAAATCAAACAGGATAAAACAATTTTAAAAGTTAGCATAAAAGAAAATAAATGCTAAAAACTGAGAGAAATGTAAAGTCAACCTCAGATGGAGTCAAAAGCCTGGGAGAGTTTTCAGGAGGGATTTAAAGTCAGACAGGAAGAGGCCTGACTGGTGTCTAAAGGAAGACCGTTCCATAATTTAGGAGCTGCCGCAGCAAACTCACGGTCTCCTCAGAGCTTACGCTTTGTCTCTGGCACACTCAGGAGCTGAGCGAACGAGCGGGCGTTTAATGATGCAGCAGCTCAGACAGGTAGGGAGGGGCCAGGCCATTTAAGGCATCAAAAGCAAATAAAATAATTTTAAACTTAATCCTAAAATGAACCAGTGCAGGGAGGCTAAAATGGGGGAAATATGGTCAAACTTTTGTTTGCCAGTTAAAAGGTGAGCAGCAGTGTTCTGAAGCTGAGCGATGCAGGATTCACTGACTCCTTTATAAAGTGTAATCCAGCCTGGTGGTAACCAAGGCATGGATCACTGTTTCAAAGTGCCTCTGGGAAAAGATTGGCTTTATTTTAGCTAGTCGCCGCAAATTCTTAAAAAGTAGATTTAACAACTGCTCTGAGCTGGTTTTCCATTTTGAGCCCTGCATCTACTTTGACCCCTAGGTCTGTGACAGTTGGCCTGATGTACTGGGCCAGGGAACCAACGTCTACATGGGGGGGGGGGGTCTCAGTGGAGATTCTGAAGACAATTACCTCTGTCTTTTATTCATTAAACTTAAAAAAATTCACAGCCATCCAGGCTTTTATGTCATCAAGACATAAGAACAGTGAGTCCAAAGATTTTGAGTCCTTTTTCTTTAGCGGGACATAAATTTGTGTATCATCCACATAACAATGAAAACAGATTCCATACTTCCTGAAAATAGATCCAAGAGGGACAGGTACAGTGTGAAAAGGAGGGGCCCCTAAAACTGAGCCCTGTGGGACCCCACACAAGAAAGGAGCAGAGGAGGACACATGGTCCCCAAGGCAGACACAGAAGGTACGCTCAGTCAAATAGGACCTATATGAACCCCATAAAATACCATGATCCACTCTGTCTAAGTCATATGTATGACTTAATACATTTATTTATTTCCACATATATTTTTCCTTATCCTGTATGGTAATGAGGTGGGTGTTTCCACCACACAATGAGATGATGTCATGTTGTAAAGAGTTGAACAGCATAAGAAGGGTTGTGTTTCTGTCCAATCAGATCCAAAGTTTCTCAGCTTGAGTCTTTTTAAACATTTAGAGAACAGTTTGGTTTCAGTTTTTAGAGCTTTCTAAATAGTGGAGTCTCTCTGCTGAAACATTCATGAGTCAAATGTCAAATGTTCATGGACAATCTAGAACTGTGTGGTTGGTCCAGACAGTCCAGCAGCGTCTCCTTAAACTGCTGCTAATTCTAACTCTGACGTCCCTTTAACACACAGAACAGTGTGTGTAGTGTAGATGTGATCTGACCTTCTCTATGTGTCTGTTGTTCTGTGTGTTGAAGCTGGAGCCACGTCGTCTCGTCTCTCTGTCAACCTGTACAGGATGCAGCACAGATGACAACAAAGTTTGCTTTGACTAAAACAAGTCAGCTGTTGATTCATCTTCACTGTGAAACTCTCTAAACAGATGTCAGAAACAACAGGTTTCCTCTACATTTGAACAGCAGCATGTCGCGTTAAGGACAACACATTTAGTGCTGCTTTCAACAGTCAGTGTGTTCAAGAGTTTGACACACAAATGTGTTCACATCAGCACAATGTTGTGTTGTTAAATCCTTTCCTCAACTTGGAAAATGGATTTCCCCTCAGGAATCAAATGACTTCACATGAATATTCTGACAAACTTTATTGACTTTTTGACATCTTCTGACAGAATCATGTTAGTAATAATCAGACATTTGACAGAAAGAGCTTCAAAAAGCCCTCAAAGTTTCTAAATCCAGCTTCAAAACAGTCTGAAGATCAGTTAAAGAAGCTGATTGGACACTAGATGGCGCTCCAACACAAGGAACAGACTAAAGCTTTATTTAACAGAGATGAAAAGTTTCAGTCAAACTGCTGTGCAGTGATTGTTGTCTGTTTGTCGCCACCTACCGGTGGTTTGTCGCTGCTGCATTTGAGGGGTCCTTCAGGCGCGCTCCCGGCTGCCCCAGCAGCGACGCAGCGCTGGAAGCTGGAGCAGGTAGGTGTAGGTTTAGCGCTCTCTCTCCACATAACGTGGGTTTAGCGTCATGTTTGTGTTGAGTTAACAAAGCCATGAAAGCTGTCCCGGGTATATCAGCGCTGTTAGAGAGCATGTGGTGAAGGTCCGCCGTGTTTGTGTTGAAAGAACGACTTGATGAAGAAGATTGTCTTCGGGCGGGCGGTTAGCATGCTAAGCTAACGGAAGCTAAGCGCTCGCTAGTCCCGGTTGTTGTAGTAATGGTTGCTTTGTGTTGTTGCCCTGAACAGAGCCATGATGCAGTTGTCTCACACTGACGGAGCATTGTGTGTTTGTTTCTTTGAGCAGATCCCTGCCAGTAAAGAACATTGAAGAGCAGCCCTGTGTCTGTGGCCTGATTGGACAGCTGTGCTGAAATTGGTGACGTGAAGCGACAACAGCACAACTCCGGTTCCCCTGGAGCAGCAACCACGGTTCCATCAACACTTCCTGAAGCT
>SSNR01000171.1:166379-180659 GCA_006937965.1 Callopanchax toddi | reverse complement strand
AGCTTCAGGAAGTGTTGATGGAACCGTGGTTGCTGCTCCAGGGGAACCGGAGTTGTGCTGTTGTCGCTTCACGTCACCAATTTCAGCACAGCTGTCCAATCAGGCCACAGACACAGGGCTGCTCTTCAATGTTCTTTACTGGCAGGGATCTGCTCAAAGAAACAAACACACAATGCTCCGTCAGTGTGAGACAACTGCATCATGGCTCTGTTCAGGGCAACAACACAAAGCAACCATTACTACAACAACCGGGACTAGCGAGCGCTTAGCTTCCGTTAGCTTAGCATGCTAACCGCCCGCCCGAAGACAATCTTCTTCATCAAGTCGTTCTTTCAACACAAACACGGCGGACCTTCACCACATGCTCTCTAACAGCGCTGATATACCCGGGACAGCTTTCATGGCTTTGTTAACTCAACACAAACATGACGCTAAACCCACGTTATGTGGAGAGAGAGCGCTAAACCTACACCTACCTGCTCCAGCTTCCAGCGCTGCGTCGCTGCTGGGGCAGCCGGGAGCGCGCCTGAAGGACCCCTCAAATGCAGCAGCGACAAACCACCGGTAGGTGGCGACAAACAGACAACAATCACTGCACAGCAGTTTGACTGAAACTTTTCATCTCTGTTAAATAAAGCTTTAGTCTGTTCCTTGTGTTGGAGCGCCATCTAGTGTCCAATCAGCTTCTTTAACTGATCTTCAGACTGTTTTGAAGCTGGATTTAGAAACTTTGAGGGCTTTTTGAAGCTCTTTCTGTCAAATGTCTGATTATTACTAACATGATTCTGTCAGAAGATGTCAAAAAGTCAATAAAGTTTGTCAGAATATTCATGTGAAGTCATTTGATTCCTGAGGCGAAATCCATTTTCCAAGTTGAGGAAAGGATTTAACAACACAACATTGTGCTGATGTGAACACATTTGTGTGTCAAACTCTTGAACACACTGACTGTTGAAAGCAGCACTAAATGTGTTGTCCTTAACGCGACATGCTGCTGTTCAAATGTAGAGGAAACCTGTTGTTTCTGACATCTGTTTAGAGAGTTTCACAGTGAAGATGAATCAACAGCTGACTTGTTTTAGTCAAAGCAAACTTTGTTGTCATCTGTGCTGCATCCTGTACAGGTTGACAGAGAGACGAGACGACGTGGCTCCAGCTTCAACACACAGAACAACAGACACATAGAGAAGGTCAGATCACATCTACACTACACACACTGTTCTGTGTGTTAAAGGGACGTCAGAGTTAGAATTAGCAGCAGTTTAAGGAGACGCTGCTGGACTGTCTGGACCAACCACACAGTTCTAGATTGTCCATGAACATTTGACATTTGACTCATGAATGTTTCAGCAGAGAGACTCCACTATTTAGAAAGCTCTAAAAACTGAAACCAAACTGTTCTCTAAATGTTTAAAAAGACTCAAGCTGAGAAACTTTGGATCTGATTGGACAGAAACACAACCCTTCTTATGCTGTTCAACTCTTTACAACATGACATCATCTCATTGTGTGGTGGAAACACCCACCTCATTACCATACAGGATAAGGAAAAATATATGTGGAAATAAATAAATGTATTAAGTCATACATATGACTTAGACAGAGTGGATCATGGTATTTTATGGGGTTCATATAGGTCCTATTTGACTGAGCGTACCTTCTGTGTCTGCCTTGGGGACCATGTGTCCTCCTCTGCTCCTTTCTTGTGTGGGGTCCCACAGGGCTCAGTTTTAGGGGCCCCTCCTTTTCACACTGTACCTGTCCCTCTTGGATCTATTTTCAGGAAGTATGGAATCTGTTTTCATTGTTATGTGGATGATACACAAATTTATGTCCCGCTAAAGAAAAAGGACTCAAAATCTTTGGACTCACTGTTCTTATGTCTTGATGACATAAAAGCCTGGATGGCTGTGAATTTTTTTAAGTTTAATGAATAAAAGACAGAGGTAATTGTCTTCAGAATCTCCACTGAGACCCCCCCCCCCCATGTAGACGTTGGTTCCCTGGCCCAGTACATCAGGCCAACTGTCACAGACCTAGGGGTCAAAGTAGATGCAGGGCTCAAAATGGAAAACCAGCTCAGAGCAGTTGTTAAATCTACTTTTTAAGAATTTGCGGCGACTAGCTAAAATAAAGCCAATCTTTTCCCAGAGGCACTTTGAAACAGTGATCCATGCCTTGGTTACCACCAGGCTGGATTACACTTTATAAAGGAGTCAGTGAATCCTGCATCGCTCAGCTTCAGAACACTGCTGCTCACCTTTTAACTGGCAAACAAAAGTTTGACCATATTTCCCCCATTTTAGCCTCCCTGCACTGGTTCATTTTAGGATTAAGTTTAAAATTATTTTATTTGCTTTTGATGCCTTAAATGGCCTGGCCCCTCCCTACCTGTCTGAGCTGCTGCATCATTAAACGCCCGCTCGTTCGCTCAGCTCCTGAGTGTGCCAGAGACAAAGCGTAAGCTCTGAGGAGACCGTGAGTTTGCTGCGGCAGCTCCTAAATTATGGAACGGTCTTCCTTTAGACACCAGTCAGGCCTCTTCCTGTCTGACTTTAAATCCCTCCTGAAAACTCTCCCAGGCTTTTGACTCCATCTGAGGTTGACTTTACATTTCTCTCAGTTTTTAGCATTTATTTTCTTTTATGCTAACTTTTAAAATTGTTTTATCCTGTTTGATTTTATGATCATTTTAATACAGGGCTGTTTTATTAGTCACCTGTTGGTTTTACCGTGATTTTATGGCATTTGATGAATGTTTATTTGTGTTCAGCACTTTGGTCCTGTGGGTGTTTTAAGTGCTCTATAAATAAAGCTGGTATGGTATGGTGTATATATATATATATATATATATATATATATATATATATATATATATATATATATATATATATATATATATACTTATTTATTTATTCATTTTTTGTTTATTTATTGTCCGTTATGACATGATCAGTCGAGCTAAATGTGAGAATGAAATTAAATCATTTCAAATGTTTGGACCACCAGCACCACCAACTAGTCGTGTCAAATTGACTTTGTAATATCACAGAGGGGAGGCTGTTGAATCAAATATCCATAACATCACAAATCTTTAAAGGAGCAACAGAAGCTAATGATGTAGCATTGAAACTGACACATTATCAACAAGATCATCAGGTAGTGAAGAAGTCAGCTTTAGGTCGCTGTCTTCTGTCACCTTGCTCTGTGGGACTGAAGAAAAGAAGAATGGAGGAGATTCTTCAACTTTAGTTCCAGCATCCTCTGATCAGCATCCACTGAAATGAAACTGAGTAACCAGTTGACTCTAATAGATTACTACATGAAATATTTAGGCCTCACTGTCAATGTGGACATGGATATTAACATCTCCTACTTTAATCACTTGATTAGTTTTCAATAATAAGTCGATAAAAAGTCCAAATTTGCAGAGCAGAAGTCAGAATCCTGAAGTTCGCAGACGATACAACTGTGGTGGGACTAATCTCCGGGGGGGATGAGTCTGCATATCGGGACGAGGTGGAGCGGCTGGCAGCGTGGTGCACAGATAACAACCTGGCTTTAAATACAACAAAAACAAAGGAGATAGTTGTAGACTTCAGGATGAATAAGGTTGACATTCAGCCCCTGTTTGTCAATGGAGAATGTGTGGAGAGGGTGTCAGACTTCAGGTTCCTGGGGGTCTACATAGAGGACCATCTGACCTGGGGCACACACACTGAGGCTGTCATTAAGAAGGCGCAGCACTGACTGTACTTTCTGAGAACATTAAGGAACAACCATCTCAGACAAAAACTGCTGCATTGAGAGCATTCTAACATATTGCATGTGTGCGTGGTTCTCCAGCTCTACAGCTGCAGAGAAGAAAGCACTTCAGAGGGTCGTCACCAAAGCGGGAAAGATCAATGGCTGCGCTCTCCCCTCTATGGAAGATCTCTACAGCTCCCGCTGTCTTGGGAAGGCACACAGTATTCTCAGGGACCCATCTCATCCCGGACACTCGCTCTTTGAACTGCTGCCCTCGGGCAGACGCTTCAGAACAATTAAAGCGAGAACAAACAGGATGAAGAACTGTTTTTATGCCAGAGCGATAATTGCACTCAATGCTGAGGAAACCTGAACATGGGAATTGTGCAATAACTGCAGTGTGGGATGTTTGATTTAAAAATTTTTTTTTAAATTCTTAACCCTTATCAACTGCTGTTTTAGTATTTTATCGTATTTTAGTATTTATTTTTTATGTTCAGGCACCTTAAGGATTGCACTCTCAATTTCGTTGTACCTGTACAATGACAGTAAAGGTGATTCTGATTCAGAATCAGGACCAGGTGGAGGATAAACAACAACAAATAAAAGAGTTTGTTCTGATTTCCACTTTAGATGAGAGGAACTGAAGGTCAAAGAATTAATATGAACACAAAGACAGGAAGTTTATTATCATCACTTTATTCAACATGGAAAAAACATTCAGATAAAAAAAATCTACTGAACAGATCAACAGCTGACTAATCAACAAGAATCCTACATTTCTAGATCTGATACAAAGAACACTAAGTTTGTAAACTAAATTTGTCCAGGGGGTGGTGATTTATCCTCCCTCTGCTTTTGCTGTCCCCCCCTCTGGTCATTAATCTTAGCCTAATTTCATTCTTAAATAATATTTTACATAAACGTCACAACCAAATGGTTTCTGATATCCACAGCTAAACTATTTCTCTTTATGTCAGACCTCATGTTTCAATAAAGACTCTGCAAATGACTTGCTTGATTCTTATGCGTTTGGTTTAACGACTCATATTGCTAAACTTTTGTTCACAAATGGTTTCTGTCCTGTGTGAACTCTCATGTGTCTCTTTAAATGAGTCTTTCGACTAAACCTTTTTTCACAAACATCACAACCAAATGGTTTCTGCCCTGTGTGAGTTTTCATGTGACTGTTTAAATGTTTCTTTTCATAAAATCTTTTCTGACAAACATCACATCCAAATGGTTTCTGTCCTTTGTGAATTCCCATGTGACTGGTTAAATGATTCTTTCGACTAAACCTTTTTTCACAAACATCACAACCAAATGGTTTCTGCCCTGTGTGAGTTTTCATGTGACTGTTTAAATGTTTCTTTTCATAAAGTCTTTTCTTACAAACATCACATTCAAATGGTTTTTGTCCTGTGTGGGTTCTCATGTGATTGTTTAAATGATTCTGTTCATTAAATCTTCTTTTACAAACATCGCATTCAAATGGTTTCTGCCCTGTGTGAATTATCATGTGTTTCTTTAAAATGCCCTTTCTGCTAAACCCTTTTTTACAAACATCACAACCAAATGGTTTCTCTCCTGTGTGTCGTCTCATGTGTGCAGTTAAAGTAAACCTATAATAAAACCTACTTTCGCAAACATCACAACCAAATGGTTTCTGTCCTGAGTGAATTCTCATGTGTCTCTTTAAATTACTATTTAAACTAAAACTTTTTTTACAAACATCACAACTAAATGGTTTCTCTCCTGTGTGATTTATGTGTATTTTTAGGTTTTTTTTTAAAAGATTTTTTACCACAGTCATCACAACTAAATGGTTTTGTTGTTGTCTGGACCTCCCTGTGTGAGTCTACATTGTTCTCCACTCCAACACATTTCTTCTGAACCTTGAAGCTTGAAGACCTGACTCTTGAATGACATGTCACGTGTCTCTGAAGTGAGCGCTTATTAACAAACTGCTTACCACACTCAGAGCAGCTAACACATTTGTTGACAGTGTTTACACTTGACTCAGGGCTACAGTAACTGTCACTGTCTTCAGTTGTTGACCCAGAGTCTGACAAGTGTTTCAGCTGAGAATTACAACTCTTTACATCTTCATCATCCTCACTCTTCAAAGGAACTGGAGTGAATGAACAGCTGGTGGGATCAGTCTCCTCCTTCATGTTGAGCTGCTCTCCATCCTCTATGAATGGTTTCTCTCTTGTGTGAATTCTCAAGTGTCTGTTTAAACTACCCTTTTCACACAACCTTTTTCCACAAAAATTACAAGCAAATGGTTTTTGTCCTGTGTGAATTCTGATGTGACGTTGTAAATAATCTTTTCTGATAAACCTTTCTTCACAAATATCACAACCAAATGGTTTCTCTCTTGTGTGAATTCTCATGTGTTTGTTTAAGCTACCCTTTTCATTAAAACTTTTTTCACAAACCTTACAAGCAAATGGTTTTTGTCCAGTGTGAATTCTCATGTGTCCATTTAGGCGACTTTTGCGAGTAAATGTTTTACCACAGTCATCACATCTATATGGTTTTCTTCCTGTCTGGACCTCCCTGTGTGAGTCTGCATTGTTCTTCACTCCAACACATTTCTTCTGAACCTTGAACCTTGAAGACCTGACTCTTGAATGACATGTCACGTGTCTCTGAAGTGAGCGCTTATTAACAAACTGCTTACCACACTCAGAGCAGCTAACACGTTTGTTGACAGTGTTTACACTTGACTCAGGACTCCAGTAACTGTCACTGTCTTCGGTTGTTGACCCAGAGTCTGACAAGTGTTTTAGCTGAGAGTCACAACTCTTCACATTTTCATCATCCTCACTCTTCAAAGGAATTGGAGTGAATGAACATCTGGTGGGATCAGACTCCTCCTTCATGTTGAGCTGCTCTCCATCCAGGCTGGTCCTCACCTCCTCCTGTTCCTCCTTTATGGTGAGGGGTTCTGGGTCCTGCTGGTCCACACCAGGTCTCCATTCTTCTTCAATAGCTTCTTCCTTAATCAGCACCATCTGAACATCTGCAGGGAGACCTGAAACACATGCACATGTTGGACACCTTTCATTGAATATTCATACAGACGTCTCGTCTCATGACAACATCTCAAGACACCTCTTGTAGTAGTAACTACAGGAAATGTGAGCAGCGTAACCATTCCAAGCAGTAACGGAGGTCAGAACTGGGAATGACGTCACACCCACGTTACAGCGTTCTGTTTGCAAAGTCAGAAGAGTCGGGAAACCAAAGTATAAAGTAATTTATGGTTGTATTTCTTCTCATGTTTGGTTCACACACAAACACATTGCCATTGTTGCCTTTGTTAGCAGCACACATCCAAAACATTGTTTTAGACTTTAATTAATTTGCTCATGCAAACTCTGAATTTGTTTAGAGTCAGAAGATACAAAGCACTAGATGTAATTCTGAACTTGGATACATCCGAACAAGCAGATCTAGCAAAATAAACTTGTTTTTATGGCATTTTAACTGTTCTTGTGAAGAGTCGCAATCTTTTTTTCCCCAAAGTCAAGACGCAAAAGAGTCTCAGACTTTCCAAGAGGAAAGTCCGACTTCGTGGGGGGGGGGCTTCCGAGTACAAATTGAACGCAGCATAAGGTTTCATTCCCAGCAAGCTAAGCTACAAACATAGATGATGATGTCATTAACGCGGTAAGTAGGGGTGCTGGGGGGGCTGTAGCACCCCCTTATTGGTGACCTCAAAGATGTATTTACCTCAAACTAGGGCTGGATGATAATTCAATATCAATATATGATAAACGTGTGGCTCAATAGAGAAAAAATGGGTCGATAAAAAGTTTCCCGTTTTTGTTCTCCTTCATTTTATCCAACCAGGTAACGTAATACTAGAGTCATTATTTACTCCTAACCAATCAGAAGCACAGACCCAGACAGTCTGTCACTAAGCCCCTCCCCTCTCAGTCCAAAACAGAGCAGGTCGCTGAACGGAGGTGCGGAAATTATCCGGAACAAAGTTTAGTTTGTTAGTTAACCAGCATGGCAATGTTTTGGTTTTTACAAGTCCGACAAAAACCAAACAACGGTCGTTTGCAAAATGAGCAGAGAATCAATTAAACCCAGTCTGGTAACACAACCGACCTGTCTTAGCATTTAGCTGCAGGGATACGAGCTGAGTCGCCCCGGTTAGGATCCACTACGGAGGAGAAATCCTCTGGTTCCTCTACCGCAAACCAAACTGGGATAAACACGACCTGAACCCGAAGTGACCTGAAGAACATGAAGCCCGAACACCAGACTTGAACCGAGCCGACACACGTAACATTAGAACGTGCCAAAGCTGAGCTTTTATGGAGGATGAAATACCCGCTGATCCCTGTGTGGTTCAGCTGTCTGTCATCTCCTGGTTCAAATACAGGATCTTTAATCACTCAGTCAGTCAGTCATGTCCCAAATAATAAAACTAACGACGCTCCAGCGTCGGACACAGAAGGAGGGAAGGAGGGGGAGGCTTTTGTCTCACAGCGCTGTGTTTAATGAACCATCGACTCTTTTCTTCATCTGAACTTACCAAACTTTATATTTTTGTCAAAATGGAATTCAACATTCTTTATTTTTATAATTATGACGCGAGGTTTGGTTGCCTCTCTCTTTGTTCTCCAACTCATCCTGATCAATTAACTTAATTATTCGGCTGACCGACCATCGGTTTGGTTAAAATGTTTGAACAAAAGGTTAAATTAAATTCAGTTTTTGTTCCCTTACTTTAGTAAGGGAGGGACCATCTTCTGGATTTCAGGGCCGGCGTCACCCTTAGGGCGCTGGTCCCTGGTCCTGAACATAGAGTGTGCATGGGGAGTGAGAGTGGGTGTATAGCGTCTATTGTGTGTCTTGGTATGTTTGCAGGAATGTGTGTGTGCACGCATGAGGGAGGGAGAGTGATTGTGTCTGTGTGTGACTGTTTTTCTGTCAGGTTTCGTCCCCCCCCTTCTGTGACATGCTAGACCCTCCTCTGCAGAGACTACCTCCCTGGCTGCGCCTCGGCATTGGGTGGTGCCTTTCTCCGCTGGCGTATTGGGGTGTCTTGGGGTCTGGGGGCGTCTGCCTGCTCTTCTTCCTGTGGCTGCCTGGTGGGATCTGGGCCCCCGGGGGTGGTCGGGCCTCGGCTGGGGCTGGTCCACTCCTGGGTCTCGGGTCTCTGGTTCCGGCTAGATCTACCCTGGATGGCCGGCTGCAGGTGGTGCCTGTGAGCTCCTAGCCGCGCTCACCGCACTCCTAGTGCGGTGACTGCCGGGGGGCCCACGTGGGGTGAGCCTCTGCGCCCTCTGGGGGAGAGTTTAGCGACTGCCCTGACGGCGATCTCCCTGGGGTGTCCGTGCCCTGGGTGGCCTCTGGACGTCTGGGGCCTGGACCTCCTCCGCGTCCTCCGTGGGCCCTGGGGGCGGGTCTGTGGCTCCTCGAACTTATGATTGAATGTTTCAATAGAGAAACCTTACATAAACAAGCGCATAAACAAGGTGCTCACATAAAGACGGACTCAGGTGTTTTCAGACACATTGACTGGGGCTGTGGTTGACACTGAACTCTCTTGAACTGGTGTATACGTATACATTTGAAGAATATCACAACTGTTGTGTATTCATATGCTGTTTGTTGCTGTTGTATCTTTTCTCCCTGTTTTGTTTGTTTGTGCTTTATTTACAGGTCTAGAAGTGGACTCTTCACGTCTCTTGTTCTCTTCTTTTTCTGTTTACTTTCTCCCCCATCCCTCTTTCTGTACCCTTCCCTTCACTTTCAGGCTCCATGTCCAATCAACCATAAAAATATTCTAATAAAGATTTTGGGGGTTATATTTAAACAAAAATCAGGAGGAGTTTTATAGCAGTGGCTGTAACCTCTCACCTGAAACAGCAACACTGTTGGGCTTGTTTTTGGCACTCAGACATTATTCTGTTTGCTCCACAGCCGGACAGGACACGGGGTTAAAAAAAAAAATTCAGTTTTTGTTTGTTCCTTATTTTATGTATTCTTTAATAAACGTAGTTCATTAAGGAATAGCATTAAATGACCATGGCTGCACTTAAAATATATTTTCTACTCTTTTTTTTTCACATTTTCAATAATATTGATTATCGATCAATATGACTTTTTTTATCGATAGGCTTTTTTTTCTATATTATCCAGCCCTACCTCAAATGGCACAAAAGTGGATTTTAGACTTTTTTGGGAAGTATTGGGAAAACAAAAGGAGATGCAGCAAGGGTGCAGAAATAGCTGCATGTCCAGCTCAGTGGACTGAGTATGGACCTGTGTCCCGGGGAAGGAGGTGAGTCTGGATCGACCAGCGGGTCCCTCACTCCATGATGCACGCTGCGGTCCGTGCTCCCAGGCGCGCCTCCTCCCCCTGGACAGAGGTTCACACCAAGCTGTTCACGCTGACGGCACCATGCCCTGAGCAGATGTGGACTGGGATGGACCGACCACTGGGCATACATTTCCTCAGTGGACCTATGATGATTTTGGGCTGGTCCGGATCTGAGCGGCTTGTTTTAATCAGCACTTCCTGTTTCGGTCGCTCACCCATCCCTCAATACCTCACCCCCCTGGCAGCTGATTTTTTTAAAACTTTATTTAGTTCATCATGTCTTTCTCTTCTTAACGCTTATTTTAAAATTATTTTTCTTTTGTTCAGACATGTAGGGTCGTGTGGCAAGTTCTTATTTACCATTTATCTTGACATTTTTCGACCGGTGAATGTGGTCTTCATCAGAAGTGTCACAGATGTTTAGTGTGAGGCGTCTTTATCAGCCGTTCTCCTGGTGGGCGTGCCCAACCCAGATTCGTCAGGTCTGCTGGGCTGGTCACGCCCACCTCCACTAGATGGTCTCTGGAGTAGGGAATCCCAGGTACGTGACAGCTGGTAAGCCCCCTCGGCCCGGTTCATAGTCCGCTTTTCCCACTTCTGTATTTCGATGGCCTTTTTAATCCAAGGCTTGTATTTTTCTTGTTCTGCTTTTTTCTTCATGTTTCTTGTGAGTCTCTGTTGTTGTCTTCTCACACTCGTGTTCTTTTCTTCTTGTGCTGAACATTCTTACTGTTTCTCCTATATATATGTTTTACTGCAAGATAGGCAGGGTATTTTATATATTATGTTGCATGTTTTGTTTGGTTCTATTTTACCCTTTGGGTGTACTAATAGCTGTCTTAGTTTCGTGTACGGTCTTCTTGTTTCCTCATGGCCCTTTGTACCCTTTCTGTGACCCCCCGGATGTATGGGATTGTGATGGTTGCATCTAAAATCCC
The DNA here is from genome assembly GCA_006937965.1 of Callopanchax toddi. Classification (NCBI taxonomy): domain Eukaryota; kingdom Metazoa; phylum Chordata; class Actinopteri; order Cyprinodontiformes; family Nothobranchiidae; genus Callopanchax; species Callopanchax toddi. Next base: position 169,625 of record SSNR01000171.1, on the reverse strand, counting down.
TGACATGGTTCCCAGCAGTTCTTCCAGTTTGACCTGAGTTTGGCTGCAAACTTCCTCAGGCTAAATGAATCAAAAACTGAATAGATTCTTTTTGCCCAGAAAAAACTCTCTCGCTCATCGTTCGTCCTTGATCTTCTGATTTTTGGCAGTAAACGGTGTGTCACTAGGTTAGGGGTCAAACTGGATGCTGGACTTTCAGTGGTCCCTCAGATAAATATGGTTGTGAAATCATGTTTCTTTCAACTGCACTGCTTAGTTAGTTTAAAACTGGTTCTTAAGCGGGCACATTGGAATCTGTAATTCACGCCTTTATCACATCCCACCTAATTACACAAATTCGTTCCTTATTGGTACCCCTACTGTAGCTTTAAACCGGCTACAGATGGTGCAAAACACTGCTGTGAGGTTCTTAACAAACACAGACGTACCCATATCACCCCGGTTCTGTCACAGCTCCACTGGCTACCAGTGCTTTTTAGGGTGCGTTTTAAGATCCTGCTCTTTGTTTTTAAAGCCCTGAATTGTCTCACACCATCCTACCTGTCTGACCTGCTTACGCCCTATGTGCCGGTGCGCTCTCTGAGGTCTGCTGACCGTTTGCTACTTTGTACATGTACAATGAACTACAAAACAAGAGGGGAGAGGGCTTTCGTACACGAGGCCCCCGTACAGGGACCCTCACAGAGGAGCAACGATACTTCAACATGCAACACAGCAGAGCCAGAATGACTGGAGTGTGCTTTTGGCTGACTTAAAGGTCGGTGGAGGTGCCTTAGAAGACGTCTTGATGTGGACATCCACACTGTCCTTACGGTCATAGGTGCTTGCTCCACAGTGTGTGATAAAACCCAGTGAGACTTTGAGGAACCAAATGTAGCTGTTCTACATAATGCTAGAAGTCTTGAAGGAGGCGTCTTACCAGATGTTCAGCCAATAAGAATCAGAGAAGTGCTGACTGAACTTTTTCAGAGCCAACGTTAAACCACAAAAAGGCATGGCTCCACCTCACTTTCAATGAAGTTTAGGTAGATTTTGTTTTTTTAACTACTAAAACACAGCAGCATAAAGTGATGCATTCATATTTGAAAATAAAACAAAGTAATATTTTGTGTGAACAATATTTACTTGAGTAGACATATAAAACATGTACATGTCACCCTCTGTGTAACCCATTGTTGTTTAATCAAACTGGAAAGTCAAATAATAAATCTTGCACTGTATCTTTCTGTACTGGAAACATCATATTTCTACTTCAAGTATTTTTGATTCCACAAACAAAACAGTGGCTATAAATGAGAGCACCTCAGAACAATCTGAACTCAAATAGATTTCAGATGAAGACTGTGCAAAACTGCTTTATAAAATGTAACATTGAACAACTTGTGAACTAAATTTTTTTTTTTGTGAAGCACTTTGTGATTTTTGTCTGTGAAAGGTGCTATATAAATACACTTTACTTACTACATAACTCGATCCCTTAAACTACCAGTAGTTTAATCATCTTCATCATAAGGAGGGTGGTAAGCTGGCTGATAGGCCTGATTTAAGGATGCAGGCTGACCCAGATGTTGAGGATTACTTCGTTCTGCTCTGAAGGGCTGACTCACATCATGGGACAGTGGAGGACTAGTACTGAAATGTAGAGGTTGAGCTAAATCTTGTTGGAAGGACAGAGAGTGGTCAGACACATCAAATGGCTGAGACCGAGATGAAGACATGGGATATGGAGGGCAAGGCATCGGTGAAGACTCTTGTGGGTGGTAAAGGTGTGGAGCTCGTCCTGCTGGCTGGTAGAACGGTGGCTGTGGTGTCTTGATGAGCTGAGTTAACATGGAAAGCACTTTAAGCTCATGCTCATGCTGAGCTGCTTGCATCTTCAACAGAAGGTCTGAATCATCTGTCTTCAAGGCTTTGGTAATCTTGTCTGCAAATACTTCCAACGTTGACTCCATCTTAGATTTTCTCTTCCTGCTCTTAACAGATGTAGCTGTAAAAAAGAAACAAACATTTTATTTTCTGCTATAGGATCATTTCTACTGTTTCAAAGACACGTGGAAACGTAGACATAAGGATGCACATTACAGGATGTTTCTACCATTACAATCTGGCCTTGCTCTGCTGCTCATAGTAAAAACATTGGGTAGTTGCAATGAGCAGGTAAAAGTTCTACACATTCAGCAACAGTGGGTAAAGTTAAACTAATAGATGCATCAGTTCTTAATTTGGGACATGAAGGTGTTGATTAAATACTTTAAAATGAGGAATACTCAACAGATCACAAACAACAATTTATTTTAACAAACACCTAATAAATGAAAAACATGGGTTCCTCCTTACTTCCAGTAGTTCTGGGGGGAGTTTTTTTCTCCACAGATGTATCTGCACTCGTTGCAGACGATGACCCTTCCTCAGACGCTGATTCACAAGTGGGCAAATTACGGGTCCCATCACCTGGTGTACAGACACGTTAAAGAAAAAGTCATATACCCCTTTAAAGGTTTATCCTGTACTTGTGTACAGCTGCTGTAGCCCGGACTTCATTTGCAGCTATAGTAAACTTGCTGACACAAGCAGAATGTTTTCAGAGTTTTTGTTATGTTATCAGCTCAGACAAGGGATATTATACATAACTATAAATAACTGGACATTACTGGGACTGACAACTTTAGTATCAATAACTGACTAAAACACAGCAGAAGTTAACTAACCGTTTTCACTGTTGATGCTGCTAGCTGGACTAGCTCTGGCACCGGGACTTCCTGGCTCCTCTTCAGCTGTTTCAATAGAGCTATCAATTAGCTCTATTAGCTGGCAGCTTGGTTTGTCCCCCAAAACACGATCAAGCTCTTTATAAAACGGGCAGGTGACTCGACCTCGTCGTTTATTTAGGTCCTTGGCTTCCTTAAATTTAACTCGGAGGCTCTTCACTTTCCTCCGACCCTGTAGCCACGTTCGTTTGTGGCCTCGTACGACCATTTCTTTGGCAATAAACTCGAACACGGCCCGGTTACGGTAAGATCCCTCAAGTTTCGCTTGAAGAGAATTGTCACCCCATGTATTAATCAAGTCCAAAACCTCACTTTCTTTCCATTGACTGCATCCGTCTCCTACTGTATCCGCCATACTTGTTTGAGCGTTTGTTGTGCGTTTCCATCCGTCAGCGCAGATTTGTGATGTTGGATCTGTGCTGTTCAGACTGTATTAAAAAAAAAAAATCAGATATGGGTCGCATGGGGGGGGGGGGGG
>SSNR01000171.1:130810-155093 GCA_006937965.1 Callopanchax toddi | reverse complement strand
GTCCTCACCTCCTCCTGTTCCTCCTTCACGTTGAGCTGCTCTCCATCCAGGCTGGTCCTCACCTCCTCCTGTTCCTCCTTCATGTTGAGCTGCTCTCCATCCAGGCTGGTCTTCACCTCCTCCTGTTCCTCCTTCATGTTGAGCTGCTCTCCATCCAGGCTGGTCTTCACCTCCTCCTGTTTCTCCTTTATGGTGAGGGGTTCTGGGTCCTGCTGGTCCACACCAGGTCTCCATTCTTCTTCAGGATCTTCTTCCTTAATCAGCACCATCTGAACATCTGCAGGGAGACCTGAAACACATGCACATGTTGGACACCTTTCATTGAATATTCACACAGACGTCTCTTGTCTTATTGCTGAGGTCACTGAGTTCACTGCTGGACTGTCAAAACCACATCTAATGCTGGACGTCAGAAAACCTCCTGAAACTAGATCCATAGAGGACAGACATCCTTCTGTCTGGCTCCCAGAAGATGAAAAACAACTCTTTGTTCTTTGATGGAACCAAATCAGCCTGTTGCTAAAAAAGTTTGAGTTTGCATGGACATTGGAAAATTGAGTTTGACAGTAGAGGTGGAGGATACGACGATATTAGATGTGATGGATTAGAATGTGTTCATTGTAGGGGTCAAAGGTCATGCAGACGTCAGTGGTCATTCTATTTCTCCTTCTTTACAGGTTCAATTATAAATTATATTTTTAGCTAAAGTGAATTTAATCAGACCTGATTGCTTTGAGAGTTTAATGGTTTATTATTGACTAGGGCTGGGTACCGTAACACGGTACTACTGTGGTACCGACCGAAAACCTTCCGTAGGTAGTAATACCGAAAAAAAAATTGTTTTTTCGATACCTAGTTTTGGTACTTTGACAATAAAATGTCCCTTTAAATGCCCCGCTCTGATCGGTGCACACACAGGCTGAGTGACACACACAGCCCCTCCCTCTCCTCTCAACAGTTACGGCCAAAAAAAATAAAAATAAAAAAATAAAAAGCAGAACCGAGTCTGCGAGCCGCGAGCCGGGTCTGGATAAGCGGAGGTAGACGAGGCGAGACCTTCCTCTCTTGTTTAAACACTCTCTGGTACCGACCGGACCGTCAGAACAGCAGATTAAAGAGATCAGACCCGAACACCGCGTTTGTTCAGAGTAACCCCGCAGCTCCGTTTTCACCTGCTGAGGCGTCGGAGCTGCAACCTCCTCAGGACGACGCAGAACACATGCGCTGTTTTTTTAAAAAATTGCATTTAAAAAATCTGCGAGGCCACGAGACGTACAGTACTTGTTTTATTTAGGAGGATTTACTTTTTATTAGAGACCATATAGGTTCTGTTATCAGCAATGATGTGGAGGGTTTTCCTCCTCTGGTTCAGTTTTTTCTGTGCCCCCATCCTGACACCTCCAGAGTAACACTAGTTTCTGGTCAACTTGAATCCGTGTACTCTTTATTAGCAAAAAGGGAAGAATGAAATAATGAAAATGGATCCGTTTTCCTGTATTTCCGATTGTTTTTCCATAACAAAAATCAAATAACTGTTATATCTGGTTATTCAGTTTCCCTTTCAGAAACAAAACAACAAAAGAAAGAGTTCATGGATTGTATGACAGCCTTAGTTAGTTCCAGAGGGAAGAGATAAATAAATAATAAATGCATAAATATGCCATAAAACTGGGGTTTTCTTAAAAAAAAAACAAAAAAACTTTAAGTACTTGTTATTTTCTTTAAGAATTATACATATAGGTATCGAAAAAAATATCATTAAAGTACCGGTATCAAAAACCAGGTATCTTTAAAGTAGTAGTATCGAAAATATTTAACGATACCCAGCCCTATTATTGACACAATGATCATATTTTAATCTATTTCATAAATCAGAAGAATTCACTTGGTGATTTCAACATTTTCTTGTTCTGACTCATGTTTAACATTAATATTTATATTAATCAGTCACTTCATTGAGTTACACCATCATTTTAAAGTGAAATATGTTCCTATAAGTCTCTTAAGCCCAGTGTTGGGAATAACGCTGTTTAAAGTAACGGCGTTGGGTAACTCCGTTCTTTTATCGGTAACGGACTAATCTAACTAATTACCGATTCCGTCATGAGAACGGTGTTTCCGTTACCGAGCGTGAAATGCGGTGCGTTACTTTTCTAATGTTCTCTCCAACAATGCGTCCGCAGGTTCAGTCCTCTGAGCTTTATTTAGAACAATAGGAGCTGCTGTCGGCTGTAGCGACACCAAAAACAGTCTAAAACTGTTAAAAACAACCGAACAGAGCTGTTTCCTGCTCTCTGTCACACCTGCAGCGGTACGTCTCTCTCTCTCACACACATGCGCGCTCCGCCCAGTTTCCCCATCAGCTGATCTCACGCGCCTCTCGCTGTTTTCCCACAAAGCAGAAAAGGACAGCGTCTCAACTTCCAAGCATAGCCTCAGAGCAAACGATAACCAGACTATTACGGTATGAATTGATGAAATAAACTGTGTACTCTGAACGCACCGCCCCCCATGCACAAACTGCTTGTGCACGCAGCCACACACACACACACAAACGCCGGAGATGCAGCAGGGCAACTCTGGAGCATTAGGATGAAAACTTGTCATCTTCAAGGTGGAGATTTATCCACTACTCTTTGAGGTAAAAGTCCAGAATGTGTTTGTGAGGTGTCATTATGTCCAGGAGTTTCTGTTTCTTTTAAATTTACTCAGAAAAACTGCTCAGAAAAATCCTAATTCTTTGATATAACACAATAGGGCTGGACAATATATCGAAAATTTATCGTTATCGCGATAACAGGACGTACGGTAGGCCTATAGCAAAAGACGTCAAAAACGGCGATAAATGATGGGTTGAAATGTTTCCATATGTTCTATAAATCAACTGTTTGTATGCTAATACGGAAGTACAGTATTTGACCAATGTAGCCCTTCCCATATGTGACCAATCAGATCTCAGCTGTAATAACGAGGACGATGTCGCGCTGACAACGAGGATTTAATGACAGAACTACAGATCAGGAGGAGACGGTAGCACGACGCGGGTCAGATGTGCTGCTCTCGGTCCGACACCCCCCCCCCCTCAAATCTATAAACGGGTTAGTAGACTCAGAGAAGCTGAGATGATGATCAACTAACTTCTTATTATTTAATTCAAAACAAAAGCAAACAGAATGTACAGACAAAATCAATATGAATGAAAAGGAGCTGAGAGAGAAGATGAAATCCGTTTCCAGCACATTCCTGTTCTAAGTTTTAAACTCAGTCTCATCTTCATTTACATTTTCATAATGACCTCATACCTTTGATTTAAAACATTTAAAATATATTTAATGACATTGAGTCTTTTCATAATTTTATACTGTTAACAGAAATACTAAATTCCTTCTCTTTGGTTCTAATCAGGTTTTAAAGACTTCAGTTCCTTTTAAATTAGAACTGTTGACTCTAAAACATTTTCTAAATGTTTATTGGTCAGGTATTTTATTAGCTTGGTACATTATAATATTTTACAACAATACTGAACATCTAGACAAGACCAAAGATCAGAGACCAAACTACAGGGAGTCCATCTGAGGGACAGGAGTCCAATCTGAGGGACAGGAGTCCAATCTGAGGGACAGGAGTCCATCTGAGGGACAGGAGTCCAATCTGAGGGACAGGAGTCCATCTGAGGGACAGGAGTCCAATCTGAGGGACAGGAGGTCCATCTGAGGGACAGGAGTCCATCTGAGGGACAGGAGGTCCATCTGAGGGACAGGAGTCCAATCTCCAATGTTTACGATCTCTACCTCTGCTTCTTTTGGACTTGTAAAGTTTACACATGGCTTTGGAGGGATCATTTTCACAAACAGTGAAAGAGTCCCAGACTGCAGAGGTCCTTCTGGTTTTTGGTGGAGGACAAAAAATATATATTTTCTATTATGTTTTCATTAAAAATGTATTTTGGCTTTTTACAGCTGTGAGAGCAGTATTGTGTCATATTTAAAATATAAATCTAATCTGGTGTTTTTTAATGTCATATTTATAATGACCCAAAAAGATGTCAATATGCATATTGGATCGTTTTTAGTGGAATAAAATCCACAGAACAGCTGGAGAAACCCTGTAACTTAGTTTAAAACATAGTATAAAACAGTGAACAGAACTACAGCTTTCAGATGTTCTCTGATGCGTTTTACCTGATGTGTATAAATACAACCTCTACAGCTGTCTGTCAGCTGGTTGTTATGACAACGGGCTGCGTGTCTGGCAAGGAGAGACAGGAGAGGACAGGAGAGACAGTGATTTAAAGTCAGTTTTCCAACTGACTTTAAATCACCAGACAATATGAGGAAACAGACGGTTAAGAAAAGTTTAACCTGACCGGAGTGCAGGCAGCACGACGCGACTCGAGCCGTTTTCAGCTCGGTCTGGTCAAATGCACCGCGTTACGAAACAAGTTCACAAAGTAACTGTCTTTAAAAACAAACTGAAATAGAGGCGAGCTGAAGAAAAGTAACCGTGAGCTGAGCACAGAGGATCAGATCACTCAGTCTGTGTGTGTGCGCGAGTCGACGCAATGAGAATGTGTGTGCGTGTGTGCACAGCAGGAGCAGCGGGTGCTGTGTGTGACAGAGAGCAATAAGAGAGTCAGACAGTTACCCAGTGAGCAGCACGAGCACAGATAATGACGTGTTTCACTCGGATGATGTTCGTATTTGGAAAATATGCTTTATCCGTAACGACTACTCGTCTGAAACGAGCTCATCTCCCGACAGTAAAGGATTCGTTTTAGTTTAAAGGTGACCGATACTTCTTCTGCCAGACGTTACTCAAGCTGATCCATATCTGCTTTCGCAAAATTCTACTTCTACTTCTCTGTTGATAGCGGCATGAAGCCGAATATGATCATGGGTTGTTGGGCTGACCAATCAGAGACGTGCGCTCTCCGTCTCGTTTGATGGATGTTTAGAAAAGTGAGCTTGACTCCATCCGTCCTTGCGGGCCTGTCGGAGAGCTCTTGCGTTGACGGATAATGGCGTTCCGTGTCTCCGTAACGACGCAGATGGAGAAGTATAAATCAGGCTTTAGTCTCGACCCAGCAACCCAATTTAAGGCTAGAATACACCGGACACGTCGGCGACACGCCACGTCGTGGCTGCGGCGTTATTTTGATTTAAAACCATTCTAGTCCATCAGATCACTCACACGGAGCTCGCCACAACGCGTCCCAGACACGCGAGACGCCGCCAGCCTGCTAAAGATTCGCACCAGTTTAAAAAGGAGCGCCAGTCGCAGCTGTGCGCGTGTGTCACGACATGTTGAGTACTTTCTGACACCGCCATTACCATGACACCGACGTTACGACGCAGAACGGCTCCTATTACGGCACACAGAAATAAACCGCCACAAACATTACGGCACACATAAACAACAGCTCCATTAAATAGCTCACTTACCCATTTTGAAAGAATTAGAATTAGGTTCCCACAACACACGACGGCAGCTCTGATCACATATAAACAAAGAATTCACTTCCCGCTTCCAGTTTTCAATTCCCGCGTGATGTTGTGACTATCGCGCGATTATTTTAAGCAGCGTCCTACGGCGCGCTGTGTCAGGGGCGCGTCTTGTGTGAGTACAAGACTCGCCAACACCGCAGCCAAGAGGTGGCGCATCGCTGAGGTATCCGGTGTATTCCAGCCTTTAGATTAACTGCGTTTTTCTTTTTTTTGTTGCGCCATAACAGTCTCACGAAAACGCAGCGCGTTAACGCCAATAACAGCCCACCACTAATTTATAAATTAATTTAAAAATAATTACTGCTACTTCCTTGTTTTTTAAAATCATACATTGATTGATAACAGTAGATTAACTACACTGCTACCGACAGCTGGAACTGTTCAACATTTAGAAAAACTCATTTAGAGACACATCTGAGCCTTCCTGCTTTAATAAACACACACAATGCTCCGTCAGTGTGAGACAACTGCATCATGGCTCTGTTCAGGGCAACAACACAAAGCAACCATTACTACAACAACCGGGACTAGCGAGCGCTTAGCTTCCGTTAGCTTAGCATGCTAACCGCCCGCCCGGAGACAATCTTCTTCATCAAGTCGTTCTTTCAACACAAACACGGCGGACCTTCACCACATGCTCTCTAACAGCGCTGATATACCCGGGACAGCTTTCATGGCTTTGTTAACTCAACACAAACATGACGCTAAACCCACGTTATGTGGAGAGAGAGCGCTAAACCTACACCTACCTGCTCCAGCTTCCAGCACTGCGTCGCTGCTAGGGCAGCCGGGAGCGCGCCTGAAGGACCCCTCAAATGCAGCTGCGACAAACCACCAGTAGGTGGCGACAAACAGCTAACAATCACTGCACAGCAGTTTGACTGAAACTCCTTCAACTCGTCATCTCTGTTACACTTACAAAATACTATCAACACACACTTTAGAGTTGGCATCACTTTGACATGTTGGGACATGAATACAAGAAACATTTAGAAGAAAACAAATGATGACAAAAACAAACAGCTGGACTCAGATCAGTTTGGACTTTGTTTTAGTGTCTTAGTGTCATTTTAAAGTCCAACGGGGTTTATGCACGGTCACTTCCTGGTTGCGATAGAGGCTGCCGCTCCCTTCCGGTTCAACGCTGTTCCCACACAAACTGGACAAAATGGATTTTTTTACCCGTTTTCTTCAAGACCTGCCACGCATCACGGTAAACGATGTCCACCGGATTTTTGAAAAACACACAGAGACGTCTGTGAGCAAGCGGGTGAAGGACTTTAAGCTGTATATAACCAGCTTTATTCATGAAATTGAAGGTAAGCTAACAGCGTTAGCTCGTAGCTTCCATCATCAAAAAACAGTGAGACAAATCTATATAGCCGTGATCGTGGGCTCCAACTGCTTCCCAACTTTCAACTTTCTCTGGTCTAGCTGTACGTTATCAAACAACAAGTCTTCATTCACCAAAAGAATAGTTGTTCCAGTGAAATAACACACGAACGGCGCCGCGCCTCCTCCTTTAGCCTCCTCCTTTAGCCTCCTCCTTTAGCCTCCTCCTTTAGCCTCCTCCTTTAGCCTCCTCCTTTAGCCTCCTCNCCTGTGTGACTCATGTGTTTTCTTAGATCACTTTTATAACTAAATATTTTACCACAGTCATCACAACTAAATGGTTTTCTTCCTGTCTGGACCTTCCTGTGTGAGTCTACATTGTTCTTCACTCCAACACATTTCTTCTGAACCTTGAATCTTGAAGACCTGACTCTTGAATGACATGTCACGTGTCTCTGAAGTGAGCGCTTATTAACAAACTGCTTACCACACTCAGAGCAGCTAACACATTTGTTGACAGTGTTTACACTTGACTCAGGACTCCAGTAACTGTCACTGTCTTCAGTCTCTGAAGAGCTGGAATCCTCTTCATCAGTGTTTCCATCTGGGTTTCTGGGAGTTTCTTCTCCTCCAAAGTCCTCTCCACCAGTTGCTGCTGTCATCTGATCAGCTGAGCTGCTGCTTGGAAGATCTCCATCTTTCATTTGGTGCTGATGAAGCTGTGAGAACAGAGGTTTCTCTTCATCATCCTCACTCTTCAAAGGAACTGGAGTGATTGAACAGCTGGTGGGATCAGTCTCCTCCTTCACGTTGATCTGCTCTCCATCCAGGCTGGTCTTCACCTCCTCCTGTTCCTCCTTCACGTTGAGCTGCTCTCCATCCAGGCTGGTCTTCACCTCCTCCTGTTCCTCCTTCATGTTGAGCTGCTCTCCATCCAGGCTGGTCTTCACCTCCTCCTGTTCCTCCTTTATGGTGAGGGGTTCTGGGTCCTGCTGGTCCACACCAGGTCTCCATTCTTCTTCAGGATCTTCTTCCTTAATCAGCTCCATCTGAACATCTGCAGGGAGACCTGAAACACATGCACATGTTGGACACCTTTCATTGAATATTCACACAGACGTCTCTTGTCTTATTACTTACTTAGGGGCGGCATTAGCTCAGTTGGTAGAGTGGCCGGTCTGGCAACCGGAGGGTCACCGGTTCGATCCCCAGCTCCGGCTGGGTTAGATTGTCGTTGTGTCCTTGGGCAAGACACTTCACCCAACTTGCCTACTGGTGGTGGTCAGAGGGTCCTGAGGGCGCCGGTGCATGGCAGCCCCCGCCCCTGTCAGAGTGTCCAAGGGCAGCTGAGACTACAACGTAGTTTATCACCACCAGTGTGTGAGTGTGTGTGTGAATGGGTGAGTGACTGTTCGTGTTGTACAGCGCTTTGGGGTGTTCTGCACTGTAGAAAGCGCTCTATAAATACAAGCCATTTACCATTTTACCATTTACCATTTATTGCTGAGGTCACTGAGTTCACTGCTGGACTGTCAAAACCACATCTAATGCTGGACGTCAGAAAACCTCCTGAAACTAGATCCATAGAGGACAGACATCCTTCTGTCTGGCTCCCAGAAGATGAAAAACAACTCTTTGATCTTTGATGGAACCAAATCAGCCTGTTGCTAAAAAAGTTGAGTTTGACAGTAGAGGTGGAGGATATATCAAAAACAATATATATCTATCAGGGTTTTATCTGGCTAAAATTTAGGCAGAGGTGGTACAACCTAGGGTTGTCACGGTTACCGGTGTCATGGTAAACCCCAGTAAAAATGTTGACAATAATAATTACCGTCATGTTTTTTAAAAACTATATTATCTCGGTAGGTTTAACCGCGATCGCGATTTAGGCACGATGAACTTCCCAGCCACCGTCCCCTCTGCGTAGGGTTGTCACGGTTACCGGTTTCGCGGTAAACCCCGGTAAAAATCCATCCATCCATCCATCCATCTTCTGTAGCCGCTTAGTCCTCCACAGAGGGTCGCGGGGGAGCCGGTGCCTATCTCCAGCGGTCAAGGGGCGAGAGGCGGGGGACACCCTGGATGGGTCGCCAGTCCATCGCAGGGCCACACAGAGACGAACGAGACAAACAACCACACACCCACTCACACCTAAGGACAACTCACCAGCCCAATTAGCCTGACAGTCATGTTTTTGGTCTGTGGGAGGAAACCGGAGTACCCGGAGGAAACCCACGCATGCACGGGGAGAACATGCAAACTCCACGCAGAGAGGCCGCAGAGCCGGGACGTGAACCCACAACCTCCTTGCTGCGAGGCAACAGTGCTAACCAACTGCGTCACCATGCAGCCTCCCGGTAAAAATGTTGACTATAATTATTACCGTCATGTTTTTTAAAAACTATATTATCTCGGTGGGTTTAACCGCGTTCGCGGTTTTGGCACGGTGAGCTTCCAGGCTACCGTACCCACTGGTGAAGCTTCTGCGCACTTTGTAGTGTTTACATCCACAACTTTCTGGCGAAAAGAGGAGAAAACAGCGCTGAGTGCATTTATCAGCACTCAAAGAAGACAAAGTCGGAAGTATGGGCATATTTTGGATATTTGAAGAATGCAGAGGGACAGTTTGCAGAACATGCCGGGAAAAAGTGCGAAAGGAAGCGACACGCAACTCATCTGTGTGTCCATCAACTCTACAGTCACTGCAATAGAACGTATTAAGGTAACGTTTAGCGTTTTAGCTGAAACACATGATGTGAGGACTTTGGGTTGATGGAGAAAGCAGCGAGCGCCACTGTCAGAACATAAACCGAGTCGCGGACCTCCGTATTGAAATGACGCTACGGGGCTCCCAGCGGGCAGATCGCTGTTGACGCTGCTTAATGAAGCGTCAGAATAAGTTCACCAGAACTCCAGCTTAGCAGGAAATAACTGGTGGTTTATTAGCCATGCTGCGGGGAGCGGGAGCAGTACAGAGACCGCCTTAAAGTACGACGGATAACCATAGAAACGAGGTTTTTGCCAAGTACGGTGGCCCATGCTGTACAATAGGGTGTTGGTCAACTGATCTACAGTCGCCACTGCTGATTGATTATGAATTATTAATTTAACAATGATTACTGTCTGATGACATCTCCCCAAATCTGAAAATCTCACAGGAAGGACACAATCTGAGGACAATATTGTTAGAGATTTTACTCTCAAAGAAACCCCGAGCTCCAAGGAACAGAATCAGACCAGACAATCAGTTTAATTTAAGGCTGTGTGAGTGAGAGACCACGCGTCTGCTGGTTAGGCATCGGAGTGGAACTCTACTGCTGGGATCTTTTCTCAGCCCATATTTATTCAGAATACAGGTTGCACAACATCACATGATTGCGTTCAAAGCAAAGATAACATTATGCTGTTTAAGATCATTTCTACTTCTAGGGTAGACTTTTCTGTCCACGTTGTAGATTCAAAGAATGTTTTGATTTGTTCAGAACACTTAGTGCCTGTAACTTTGCAAACCTCAGCTGGAGATTAAAAAGTCACGAGCAGGGTATATTTTGTAAGAGCAGACATTAATCATAATAATTAAAAACTCCTTCATTTCCCTCCTGTTTATGATTATATGGCTGCTGGCAAATAGCTTTATTCAAGCAGCAATAATAATAAAAATTACTTTATTTAAAAAAAATCAACCTTCTCTTTATTTTTTAGCATCAACTCCTATTTCTTGCAGTTTAGCATTTTTAATAGAAGCATCATGACATGAGAAGAATAAGTCTTGATTATTAAGCTTTTGTTTCTTCAGGTTCAGTCTCAAGATCTGCTTGGTGTTGCAGTAGTTGATACTGCACCAGAGCATTAGTCATCGATTGGGTGATCATGGATCGGATACAGGGTATGATGCAGGTTGTGAAGATGCAGAACAGGATTAGAACGATGAGTAGTGGGGTCAGGACTTTCAGCAGAAGGTGCCACCAAGGTCCACCTGTGAGCCACGAGAAGAAGTCCCACTGACCTGCTTCCACGTGATCCTGTTCCATTACCTGCTGTAGACCCTTCAATCTGTTCATGGCATCTGTCATGTCTGTGGAATGCACGTTGTCTGGAATGTACGTGCAACATGAGGTGTTTAACATGACGCAGAGGCCTCCAGCAGCTGCGGTGAGGTAGTCGAGCACCATCTGATGCTGGAGGGTCATGGTTCTGATCGCATCAATTTCTTCATTTTGGAGTCGTTGCACCTTCAAGGTGGCGTTGATGAAGCATCCTAGTCGATAGTCCGTTGTTTCTAGCCGTAGCATCAACTTCCCCACTCCGTCCCAGGGGAAGAGGGCTAGAAGCACTTTGTTGGCATCAGACCATAGCTTGTGGTCTGTTGGGACGTCCGACCCCCACACGGAGTCATGTGGTTGGAACCCCTCAGGGGCGGACTCCCTCCGTTGTCTTGAGTTATAGATGGTGTCCGTTGACACTAAGAAGGTGTGGTCGCTTACGAAGATGGGGGTGCAGGTTCCAGTCCAGCGTCGTGGTAGGAGTGGGTAGGCTCTGTGTCCACACAGCCACCATACTCCCTGCACCCAGTAGGTTCCGTTGGAGGGGCCAGAGATGTTCACCGGGGCTCCTGCCCCGTGGGCCCAGATCATCTTACAGTTTGTAGTCTCTCCTAGGGGGATGCTACCGTGTTTCCAGTCTTGCCAGTAGCACATTGAAAAGTTGAACAGTTTTGGATCGTATGAGTCTTTGGGCATTTCCACTCGTTGGCCCCTGAAAAAAGTGTTTGTCGTGATGTTAAAGTCCACCCAAAACTGTTTGCTGCAGGTACCTTTTGCTACACCAGGATCGTAGACGTTGGTGAAGTTTATGCTGAGGCCTTCATGCTGTCGTCCGATTCCTGCCATGGATGCTGCACAGCTGGCCTGGAGCACTGTCATTGGCTTGCCATACAGAGTCTGTTGTGTTGATGAGTGGGGGGTCTTGGAGCAAGCATAACATCCCTTTCTTCCATATGACTGTGCTAGGACTGTCACATACCGGTACCATGAGTTGGTCATGATGGGGGAAGGGTGTTCAACTTCCTGGGTCATCCACCATTGGTTCCTGTGGTAGGTCCACCTTCGGGACCTGGTGTGGGCGGAGCTTCCCGTCCAGTGTGAAGGGGACAGCTTCCAAAAAATCAGTAGACATGCTGCGGTCACAACACACCCGAGAATCCACCTGGCATGTGGAGTTCCCATTGTTGCTAGGCGTACAGAGCCGCTGGACCCCAGACCTATGAGGTAGGACTNGACCCCTGTACTAAATCATAATATTTTGGGTGGCGTGTAGCTCAGCTGGTAGAGTGGCTATCTGGGAAGGTCATCGCTTCAATCCCAGCTCCAGCTGGGTTACTTTGTAAGACTTTATACTCCCAGTTTGACCTGGGAGTATAAAGTATGTACGAGGAGTGTGAGTGCGTGTACAGTGTCTATGGTGTGTTCACACAGGGCTGTGTGTGTGCATGAGGGTGGGAATGTGTGACTGTTATCTGTCAGGTCTTGTCCCTCCCTCTGAGGTGGGGCCATCCTCCTCTGACTGATCACCTCCTTCTTTAAAGGAGCAACAGAAGCTAATGATGTAGCATTGAAACTGACACATTATCAACAAGATCATCAGGTAGTGAAGAAGTCAGCTTTAGGTCGCTGTCTTCTGTCACCTTGCTCTGTGGGACTGAAGAAAAGAAGAATGGAGGAGATTCTTCAACTTTAGTTCCAGCATCCTCTGATCAGCATCCACTGAAATGAAGCTGAGTAACCAGTTGACTCTAATAGATTACTACATGAAATATTAAGGCCTCACTGTCAATGTGGACATGGATATTAACATCTCCTACTTTAATCACTTGATGAGTTTTCAATAAGAAGTCGATAAAAAGTCCAAATCTTCAGAGCAGAAGTCAGAATCAGGACCAGGTGGAGGATAAACAACAAATACAAGAGTTTGTTCTGATTTCCACTTTAGATGAGAGGAACTGAAGGTCAAAGAATTCATATGAACACAAAAACAGGAAGTTTATTATCATCAGTTTATTCAACATGGAAAAAACATTCAGATAAAAAAAATCCACTAAACAAATCAACAGCTGACTAATCAACAAGAATCCTACATCTCTAGGTCTGATACTACAAACACAAAGTTCTTTTGAAAATATTTCCAGAATTTAGAAAAGTCTAAACAAAAATATGTTTTAAATCAACATTTCATGCACAAATAATAAAAGAAGAATTTATTGACCTTGTTTTTAGGGCTGCACAATATATCGAAGTCATCCTCATCACGATAACAGGAAGTGCGATAGACCCATCACAGCGATTAATGCTTCTTTCAGATGATTCCATATGTGCTATATATCAACTCTTTGTAGGCTAATATAGAAGTATTTGACCAATCAAACTAGCCCTTCCCATATGTGACCAATCAGACAGCGGTTTACGTTATGTGCCCGCCCCCTACGTAACCTGTTTGATTGTACCGGTGTTAGCTTAGCATTGCTGAAAGCAAAACAAGTGAGGAAAGTGTCGGTGACCTCGTGGTTAAAAAAAATCACGTATCTCATTTGAAGAAGCTCTGGTTACAAGACAGACGAAATTCTACAAACACGTACTCTGCAGGACAACTGTGGGTGTGCGTTTGCTGGTGCGCGCGCGTGTGTCGTTATCGCATATCTCAGATTTTCTTAATATTGTGCAGCCCTACTTGGTTTACTTTTAATTCATGCCTGCTAATTTATAAACCTCTACTATTAATACATAAAGTAACTCAATACATCTGAATCAGAATAAAATGAAGTGAAATCTATTTGTCGAATTTCTAGTCAGGGCAGATCCACCCTGCCATGATGCTAAGCTAACCAGTTCATAAAGTCATTGAATCATCAGCTTTAGAAATGTCAATATAACAGTAAATAAATGTGTTCTATTCTACAGCAAGATGTCAAACTAATTACCTTCTTAGGGAAAATAAAACTAAGTTGATCCTTGATTTCTTTTAATACAACCATCACAACCAAATGGTTTCTGATATCCACAGCTAAACTGTTTCCTTTTACGTCAGGTCTCATGTTTCAATAAAGACTCTACAAATGACCACCTTGTTTCCTGGTAGTTCTGTTTGGTATAACGACTCATACGGCTAACGACTCATACGGCTAAACTTTTGTTCACAAATGTTTCTGTCCTGTGTGAACTTTAATGTGTTTCTTTAAATTACCCTTTTCAGTAAACCTTTTTTTACAAACATCACAACCAAATGGTTTCTCTCCTGTGTGGGTTCTCATGTGTTTGTTCAAAGAATGCGTTTCATTAAATATTTTTTTACAAACACCACATTCATATGGTTTCTCTCCTGTGTGAATTCTCATGTGTTTCTTTAAAAGACATTTCTGGCCAAATCTTTTTTTACAAACATCACATCCAAATGGTTTCTCTACTGTGTGAATTGTCATGTGTTTCTTTAAAAGACATTTTTGGCCAAACCTTTTTTTACAAACATCACATCCAAATGGTTTCTCTCCTGTGTGATTTATCATGTGTGTCTTTAAACTACATTTTTTGCCAAACCTTTTTTTACAAACACCACATTCAAATGGTTTCTCTCCTGTGTGAATTATCATGTGCGTCTTTAAACTACATTTTTGGCCAAACCATTTTTTACAGACATCACATTCAAATGGTTTCTCTCCAGTGTGAGTTATCATGTGTGTCTTTAAATTACCTTTGTTGGCAAACCCTTTTTTACAAACATCACATTCAAATAGTTTCTCTCCAGTGTGAATTATCATGTGTGTCTTTAAAGTACTTTTGTAGCCAAACCCTTTTTTACAAACATCACATTCAAATAGTTTCTCTCCTGTGTGAATTCTCATGTGTGTCTTTAAATGACTTTTGCTGCCAAACCCTTTTTTACAAACATCACATTCAAATAGTTTCTTTCCTGTGTGAATTCTCATGTGTGTCTTTAAATAACTTTTGTTGCCAAACCCTTTTTTAAAAACATCACATTCAAACGGTTTCTCTCCAGTGTGAATTCTCATGTGTGTCTTTAAATTACTTTTGTTGCCAACCCTTTTTTTACAAACATCACATTCAAATGGTTTCTCTCCTGTGTGAATTCTCATGTGTGTCTTTAAATAACTTTGGTTGCCAAACCCTTTTTTACAAACATCACATTCAAATGGTTTCTCTTCTGTGTGAAATCTCATGTGTGTCTTTAAATAACTTTTGTTGCCAAACCCTTTTTTACAAACATCACATTCAAATGGTTTCTCTCCTGTGTGAATTATCATGTGTCTGTTTAAATTACTTTTGTTGCCAAACCCTTTTTTACAAACATCACATTCAAAAGGTTTCTGTTCTGTGTGAATTCTCAGGTGTTTTTGTAGATGTGGTTTAGAATAACTTTTTTTACCACAAACATCACATTCAAATGGTTTCTCTTCTGTGTGAAATCTCATGTGTGTCTTTAAATTACTTTTGTTGCCAAACCTTTTTTTACAAACATAACATTCAAACGGTTTCTCTCCTGTGTGAATCCTCATGTGTTTTCTTAGATTATTTTTACAACTAAATATTTTACCACAGTCATCACAACTAAATGGTTTTCTTCCTGTCTGGACCTCCCTGTGTGAGTCTACATTGTTCTTCACTCCAACACATTTCTTCTGAACCTTGAAACTTGAAGACCTGACTCTTGAATGGCATGTCACGTGTCTCTGAAGTGAGCGCTTATTAACAAACTGCTTACCACACTCAGAGCAGCTAACACATTTGTTGACAGTGTTTACACTTGACTCAGGACTCCAGTCACTGTCTTCAGTCTCTGAAGAGCTGGAATCCTCTTCATCATTCTCACTGTCTTCAGTCTCTGAAGAGCTGGAATCATCTTCATCAGTGTCTCCATCTGGGTTTCTGGGAGTTTCTTCTCCTCCAAAGTCCTCTCCACCAGTTGCTGCTGTCATCTGATCAGCTGAGCTGCTGCTTGGAAGATCTCCATCTTTCATTTGGTGCTGATGAAGCTGTGAGAACAGAGGTTTCTCTTCATCATCCTCACTCTTCAAAAGAACTGGAGTGAATGAACAGCTGGTGGGATCAGTCTCCTCCTTCATGTTGAGCTGCTCTCCATCCAGGCTGGTCTTCACCTCCTCCTGTTCCTCCTTCATGTTGAGCTGCTCTCCATCCAGGCTGGTCNCTCACCTCCTCCTGTTCCTCCTTCATGTTGAGCTGCTCTCCATCCAGGCTGGTCTTCACCTCCTCCTGTTTCTCCTTTATGGTGAGGGGTTCTGGGTCCTGCTGGTCCACACCAGGTCTCCATTCTTCTTCAGGATCTTCTTCCTTAATCAGCACCATCTGAACATCTGCAGGGAGACCTGAAACACATGCACATGTTGGACACCTTTCATTGAATATTCACACAGACGTCACTTGTCTTATTGCTGAGGTCACTGAGTTCACTGCTGGACTGTCAAAACCACATCTAATGCTGGACGTCAGAAAACCTCCTGAAACTAGATCCATAGAGAACAGACATCCTTCTGTCTGGCTCCCAGAAGATGAAAAACAACTCTTTGTTCTTTGATGGAACCAAATCAGCCTGTTGCTAAAAAAGTTGACAGTAGAGGTGGAGGATATGACGATATTAGATTGTGATGGATTAGAATGTGTTGACTGTAGGGGTCAAAGGTCATGCAGATGTCAAAGGTCAACAGACGTCAGTGGTCATTCTATTTCTCCTTCTTTACAGGTTCAATTATAATTGATATTTTTAGCTAAAGTGAATTTAATCAGACCTGATTGCTTTGAGCTTTTAATCCATTTCATATGTAGTATTATCAAATATGCTATAACCTCTGAACTTTGACCTCTGTGATCATCACAACAATAACCCATCTTTTTCCCAATAACTTGGATTAAAATGACTCTTTTATTATGTTTTAACCTGAATCAACATTCCTCCCAGGATCCGGTCGTGCCGGAAAACCCACAAGACTTTCTTTAGTTAAAGAGCATATTTTAAGTTCTTTTTTTTTTTTTATTCTGATAAAATTCTGTCCAAAAATACTATTTGAAATGTTTATTGAGGGTATTTTGTTTTACAATACATTTTTTAAACCATTTTTCTAGTCAAAAGAGCCCCTTTTTGCAAAGCTTCTAAAAACGCTTTTTTTTTCATATGTGGACCTGTGACGTCAGCTAAGGGAGCTCCTAGCTAGGTGGCGCTGCTTACAGTGTTGTCAGATGTAGATAAATAAAGTATTTGTAGGATAATTTAACACTCTGTACGATCAATAATCCCATAAATATGATCATTTGAGCCCTTTGTTGTGTGAAGTTTGTGTAACAGATGCTTGTTTTAATCATTGCGTAGATTTTTTAAAGCTAAACAACTTTAACATCTCAGACTGACACCGCTCTAGTCTGCCAGCTGTCTGCTCGCTGTCGGCGATGAGTTGTTAGTTTTAGGTTAGAGCGCTCTTTAATCGAGTTGGTGTGAATTCATTTCATTTAATCATTTTAATAAAAAATGCTAAATTATTATGTTTATGAATGCCAATCGCCAGTCTGTCAGGACAGGGAGTCAACAACAAGACGGCTTCTTTACCGGTACGGTGACTTCTGTTTGGAGACAAAAAACTCCGGCGGTCCTGGTCTAGTCCAGGACTGGATGTGATGAAGGTCCACATACCGACGAAAAACATTCAGTGTGACTCTAAACAGGCGCCGTTACTTCGATCCATTCACCGGAACCGCTGTTAGCACGCAGCAGCTAACAGGAGCTAACGGGGAGACTTGAGTCTCGTTTCCATGCCAGGTTTGGTACGGTTCGTGGTGGGTCGTAGTCCGGCACCGATCCGTGATTTCATGAGAGCGTTTCCTTAGGGTGTCTGACCCTCACCTGGCTGGCGGGGTACAGTAAATCCATGCTGCAATGCTCTCCAGAGGGGCTTCCCGTTCCCAGCGGGGCTACCAAGAGGGGATTCCCGTTCCCAGCGGGGCTACCAAGAGGGGATTCCCAGCGGGGTTTCCAGCCTGACCCGACACTGTTTCGGTCAGCCTCGAACCGTTTAGCTGCATCCTGTGAAACTTTTTATAAACTCTTTCATTTCTTAACAATCCACTTGAACGCAGCTCAATGTTTGGAGCTCTGATGATCAAACCTGGTGCTAAACGCTGGTATTTTACCCAGACCCGAGTGAGGAGGTGGGTCACGGTCTACAGCTGGACCGACAGGGTACAGCCTTACAGGACTGATTGTTTTTATCTTTTTTTTTTTTTTTAATCTTAATAAAATAACTTCTCACTATAGTAATAAAGTAATAAAATAACGGCACTCTGGGGGTTTGTTTTGCTCGTCACAAGTAGTGATAAGTGGATCAGTTTTCTATATAGAGAATGAACGGTCTCCCGGCACTGTCGTCACTTCCATTTGGTGAAAAAATTGATAATTCTCACAAAAACGAATCCAAGAGCCTAAATAAGCTGAATTTGTGTAAATTTTTATTCAGAAAAAGTTTCTATTATATTTCTCTAAACATTTGTTTAAGGGAGTGTCTAACTTAAAATATGCTCTTTAATAATTAAACTTAAAGACTCTTTGATGTCTCCTTCTAAAGGACACTACCTTTAATCCACTGTCCAGAAATGTCTTAATATGATTAATGCATTTTCTTCCACAGTATTAATGAATGTTTGATCCAGCATCAGTATTATTTCATATTTCTACTTTTGCTAAAAGGTTAAATCATTAATAATCCATTTAGGGGTTAAATGGTAAATGGTAAATGGCTTGTATTTATAGAGCGCTTTCTACAGTGCAGAACACCCCAAAGCGCTGTACAACACGAACAGTCACTCACCCATTCACACTCACACTCACACACTGGTGGTGATAAACTACGTTGTAGTCTCAGCTGCCCTCGGACACTCTGACAGAGGCGGGGGCTGCCATGCACCGGCGCCCTCCAAGACCCTCTGACCACCACCAGTAGGCAAGTTGGGTGAAGTGTCTTGCCCAAGGACACAACGACAATCTAACCCAGCCGGAGCTGGGGATCGAACCGGCGACCCTCTGGTTGCCAGACCGGCCACTCTACCAACTGAGCTAATGCCGCCCCACATAAGTACTGGGTGCTTAAAGACGTGAGCCATGTGACTTAGTAAGCTCTTTTCCTATTGGTCCACGCGTCTCAAAGAATCCATGTTAGGCTTCCAGCCCGGAAGTCCTCAGTTCTCGTTCAGCCAGTGACGAGACAAGACGCTCATCGTTTCCTCAGCTACACGGTGCGCTCAGGTGCCGACTTCCCATACAGGTCAAGCCCCGTCTAAAGGTCGATGAACATTTTCCGTCCCCGAAGCTAGACTCCACCCGTCTGCTTCTGTGTCACCTGCCATGGGGAAGGAAATTCTAGCCTCTTCTCCCAGCCGGACATGGAGCTGCTGACCCGACTTTCGGACGCTTCCGTGCCTTGTGGCGGCTTCATCTGCCACCTCGGGGATCCGAAGGTCGTCAGGGCAACCCTACCCACAGACGACCTCCTCTGCCGCGCCGAGGTGATCCACAGAGCGGTCTCAGCAGGTAAACCCGATCTGGTAACTGAGGCTCTTTGATAAGTGACACTCCAGCTAACTTATCCTCCAAATTTCCCTAGCCTAATTCATCACAGGCTCACGTCCTTAAACTCTCACTTAATGCCCACCAGAACACTCCATAAAATGCCAACTTGCTACCTCTTATCTCTGCTCGTTCGTTCAGTCTGTTTGTCTAATAAACTTGCGTAGTCTAAGTCCGACTCAGTTTAAATCTTTCAAGTACCAGGTACGTAATTACTCACTTTGAAATTTCCAGAACTTAGAAATATCCCCGTAAGGTCTAGTGAGCGAAAGCTTCAGAGAAATTCTCTTGTGTTAGACTAACAAAACTTGCTAGATTTCTACGGAAGTGTGTGCAAATTATAAACCATAAAAAAAGGTTATAATACGCTACACATAAATCAGAAGAATTCACTTGGTAATGTCAACATTTTGTTTAGAGGTGTCAGATTAGCGCGTTAATTACGATTAATTAATTACAGCCCTAATTAACGCGTTATTTTTTTAAATCGCGTTAATCGCATTTTTAATCGCTTGACCGTTTCTGCATGCAGTCTGCCGCTGCAGTGATGTGTGTGTGCTGAGCTGGTCTCCTCGCGGTGTTTGTGTGTCACTGAGCAGCTCTGTGAGGCTCAGAGCCCCTCACTTTCAGGAAGTGATCACGTGACCTACGCATGACGCCGAGACAAAACAAACAGCTGATGGCCACATCGGTGTTATGAAACCGGCATCACCTTTTAGAGCGCTATTTATCTGACCCCGCTGCAACAGGAAGTGCAAATTAAAACGACCTGCTCATTTCACGAGCTACTCAACCGGAACCGATGACCACCGTCAGCCCAGCACAGCTCTGATCACTGATTACACGTAGCTGTCAGCCGGTTCGGTGCGCAACCGGCCGGCTGACAGCTTCCACCGCTTGTGGAGCGCAGCGCTGATCACTAGTAGTAGCCTACACTGAGTGATCTGACGGACTACAACGGTTTATTCAAAGTAACGGCGCGACGTGGCGCAGCGCTGATCGCTGGTGTATTTCAGCCTTAAATATCAACTGGTCCGGTGCGCGACTGGCCGTCTCACAGTTTCCACAGCTTGTCCAGCACAGCGCTGACCACTGGTTACCAGTACACCGCTGGACTGGCGGTGTTATGAACCAGTCCAGTCAGCGGTGCCCGATGGAAGACATGGATGTAGTTTGGGGGGGTGCAGGGGGGACGTGTCCTCTGCTCGTTTTTAAAGTCAGTTTAGAGTCCTGTAGTTTTTACAGTCTAAAATAATGTTGCACTATATTAAATGGATTCTGGCTGTTGTTTTTAGGTGTAGGGTTGATATTATGGCTCTTTTTAAACAGTTCAGACCCTCTTCTCCACCTCCTCCCACCCGGCGACTAATTATTAAGGGCGATAGTGAAGTTTAGCAGGAAAAAGGAGACAAGGTGTGAGCCAGAAACGTTTTACTTCGTATAATGATGATAAATGATGTTCTTTCCAATGTCCAGTTTAGATTCCAGGAAATGGGTTTAGGACAGATCATTTTAACAAAAACACTACAATCCGGGAAAGAGCATTGCGTCAGAGCATTGCATCACCGGTGCATGCGGAAGGCACGTGCTTAGTGCTACGTGATTGGCTAAAAGTGGTTCGAGTGCGTGTGTTAATGTGCGCTATGATGGGTTGATGCCACAGAAGCCATGATCTATAAAAGTGTCAAGCTCGCCTGTGTTCGACAGACTTTTGATTTGATTTTGATTTTTGATCAGGGCTTTCCTTTGAACAAACTGTCCAGTTAAATTTATAATAAATCTTCAAAACTAGAGAAGAAGTCTGTCTTCGTTTTTCCTCTGAGCACCAAGAAGAATTTTATCTTCAACAAAACCTTCTCATCTCCTGACAGTAAAGGATTAGATTTAGTTTACAGGTGACCTGATTAAAGCATCAACTTTTTTTTTACCACATCAAATAACTTCAAACTGATTTTTTTACCTGTCAAAAAGTGATTGTAACACCCAGTTTATCTGTAATGGATTAAATCTGCCTTTTTTTTTTTAAACATCGTCTATTAAGCTTTTTTTTGTGATTTTTTTAATATATACATACACACACATTACAAAACAGTTACAAAAAGAAAGAAATATAATTAAATCATATACTAACAACAAAGGAGCGCAAAAAAAGACTAAACAACAAGAAGAAAACAAAAGGCACAGTGAGACTGCAAAAAACAACAAAAATAAAAAACAATCCCATTCATCCCTACCCAAGTCTCTGCCCTAAATCCTCATGTCCGCCTTCCCTAAATACAAACAAGGGGAGCACATTCTTAAAAGAAAAAAAAAGTAAGCTAAATAATTGCTGAATTTACATATTTTGAAAAACGTCAAAAAGAGGGCCCCAGATATTTTGAAATTTCCCAACAGAGTGTTGGAGAGAACATCTGATCTTTTCAAGCTTAAGGCATGACATAAGATCATGTAGCCACTGCTTATGTGTTGGACACATAAAAGAAAAGAACCCTATACTGGATGGATGGTTTAAAATTAGGATTTAATGCAATGGGGCTCATAAATGAGAAATCGTGAAGTTTAAAATATTTCCTAAATTGGCACCATATTTTCAAGGTATTTTTCACCACGGGATTTGAGATGGAGCTAGGTAAAGACGTTAAACGTCGGGAGGAAAGGACAGCCGGTATAGATATATCTTTATTACTATTTATCTCCATAGTAACCCAGTCAGGACAGTCATTTCGACTAGTATGATAAAAAAAAACCAAAACACCAGAGCTCTTAGGTTAGCAGCCCAATAATAAAAACAAAAATTAGGGAGGGCAAGGCCTCCCTCTTCTTTGGGCTTTTGAAGATGAGTTTTATTGAGCCTTGGGTGTTTACCTTTCCAAATATAGGTTGAGAGAACTGAGTCCAGCTCATTAAAGAAGATATTAGGAATGTAAATGGGTAAAGCCTGAAAAATGTATAGAAATTTGGGTAATATGGTCATTTTGACGGAATTGATTCGTCCTACCAAGGACATAGAGAGTGGTGTCCATTTAAATCTGCCTTTAAATGACTTTACAGTGAGTGCAGAATTATTAGGCAAATGAGTATTTTGACCACATCGTCCTCTTTATGCATGTTGTCTTACTCCAAGCTGTATAGGCTCGAAAGCCTACTACCAATTAAGCATATCAGGTGATGTGCATCTCTGTAATGAGAAGGGGTGTGGTCTAATGACATCAACACCCTATATCAGGTGTGCATAATTATTAGGCAACTTAACAAAAACTAATATATACCCATTTCAATGATTTATTTTTACCAGTGAAACCAATGTAACATCTCCACATTCAGAAATATACATTTCTGACATTCAAAAACAAAACAGTGACCAATATAGCCACCTGTCTTTGCAACCAGAAAACTAAAAACGTTTGGAGGTGAAAAGAGGAAAAACCTGGTGGAACGTTTCTACGACTGGAGTTAGACTCTGCATTGTAACCGTGTCAACGCAGGGTCCCACCCGATGGGAGGGGTGAATGCTCTGACACGTGTTTCTGTAAAATAGCTAGCTTGTTTACAACGCTGCAGAGTGCAGCTTTAATGAAGAGCACATTTTTGCAGAGCAAAGTGAAGGTTACATTGTGTTTGTTCAAAGACACCATTGCTGCTATTTATACTTTATTTTTAGTTATAATTTTTCTAGATTTATATGATATGTTTGCACAACATTTAATTTCATGTTAAATGGTAACTAAGATAATATTGTACTACTAGTACAAACTTAATTTTCAAATGTTTTATTAAAATGTGTTCAAATGAAGAAATTTGTGTTTATTTCTTTGAGATACAAAAAATTGTGAATGTCAAATTGCTATACAAGTCAAATAATGGGGAAATAATCGATAATCTATCAAATCAAAATCGAATCAAATAGAAAAATTAATCGTTAGATTAATCGATGCATCAAAAGAATAATCACTAGATTAATCAATTACAAAAATAATTGTTTTGGACAGCCCTAACTTTAACCCCTGATTAATAGACAAATATGAAAGCAGTCTACGATTACGGTATCATTGAAATGATTTTCTCATAATTTCAATAAAAATTGTTTTTTTATAAAGTGAATTTCGTCTTTTTTCTGAAGACCAGTCTTGAAAAGAGGGCTCGTCTTATATTTGGGTCAATCCGATATATCATTATTGATGGTAACGAGTAGCTACATATAATTACTATGATGTTGATGCTAAAGGCTGGTTTATACTTCTGCGACAGCATGTATGCGCTCACACTCACACGTATTGTCGGAGACATTTTTGATTTTTACTTCTCCGTCAGTGTTGTGAAGCAATTCTCCACCAGGACAGCAGAGGGCGCATAACTTTTCTGCAGTAATGCCTCCGGTCGACCAAAGTTTGTTTACTTCAGCTCAGTAATGGCCGACAGAGAGCGAATTTTGATTGAGTTTGAACAGATTGATCTCGAGGAACAAACAGTGGTGTTAAAAAGACTTAAACAGGAGTGAGGAGACAACAACAGGAGTCTGTTGAATGTCCGTCCGTTCAGTGAGGACGAGGCAGACGATGAGCGAATATGCAGCTCTTGTTTAACCCTTTAGGGACACTGATGGATGATATAAATGTTTGTACTTCGTCTGCCAGACGTTTCTCGAGCTGATCCATATCTGCTTCCCTGAGATTCTACTATTACTACTCTGTTGATACCGGCGTCAAGCCGGATATGATCATGGGTTGTTGGGCCGACCAATCAGAGACGTGCGCTCTCCGTCTCTTTTGACGGATAGTTAGAAAAGTGAGCTCGACTCCATCCGTCCTTGC
>SSNR01000171.1:110176-122482 GCA_006937965.1 Callopanchax toddi | reverse complement strand
ACTGCGTCACAGAAAAAGAAGAGAAATCCCGTCGCTGCGTCACAGAGCTATAAAATCTGCTTCCTAACTTCTGACTGCTAGCAAGCACAACAAAAATAAACTAATGAACCAAACTTGATGAACATCAGCCCCAAGACTGCAATTCATCACTTCTTCTTACCTGTTGAAGTTCAGAATCCTCCTCTTGAACCGGCCCAGCCTCCGGCCGCTGGGCTCCTCCTCTTCATCATCATCTTCATCACCTGCCGAACGTGCAGGTGGTTCTGGAGCGGAGGAGGAGGAGGACGCTCCACCATGGATACCGACAAACATTTGTGTTATCTTCAGATATTTGGAAGCATCTGCTGCCTTGTTGTTTAGTTCTAACTTTTCCCGCTCCTCCTCTTCGTTTTTTTCCGGTCTCAGTTTTCCCGATCTCATCTCGCTGCATGATTGATTGACAGCTGAGAGGGGAACTCGGCCCTGGGCTGTGATTGGTCCAGCCCATAATCAATCATGTCTAATGGGTGGATCTACCCGTTTTGTAAACCAATAAGAAAGACTAACACTGTCCCGAGTCCCGAGTATAATTTGTTCGGGAAAAAAAAAACACCTGGCAGCCGGCCCAAAAGGACCTGCGGCCCAGCGGGCAAATGCCCGCTATGCCCGATGGCCAGTCCACCCCTGCCCTCAGTTCATTCATCCTTCGTGTCCTAACGTCAGACCCAGGTGGAAAGTTTTGGTGGAAGTTCTTATGTTTGGTCTCTTAATGTCTCTTCAGATTTCCACTCTTTATTGGTCCGACTGTTTCAGAACATATAAGGCAGACTGGCCGTACAGCCGACGGAGGTCAAATGACAGCGTAAGCTTCTGTCAGTCATCTTTAAGTCATCTTTCATAGTCCACTTGACGTATTTTTGACAAAGAAATCTTCTTTTACTCACTCATGTTTGCACCGCCAAGTCACCGTTGTTTCATCAGTAAGTGTGAGCATCCAAGCTAGTTACTGAGCAACCACCTCTTCTACCGTTGTTTTTCACGCGGTGAGTAGCGCATTACTGCCACCCGCTGTCACTGATGTGCATAGCTGCCTGGCGCTGACAGCCACTGCAGCCAATAGGAAGCAGGATAAATGAGAAAATGCTTTGAGGTCTGGACAAAATCCTCTTGGGGTCCAGATTTGGACCGGAGTCCGGGGGTTTCAGACCCCTGTACTAAATCATAATATTTTGGGTGGCGTGTAGCTCAGCTGGTAGAGTGGCTATCTGGGAAGGTCATCGCTTCAATCCCAGCTCCAGCTGGGTTACTTTGTAGACCTGTATACTTTATACTCCCAGTTTGACCTGGGAGTATAAAGTATGTATGAGGAGTGTGAGTGGGTGTACAGTGTCTATGGTGTGTTCACACAGGGCTGTGTGTGTGCATGAGGGTGGGAATTAGGGCTGGGCGATATGGCAAAAATAGAATATCACGATTTTTAAATTGTATTATCACGATCTCGATTTTATCATGATTTTTACAAAATTATCAGCATAACTAAAATTACATATTAAAAAGAGAAACATTGAATAAATAAACATATTTATTAAAATTAAGAACAATCACCAGTGCAACATGTAAACATTTACATGTTAGGCTTATATTTACACATTAAAACCTTTTAAAATATGAAATAACTGATTTTAATTGTGATTATTATATAAACTCACCACTCGCAAGATGTAACCTGTGACCAAAGCATGGCTGTGTGTCCAGCCCTTCAGATCCAGAGCCTTCACCATGTTAGAGTCATAGAGGTCATGTTTTCTTCTTCTGGTTCCACATCTCTAGAACCTCTCAGTCCTGCTGCGATCATGTGCTCTCCTGTGTGGTCCTCCAGAAAGGTTGTTAGCAGTGTTGCACTTTGCAGCTCCCAGTTGTTGACGAAATGAATGGTTACACTCAAATACGACTCAGATGTGTGACTACTGGACCAGAGATCGCTTGTGGAAGCAAAGAACTCCACATTCTTAATATTTAATGCAGCTCTCTCTGCATTCAGCGGACATGCGCCGGACCACAGTGTTCGGAAAAAACTTTCAGCTGGGCAACTCGTAGCGCGGATCCAATACTTTAATCATTTTTTAAAATCCCACTCCTTCTACTTGTCGCTCAGGACACAAGTGTTTAACCAAGTGGACCGTTACCATCAGTCACGCTGTTCCATCGTTGCTGTCTCTGCCGTAGGGAGTGAGTTTTGCGATGCCTCTGTTAGCGTTTACGGCTTGGCACTGGCTTTTAGCTTTAGCTGCTCTTGAGGTGCTGCCATCACTTGCCTTGACGCTCTCCTTGCAAATTATTTTAATTTGCTCTTTGTCGTCTGGTGAAAAGCCAAAGCAGTTCCATATAATGGAGGACGAGTTTCTCTTCGGAACCAAATCCTCATGTTCGCTCTCGGCCGCCGCCATGTTTGTTGTTGTTAGGTTGTACACACGTGAAGGGGGGCGGGCTAATATCACCATGAATCACTCTGATTGGTTTAACGTCAAACAAAGGTGTGATAACGTCCTTCGCTTCTCCGCTGCGTATTACGTTTCACGGCTGTTTCGTGAGGCTTTCACGGACGGTGGGAAAAATGGGTGAATCATGATAAAACGATCTCCCAAAAATGACAGATCGTTAGACACGTAGATCGTTAAACCGTCTAAAATCGTCATATCGCCCAGCCCTAGTGGGAATGTGTGACTGTTATCTGTCAGGTCTTGTCCCTCCCTCTGAGGTGGGGCCATCCTCCTCTGACTGATCACCTCCTTCTTTAAAGGAGCAACAGAAGCTAATGATGTAGCATTGAAACTGACACATTATCAACAAGATCAGGTAGAGAAGAAGTCAGCTTTAGGTCGCTGTCTTCTGTCACCTTGCTCTGTGGGACTGAAGAAAAGAAGAATGGAGGAGATCCTTCAACTTTATGTAGCACGGCAGGTTAAAAACTTTATTAAAAAAGCAACGCCACCTGGGGAATTTCACCCCAGGAACTCTTAAAAAAAAAAAAAAGGACACGCCCGGTCCACTCTACAAGATAGGCAGGAGACGTGGAATCAAGATTTGAAAATGCTTGTTACGTCCCTGGGTTTTTGTCTCCCTCTGGAGGACAACAGTGGCTGCTACCTTTGGGCTGTTCTTTCCTGCTGCTGCTACTGACAGTGACACGCCCACTCCTGATCAGCTGCAGCTCATCAGCTCATCAAGGAGCAGCAGATAAAAAGGCTGTTCACCTTCAAATCTGGGGAGAAAGGATCCGTGTCTCTTCTCCCCCGTTTGTCTGAGCATTGGCTTCTAGAGATTATCTAGTTTAAAGTATAGAAGTAGTTCTCTTAGTTTAATTTAGACCTTAATATTAGTAGTTTAGTGCTTTATCTTTGTTGTTTGAGGTTCTTTTGTTCAGGACTGGTAAAAGCCTGTTTTTAGTTTAGTTAAAGAACCTTTTAGTTTAAGAACTTTAGTTAAATAACATTCTTAGTTTTAAAAACTCTCCCTTAGTAAATTATATCGATCTTTAGTTTAATAGCCATAGTGCTTTATTTCCTGGAGGCTTATCCTCCAGTGTTTTCAGTTTAGATTCTTATTTATAATGATAAACCAATAGCTTTTATAGCTCCTTCCTTTTTTGTAAATCTGTTTATGATAAATATTTGTTTTACAACTTACACAAGTCTCTTATCTTTTTGTTAGACCTCCTTTTTTTTCCTCCTTAGACCTAGTGGAGATCGTAACAATGCTTTATTGAGTTAAGATACTATAAATATAAAAGCAAATAGGCTGATGCTTACCCAAGGTCACATAGGCCAAATAAACCACAAACTACACGAGACACACACACACACACACACACACACACGTGAAGAACTCCCACCACCAAGGCCTGTTCACCACTGGTAGCTCAGCCTGTAAAAGAAAGAGTTAGAAACCATAAAAACAGTTAAAAGAAATATAAAAAATATAAAACCAATTAGATAGCCTGATATCCTTCAGCCCTGGTGGGCCAGCTGTCCATAAAATCCAAGAGGGCTCCAGTTAAAACCCTGAGTGTCCTGTTGATTGGCCGCACCCACTGCGATCCTGCTGAGGCGGTAAACCAGGCCCAGATGACCGTCCTGCCTGCGTGGTCCTGCCGGTCCGCCCCAGGAAGCCCACATGATCAGGGGATTCTCCACTGGAGTCCTCGACGTGCCTGCTGTCCGCTACGCCTTCAGCAAACTTTGTTCATAAAATTCGAGTAAAACAGAACAGCAGAGTCTGTATTCTACCGGAGTAGACATCTGGGCAGCCCAGAGCTCAGCCAAGCTTGCTCCAGGAGCTGAGCATGCCTGCTGCCACCACACCTCACCCGGAAATGATGTCACAGAGAGCTGGGAGACTGAATGTCAAGTCCTCAGGCTTTTTATAGGGTGCCCCCTCATGGTGATTGGCTGAACAGCCAATTATCCTGCCACATTCAGTTCCAGCATCCTCTGATCAGCATCCACTGAAATGAAACTGAGTAACCAGTTGACTCTAATAGATTACTACATGAAATATTTAGGCCTCACTGTCAATGTGGAAATGGATATTAAAATCTCCTACTTTAATCACTTGATTAGTTTTCATTAAGAAGTCGATAAAAAGTCCAAATCTTCAGAGCAGAAGTCAGAATCAGGACCAGGTGGAGGATAAACAACAACAAATACAAGAGTTTGTTCTGATTTCCACTTTAGATGAGAGGAACTGAAGGTCAAAGAATTCATATGAACACAAAGACAGGAAGTTTATTATCATCACTTTATTCAACATGGAAAAAACATTCAGATCAAAAATCTACTAAACAGATCAACAGCTGACTAATCAACAAGAATCCTACATTTCTAGATCTGATACTACGAACACAAAGTTCTCTTGAAAATATTTTCAGAATGTAGAAAAGTCTAAACAAAAATATGTTTTAAATCAACATTTCATGCACAATTAAAAGATTAATTTATTTACATTTTTTTTAGGGCTGCACAATATATCGAAAAGTCATCCTCATCATGATCAGTGTTGGGAATAACGGCGTTAGGTAACGCCGTTCTTTTATCGGTAACGGACTAATCTAATTAATTACCGTTTCCGTCATGAGAATGGTGTTTCCGTTACTGAGCGTGAAATGCAGTGCGTTACTTTTCTAATGTTCTCTCCAAAAATGCGTCTGTAGGTTCAGTCCTCTGAGCTTTTTTTAGAACAGTAGGAGCTGCTGTTGGCTGTAGCGACACCAAAAACAGTATAAAACAGTTAAAAACAACCGAACAGAGCCGTTTCCTGCTCCCTGTCGCTCCTGCAGCAGTAGGCTACGTCTCGCGCGCGCTCCGCCCCGTTTCCCCATCAGCTGTTCTCACGCGACTCTCGCTGTTTTCACACAAAGCAGAAAAGGACAGCGTCTCAACTTCCAAGCATAGCCTCAGAACAAACGATAACCAGACTATTACGGTATGAATTGATGAAATAAACTGTGTTCTCTGAACGCACCGTCCCCCATGCACAAACTGCTTGTGCACGCAGCCACGCACACACACAAACGCCAGCGATAGAGCAGGGAGACTCTGGAGCTTTAGGATGAAAAGTTTTCATCTTCAAGGTGGAGATTTATCCACTACTCTTTGAGGTAAAAGTCCAGAATGTGTTTGTGAGGTGTCATTATGTCCAGGAGTTTCTGTTTCTTTTAAATTTACTCAGAAAAACTGCTCAGAAAAATCCTAATTCTTTGATATACCACAACTTTAAAAAAAAAGTAGTAACGCAAAAATTATTTTCCCTGGTAACTAGTTACTTTTGTTATAAAGTAATTCTGTACCTAACTCAGTTACTTTTTGAAACAAGCAGTGAGTAACTATAACTAATTATTTTTTAAAGTAAGGTTCCAACACTGATCATAACAGGAAGTGTGATAGACCCATCACAGCGATTAATGCTTCTTTCAGATGATTCCATATATGCTATATATCAACTCTTTGTAGGCTAATATAGAAGTATTTGACCAATCAAACTAGCCCTTCCCACATGTGACCAATCAGACGGCGGTTTACGTTATGTGCCCGCCCCCTACGTAACTTATTTGATTGTACCGGTGTTAGCTTAGCAAGGCTGAAAGCAAAACAAGTGAGGAAAATGTCGGTGACGACTTCGTGGTAAAAATAAATAAATCACGGAACTCATTTGAAGAAGCTCTGGTTACAAGAGAGACAAAATTCTACAAACACGCACTCTGCAGGACAACTGTGGGAGTATGTGCGGCGTGCGTTTGCTGGCGTGTGTCGTTATCACATATCTCAGATTTTCTTAATATCGTGCAGCCCTACTTGGTTTACTTTTAATTCATGTCTGCTAATTTATAAACTTCTACTATTAATACATAAAGTAACTCAATACATCTGAATCAGAATAAAATGAAGTTAAATCTATTTGTCAAATTCATTTTATAGTCAGGGCAGATCCACCCTGCCATGATGCTAAGCTAACCAGTTCATAAAGTCATTGAATCCATCAGCTTTAGAAATGCCAATATA
Organism: Callopanchax toddi; assembly: GCA_006937965.1. NCBI lineage: Eukaryota > Metazoa > Chordata > Actinopteri > Cyprinodontiformes > Nothobranchiidae > Callopanchax > Callopanchax toddi. Next base: position 115,946 of record SSNR01000171.1, on the reverse strand, counting down.
ACAGTAAATAAATGTGTTCTATTCTACAGCAAGATGTAAAACTAATTACCTTCTTAGGGAAAAGAACACTACTTTGATCCTTGAATATTTTTAATACAACCATCACAACCAAATGGTTTCTGATATCCACAGCTAAACGGTTTCCTTTTACATCAGGTCTCATGTTTCAATAAAGACTCTGCAAATGACTGCCTTGTTTCCTGGTAGTTCTGTTTGGTTTAACGACTCATACGGCTAAACTTTTGTTCACAGATGTTTATCTCCTGTGTGAATTCTCATGTGTTTCTTTAAATTACCCTTTTCAGTAAACTTTTTTTTACAAACATCACATTCAAATGGTTTCTTTCCTGTGTGAATTCTCATGTGTGTCTTTAAATCACATTTTTGGCCAAACCTTGTTTTACAAACATCACATTCAAATGGTTTCTTTCCTGTGTGAATTCTCATGTGTGTCTTTAAAACACATTTTTGGCCAAACCTTTTTTCACAAAGATCACATTCAAATTGTTTCTCTCCTGTGTGAATTCTCATGTGTCTCTTTAAAATACATTTTTTGAAAAACCTTTTTTTACAAACCCCACATTCAAATGGTTTCTCTCCTGTGTGAATTATCATGTGTGTCTTTAAACTACATTTTTTGCGAAACCTTTTTTTACAAACATCACATTGAAATGGTTTCTCTCCTGTGTGAATTCTCATGTGTGTCTTTAAACTACATTTTTGGCCAAACCTTTTTTTACAAACATCACATTCAAATGGTTTCTCTCCTGTGTGAATTATCATGTGTCTGTTCATATCAGCCTTTACATTAAATCTTTTTTTACAAAAATCACATTCAAATGGTTTCTCTCTTGTGTGAATCATCATGTGTCTCTTTAAAAGACATTTTTGGCCAAACCTTTTTTTACAAACATTACATTCAAATGGTTTCTCTCCTGTGTGAATTCTCATGTGGCTCTTTAAACTACATTTTTGGCCAAAACATTTTTTACAAACATCACATTCAAATGGTTTCTCTCCTGTGTGAATTCTCATGTGTCTGTTCAAATCAGCCTTTACATTAAATCTTTTTTTACAAACATCACATTCAAAAAGTTTCTCTCCTGTGTGAATTCTCATGTGCATCTTTAAACTATATTTTTGGCCAAACCTTTTTTTACAAACATCACATTCAAATGGTTTCTCTTCTGTGTGAATCCTCATGTCATAGTTTAAATTATTCTTTTCATTAAATCTTTTTTTAAAAACATCACATTCATATGGTTTCTCTCCTGTGTGAATTCTCATGTGTCTCTTTAAAATACATTTTTGGCCAAACCTTTTTTTACAAACACCACATTCAAACGGTTTCTCCCCTGTGTGAATAATCATGTGTGTCTTTAAACTACGTTTTTGGCAAAACCGTTTTTTACAAACATCGCATTCATATGGTTTCTCTCCCGTGTGAATTCTCATGTGTGTCTTTAAAAGACATTTTTTGCCAAACCTTTTTTTACAAACATCACATTCAAATGGTTTCTCTCCCGTGTGAATTCTCATGTGTGTCTTTAAATCACATTTTTGGCCAAAACTTTTTTCACAAAGATCACATTCAAATGGTTTCTCTCCAGTGTGAATTATCATGTGTACCTTTAAAAGATATTTGTGGCCAAAACTTTTTTTACAAACATCACATTCAAATGGTTTCTCTCCTGTGTGAAATCTCATGTGGCTCTTTAAATAACTTTTGTTGCCAAACCCTTTTTTACAAACATCACATTCAAATGGTTTCTCTCCTGTGTGAATCCTCATATGTTTGCTTAGATCACTTTTATAACTATATTTTTTACCACAGTCATCACAACTAAATGGTTTTCTTCCTGTCTGGACCTCCCTGTGTGAGTCTACATTGTTCTCCACTCCAACACATTTCTTCTGAACCTTGAATCTTGAAGACCTGACTCTTGAATGACATGTCACGTGTCTCTGAAGTGAGCGCTTATTAACAAACTGCTTACCACACTCAGAGCAGCTAACACATTTGTTGACAGTGTTTACACTTGACTCAGGACTCCAGTCACTGTCACTGTCTTCAGTCTCTGAAGAGCTGGAATCCTCTTCATCATTCTCACTGTTTTCAGTCTCTGAAGAGCTGGAATCATCTTCATCAGTATCTTCATCATCCTCACTGTCTTCAGTCTCTGAAGAGCTGGAATCCTCTTCATCAGTGTTTCCATCTGGGTTTCTGGGAGTTTCTTCTACTCCAAAGTCCTCTCCACCAGTTGCTGCTGTCATCTGATCAGCTGAGCTGCTGCTTGGAAGATCTCCATCTTTCATTTGGTGCTGATGAAGCTGTGAGAACAGAGGTTTCTCTTCATCATCCTCACTCTTCAAAGGAACTGGAGTGAATGAACAGCTGGTGGGATCAGTCTCCTCCTTCATGTTGAGCTGCTCTCCATCCAGACTGGTCTTCACCTCTTCCTGTTCCTCCTTAATGTTGAGCTGCTCTCCATCCAGGCTGGTCTTCACCTCCTCCTGTTCCTCCTTCATGTTGAGCTGCTCTCCATCTAGACTGGTCTTCACCTCCTCCTGTTCCTCCTTTATGGTGAGGGGTTCTGGGTCCTGCTGGTCCACACCAGGTCTCCATTCTTCTTCAGGATCTTCTTCCTTAATCAGCTCCATCTGAACATCTGCAGGGAGACCTGAAACACATGCACATGTTGGACACCTTTCATTGAATATTCACACAGACGTCACTTGTCTTATTGCTGAGGTCACCGAGTTCACTGCTGGACTGTGGACAAAACCACATCTAACGCTGGACGTCAGAAAACCTCCTGAAACTAGATCCATAGAGGACATAGGGCCGGGCGATATGACGATTTTAGACGGTTTAACGATCTACGTGTCTAACGATCTGTCATTTTTGGGAGATCGTTTTATCATGATTCACCCATTTTTCCCACAAGCCTCACGAAACAGCCGTGAAATGTAATACGCAGCGGAGAAGTGAAGGACGTTATCACACCTTTGTTTGACGTTAAACCAATCAGAGTGATTCATGGTGATATTAGCCCGCCCCCCTTCACGTGTGTACAACCTAACAACAACAAACATGGCGGCGGCCGAGAGCGAACATGAGGATTTGGTTCCGAAGAGAAACTCGTCCTCCATTATATGGAACTGCTTTGGCTTTTCACCAGACGACAAAGAGCAAATTAAAATAATTTGCAAGGAGAGCGTCAAGGCAAGTGATGGCAACACCTCAAGAGCAGCTAAAGCTAAAAGCCAGTGCTTCCAAGCAGTAAACGCTAACAGAGGCATCGCAAAACTCACTCCCTACGGCAGAGACAGCAAACGATGGAACAGCGTGACTGATGCAGTAACGTTCCACTTGGTTAAACACTTGTGTCCTGAGCGTAAAAGTATTGGATCCGCGCTACGAGTTGCCCAGCTGCAAGTTTTTTTTCGAACACCGTAATCCCGCACATGTACCCTGAATGCAGAGAGAGTTGCATTAAATATTGAGAATGTGGAGTTCTTTGCTTCCACAAGCGATCTCTGGTCCAGTAGTCACACATCTGAGTCGTATTTGAGTGTAACCATTCATTTTGTCAACAACTGGGAGCTGCAAAGTGCAACACTGCAAACAACCTTTCACACAGGACCACACAGGAGAGCACATGATCGCAGCAGGACTGAGAGAGGTTCTAGAAATGTGGAGCCCAGAAGAAGAAAACATGACCTCTATGACTCTAACATGGTGAAGGCTCTGGATCTGAATGGCTGGACACACAGCCATGCTTTGGCCACAGGTTACATCTTGCGAGTGGTGAGTTTATATAATATTCACAATAAAAATCAGTTATTTTATATTTTAAAAAGGTTTTAATGTGTAAATATAAGCCTAACATGTAAATGTTCACATGTTGCACTGGTGATTGTTCTTAATTTTAATAAATATGTTTATTTATTCAATGTTTCTCTTTTTTAATATGTAATATTAGTTATGCAGATAATTTTTTTAAAATCATGATAAAATCGAGATCGTGATAATACAATTTAAAAATCGTGATATTCTATTTTTGCCATATCGCCCAGCCCTAAGAGGACAGACATCCTTCTGTCTGGCTCCCAGAAGATGAAAAACAACTCTTTGTTCTTTGATGGAACCAAATCAGCCTGTTGCTAAAAAAGTTGACAGTAGAGGTGGAGGATATGACAATATTAGATTGTGATGGATTAGAATGTGTTGATTGTAGAGGTCAAAGGTCATGCAGATGTCAAAGGTCAACAGACATCAGTGGTCATTCTATTTCTCCTTCTTTACAGGTTCAATTATAAATGATATTTGTAGCTAAAGTGAATTTAATCAGACCCGATTGCTTTGAGAGTTTAATGGTTTATTATTGACACAATGATCATATTTTAATTTATTTCATAAATCAGAATATTAGATATTGCGGTGTGTGATTTTATTGCAGCACTTTATTTATTTAGCACATTTCTTTGTAAATTACTAAAATAAAATAAAAATAAAAAAGCGCCCGTTTTGTTAAAATCAAGTATATAAAATAAGATTAACCTGGCGTGGGTGGGCACTATCATTTCACTTTCACACACAAATAACAGTGATTTATAGCTCCGTCATGTCCTTGTTACGCGCAAGGAAAACCAGCATGTTAACCTGATGCGGTTTCAGACAGATCTGAGAGGGGTGACAACGTTTCCAGCGACACTGAAAACCCTCTCTGAAGGTGCGCTCGTTGCGCAAATACACATGTACTTGCGTGCGACTCTGGAGAGCAAAGGGAATCGCTCTTGGTTGTTACGCCACTGTGTCAGGCGATCAGGGGTCGCGTTAACCGGAATTTTCCGGTATTTAACAGTTTTTTTTTTTACTCTGACGGAAAGATCTGAAGGGCGCCGGTCATTCTGACAGGTTTGCCCGCACGCCATCAGACCGTCATAGGCAATCACTGAATTGTCCCCTCTAATAATTCGAACCAAGGATGCAGAACTAGCGCTGCATCTCCACCAACTAATACCTGCAGCCCAGACTGAGGTTCTGCTGTGTGCAGACCTGTGATCCAAACGTCCTGCGCTCTGCAGCAGAAGAACACTGGTCCACCATCAGGTGTCAGACCTGATCCGCTCAAACGCCCCGTTGCAATCCGGTGCTCAGCACGTGATCAGATATGGATTAATTACACTTCCTGTTGTAATGTTCTATCAGAGTAGCGTTTACAAGCTGTGGAGGCTTGTTGACACACAAAATCTGCTCCACGAGCCGAGCGCACAGAACTGGACCTCAAACACTCCCTCACGCGAGGAGGTCCGCATTAAACATCAGCACCAGGTTTTCCCCTGAGTATCTCAATGAAAAATATGTGAACCCCTCATCTCTCTCATGATCTCATAATGAACGTTAATATTATTCGGTAATCAGAGTCCTGCAGAGTGCACAGAGCTGCACCTGATGCTGCGCTGCGCTCTACTCCAAACAGAGTTTTTAGAAAGTTCTATATGATGACTGACTGATCGACTAATTTAGTGTCTAATCCTATGGATTTATGTGCTAAATGGGCCCAGTGTTAGAGTAATAATGCTACTGAAAATGTAATTATTATAATTTTTAAAATTAATAAGTGACGGATAAAAATAGATTATGACCGGATTTTTTTTATTTTTTATATTAACTTTTTATTGAGAAAGCACTCATTATATTACAGCAGCTACATTATTACACATGATTTTGCTTCCACTTTTTTTTGAACAAACAAAAAGAAAA
>SSNR01000171.1:27874-56069 GCA_006937965.1 Callopanchax toddi | reverse complement strand
CACCAGTAGGTGGCGACAAACAGCTAACAATCACTGCACAGCAGTTTGACTGAAACTCCTTCAACTCTTCATCTCTGTTACACTTACAAAATACTATCAACACACACTTTAGAGTTGGCATCACTTTGACATGTTGGGATATGAATACAAGGAACATTTAGAAGAAAACAAATGATGACAAAACAATCAGCTGGACTCAGATCAGTTTGGACTTTGTTTTAGTGTCTTAGTGTCATTTTAAAGTCCAACAGAGGTCATGAACAGAAGCCATGTGACTTTCTTTAATTCTAGTCCTGTCTTTTGTTCTGTCTTCTTCATGACATCGTTCCATCAGAATGCTTCCATAGATCAGACATTATTGGAGTTGTTGGCAGCAGATTGACTTCTCTGAGTTGCTGTTGAAGCTCTATATGTTGATTGTATGTTAGAAGGTGGTTTGTTGTGAGTCAAAGCAGAATGTTATTCAGAGAAAGTCTGTCAAAAGCCTCATTAGAGCAAAGACCCACTGTTAGCTGCTAAATAAAGCTTTAGCTCCTTCTTTGTGTTGGAGCGCCATCTAGTGTCCAATCAGCTTCTTTAACTGATCTTCAGACTGTTTTGAAGCTGGATTTAGAAACTTTGAGGGCTTTTTGAAGCTCTTTCTGTCAAATGTCTGATTATTACTAACATGATTCTGTCAGAAGATGTCAAAAAGTCAATAAAGTTTGTCAGAATATTCATGTGAAGTCATTTGATTTGATTTTCAAGAAAACCAAATCAAAGATGAGGAAAGGATTTAACAACACAACATTGTGCTGATGTGAACACATTTGTGTGTAAAAATCTTTCTTTAAAAACACACTGACTGTTGAAAGCAACACTAAATGTGTTGTCCTTAAACAGCTCTCCCTGTTTCCCTCCCTCCCCTAATACCTCCTTTACCCCACCACAAGAAACACAAGGGATCAATGATCATGACAGGACTTGGTTCAGTGAGATGATAGCTGTAGGGACAAAGCTTTTCTTGAAGTGGGCATTTTTCCATTCTAAAGTTCTGTATCTTTGGCCAGATGGAAGTAAAACGAAGAACTGGTTCAGAGGGTGGTCAGGGCTATTTGCTGTGGTGTGTGCCAGACGTATGGTGGCTGTGTGGTTTGTGTAGGTTCTAAATTGAATCGAATCTGTCTCTCCCAGACTCCACCAAAATGTGAACCTGCAGGTGGATTAAAGATCCAGGTAACATTATTCTGCAGGAGCGTGTCTGAGATCTTTGAATGATTCCAACCTTGAATTGCTTCACGCGTTTCTCTTTCTGCTCGGCCTCGTCTGGCGATGAATCTTCTGAATGCATTTATGCATGAGTCAGTGTCAAGTGAGTTGGCGACCTCCAAATGAACAGCTCTGACAATGAGGCGTGTGAACATCACACCATACCTTTTAACTGTGCTCCGCCCACACTCCACATCAAATGGTCCAAAATAGTCAATCCCCACGTTGGTAAAGGGAGGTTTGTCAGGTGTCAGGCGATCTTTTGGCAAATTTGCCATCCTTTGTTCTCCAGGCTTTGCTGAAAGTCGTTTGCAGAACACACACTTTGACAGGATCTGTCTTATGGAAGAAGCAGCTTGAGGAAACACGTAGCTTCTTCCACTGTGTCCTGTACTCTCATGGATGTGTCTGAGAGTCAGAGTTGAAACATGATGAGTCTCAGGTAGGGTCACATCCAGAGGCAATGCTCCTCCAACTCTCAAAATTCCATCCTGCACAAACGGATCAAGTTTGATCATGTGACCGCTCCGTTTAAGCTCGTCACCTTTCTGAAGAGTCTCCAGCTCATCACTGAAGCTTTGACCTTGACAGACTTTAATGATCTCAACTTCTCCTTCTCTTACATCAGCAGCTGTTAACAGAAATCCTTTAAAAGTTGACTTGAACTTTTGCATTTGTTTCTTAACCACTTCAGTTTTCTTCTCTTCACTCAAATCATCACCTGCTAGATTACTCTAACAGTAAAAACATTGAAACTAATATTTTATCTCTAGATGCAGAAACAGCTTTTGACAGAGTGAACTGGACATTTTTATTTGCAACTCTGCACAAATTTGGTTTTGGAAATTCTTTTATAAACTGGTTAAAAATCTCATACAGTTCTCCAACAGCTCGTGTCAGGACAAACGACCGGACATCAGCCAGCTTCTGTCTTCAGAGGGGGACCAGGCAGGGACGTCCATTGTCTCCCCTCACTTGCTCCTTCACCAACTCTCCTAATACACAGTAGCAGTCAGGGAATATTACATACTTAGGTGTTAATATCTCTCCTAGACTGGCAGATTTAAAGCAGCTCTCTGGAGCATTTTTCCTCTGTATCAAAGTTTTTTAAATGTTTTAAATGATATTTCAGGTCTAAACTATGATCTATGGGTTGAGTTCCACAACATCTGTCATTCTGATGAAGACCCTCCTTCCTCCTAGAGACCCCTTTCCATTATTTCTTGCCGCCGACATTTTTCAGCCAATGAAATTCAAATTTCTGCATTCTCTCAACATGCACGCGCATCGACCAAACCTGTACCAGTAGGGGGCGCTGTCGTACAGGACGCTCCGTGTGTTTCTCTGCCGTCTCAGCCGTTCACTGAGGACTCACGGCTCATTTCTACTAAAAACCTACCCATTCTCCAGCTAAAGACGGGTTTATTTTTATTTTTAAACCTTTCACCTCACAGAATGGCAAGGCTCGACAGGATTATGCGTTTATTTTGGTCAGAAAGTTCATCCAGGGCCGAGTCAAGTTCAGCTTCAGAGTCCAGCAGCAGCTCTCTGCTAACAGAGCTAATATCAGAAGCAGCAGGGACAGAGAGGCTCATCAGACCCTCGTACTGTTGGAATAAGATTGTGAACGGTGAGTGATTAAACCCTACACAGTGAGCTGTACAGTTCATGTCCGAAGTATATGCGCCGCGTGCACGCACGCACACGCGACCGGACGCGCGTGTCGAGATGTTTTGAGGAGGAGCCTTTGGACGCTAGATTCAAAAACTGCTCTCCTGATGAAATCCTCCGGAGTGCCGCTTTAACTAAACTAAACCACATCCCACTCTTAAAGAAGATGATCTTGCCAGATGGAAATCTCTGCCCATATCACTCATGGGGAGAGTTGATGGTTTTACCAAGAATCAATGACCTATTCTCAATGATTCAGAATAAACCATCATCTGACTGGTTTAGATCTCTGGACTCGTCTATTTCTGAATTTATTTGGAAGGATAAACCTCCACGTATTAGCCTGAAAACGCTACAGAAGACCAAAGACAGAGGAGGACTAGATGTACCCAACTTCTATCATTACTTCTTAGCCAACAGGCTACACATGTCAAGATGGATTAAGCAGGACCCACTAGATGAGTCCTGGTTAGACGTAGAACAGACAATATGCAACAATATAGAGATTTCAGATCTACCATTTATTAGCTCAAACATTAAACGAAATGCTTGCTTTAAAAGCCCTAACATCAGCTCTTCTCTGACAGCATGGTGGGAGTATTTGAAAATGACTGAGTCTTCACTGATTCCATGCAGGCGTACACCCATCTGGAACAATCCTGACATCCTACAAAACAACAATATGATCAACTTCTCAGACTGGAGGAGGAAAGGAATCGTATACCTGGAACATTTCTTTGAGGGAACTGACTTCATCCCATTTAACAGGATAGTCTCACAATATGGGGTTGACAGGAATAGATTTATAGAATATCAGCAAATTAAATCTATAATAAAACATAAATTTAAGTTTAATAGAACAGAGCTACAAACACCATCAAGGGTATTAGATTTCCTTAATCTCAAATCTCCGAAGTTACTATCTAAAATATATAGGTTACTGTCTAAAGTACATGATTCAATATATCTCCCTATAGTTAAGTGGGAGCAGGCCTGGAGTGGCCAGTCGGGAGAATCTGGAGTTTTCCCGGTGGGCCGTCTGATGTTTGGGCCACCAGGGCCGATGATGTCATTTTATTTTTGGGCCGGTGTTCAGTCACGGTACTTTGTTCACTACGCTGCTATCCTCGGGTCGGCCCGCCGCTGCTCGGCGGCCGGCCTCGCCACCTTCCCAGGACCGAGTTCAGAACGACATGCTGCGGTCCGTTTGTTCAGCAGGAGGGCGAGTCCCGGGCGTGAAGGCTTTTATTTTGTCGTAGAGGCAGCAGCCCGTTTTTATACTGGAATCAGAGATCTCACTAGACATTTTTGTAGCACAAAAAGCAAAAACCACGTAGTTTTCTAGGTCTGGACTCTCGCTCCTCCAGCTGTCACGCACCCCACGCTGCCTTGTTGCCACAGCAACCCGTAGATCAGCTGTTTTCAAACAAATCGGGAGACTCAACATGAACGCCACAAAACATCCCAGGTGGATCAGGTTAAGACGATGCGTCTGCAGAGACGCGACGCTGAACCGGTCCGTCGTGGTAAAGAACCAGAAAGTATGGGTCTATTTACCGGTGGATCTACCTCCCAGTCCTCACCTGGTCAGGAGCTCTGGGTAATGACTGAAAGAACTAGATTGCAGATACAAGCGGCCGAAATGAGTTTCCTCTGCAGGCTATTTTGTCAGGCACTTGGTGGCCATCTCCTCTAGTGGGGGTAGAGATGGCGTTGGCTGGTGAGTGTGTGCATGCTGTTTTTTGTCCCTCAGGGTGATAACACTAATATGTGCCGCAGGTGTGAGCGAGCAGCCCAGGGAGTGACCGCCCTGGTCGCGCCAGGAGGCTGCTGTTTTACCTGTGGGGATTTCCTCCTCTCCCGGTTTCTCCTTCAGCGCAGCGGAGCAGCGCTGCACTATTCAAGACCCTCAGAGACGTTAACTTGGTCTCCATTTGCCGCCGGGTCAATCCGGTCCTCCAGCCGACAGGTCAGCTGGACCATGGAGTTCAGCCCCTGGAAGACAGGACCGCCTCATGAGGAGTCTGGGCCTGTGGGATGGATGCCTTTGGACAATTTCATTGGAGCATGGTGCTCCTGAGGGTGTGTGTGTGTGTGTGTGGTGTGCACGTGAGGGGAGCCAGGAATCGGGAGGGAGTGGTTACTGTGTCATCAGCTAAACTTTTATTTGTTGTTTTTCAGGGGAGCTCACCAGGAGGAGGTGGAGCCGGGCCCTCTGCAGAGGCAGCAGCTGGAGCAGCACCTAGGGTGGGTGTGGTGTGGTGCACCCTCAGGTTTGTGTCCTGCTGCCCTGCAGGGTTCTGCCCCCTGCTGGTGGGTCTCCACTGTGTGGTTGAGACTCATGACTGGCTTTCTTTTAAAAATAAATCATTTCTTATTTGAAACATCCTTAGTTTCTGTCTCCTTGGGGCAAACATGAGCCTTAGTGCTCCTTATTAACATCCACTCTGTCACATATGGTAAGAAATTATCTTTGAAAAGTGAAATGATCCTCAAAGTCAAATGCTGGCTCATGCATCATTTTAGCTGTCCTGTTGCTAGCTAACTGGCTATTCAGTAACACCTGAACAAAGGAAATTTATGAGAAATTGTTAATAAAGAAGCAATGACATAACGTTTACATTACAAAGCAGGCCAGGCTCAGTCTAAAAGAGAGGAAAAAAAATATCATTGCAAACTTGATGTGGAAAATACAAAAATAGCAATGTTGACCATAAAACTGGATTTTTTGATTTTCTGTTAAGAAAAATATTTTTTGAGTTCCAGTCATTTCTTTAACCTCAAATCTGCAGNAGACAGGTCCAGAGGCAATGCTCCTCCAACTCTCAAAATTCCATCCTGCACAAACGGATCAAGTTTGATCATGTGACCGCTCCGTTTAAGCTCGTCACCTTTCTGAAGAGTCTCCAGCTCATCACTGAAGCTTTGACCTTGACAGACTTTAATGATCTCAACTTCTCCTTCTCTTACATCAGCAGCTGTTAACAGAAATCCTTTAAAAGTTGACTTGAACTTTTGCATTTGTTTCTTAACCACTTCAGTTTTCTTCTCTTCACTCAAATCATCACCTGCTAGATTACTCTAACAGTAAAAACATTGAAACTAATATTTTATCTCTAGATGCAGAAACAGCTTTTGACAGAGTGAACTGGACATTTTTATTTGCAACTCTGCACAAATTTGTTTTTGGAAATTCTTTTATAAACTGGTTAAAAATCTCATACAGTTCTCCAACAGCTCGTGTCAGGACAAACGACCGGACATCAGCCAGCTTCTGTCTTCAGAGGGGGACCAGGCAGGGACGTCCACTGTCTCCCCTCACTTGCTCCTTCACCAACTCTCCTAATACACAGTAGCAGTCAGGGAATATTACATACTTAGGTGTTAATATCTCTCCTAGACTGACAGATTTAACTAAACTAAACCACATCCCACTCTTAAAGAAGATGATCTTGCCAGATGGAAATCTCTACCTATATCACTCATGGGGAGAGTTGATGGTTTTACCAAGAATCAATGACCTATTCTCAATGATTCAGAATAAACCATCATCTGACTGGTTTAGATCTCTGGACTCGTCTATTTCTGAATTTATTTGGAAGGATAAACCTCCACGTATTAGCCTGAAAACGCTACAGAAAACCAAAGATAGAGGAGGACTAGATCTACCCAACTTCTATCATTACTTCTTAGCCAACAGTCTATACATGTCAAGATGGATTAAGCAGGACCCACTAGATGAGTCCTGGTTAGACGTAGAACAGACAATATACATCAGCTCTTCTCTGACAGCATGGTGGGAGTATCTGAAAATGACTGAGTCTTCACTGATTCCATGCAGGCGTACACCCATCTGGAACAATCCTGACATCCTACAAAACAACAATATGATCAACTTCTCAGACTGGAGGAGTAAAGGAATCGTATACCTGGAACATTTCTTTGAGGGAACTGACTTCATCCCATTTAACAGGATAGTCTCACAATATGGGGTTGACAGGAATAGATTTTTAGAATATCAGCAAATTAAATCTATAATAAAACATAAATTTAAGTTTAATAGAACAGAGCTACAAACACCATCAAGGGTATTAGATTTCCTTAATCTCAAATCTCCGAAGTTACTATCTAAAATATATAGGTTACTGTCTAAAGTACATGATTCGATATCTCTTCCTATAGTTAAGTGGGAGCAGGCCTGGAGTGGCCAGTCGGGAGAATCTGGAGTTTTCCCGGTGGGCCGTCTGATGTTTGGGCCACCAGGGCCGATGATGTCATTTTATTTTTTATTTTTGGGCCGGTGTTCAGTCACGGTACTTTGTTCACTACGCTGCTATCCTCGGGTCGGCCTGCCGCTGCTCGGCGGCCGGCCTCGCCACCTTCCCAGGACCGAGTTCAGAACGACATGCTGCGGTCCGTTTGTTCAGCAGGAGGGCGAGTCCCGGGCGTGAAGGCTTTTATTTTGTCGTAGAGGCAGCAGCCCGTTTTTATACTGGAATCAGAGATCTCACTAGACATTTTTGTAGCACAAAAAGCAAAAACCACGTAGTTTTCTAGGTCTGGACTCTCGCTCCTCCAGCTGTCACGCACCCCACGCTGCCTTGTTGCCACAGCAACCCGTAGATCAGCTGTTTTCAAACAAATCAGGAGACTCAACATGAACGCCACAAAACATCACAGGTGGATCAGGTTAAGACGATGCGTCTGCAGAGACGCGACGCTGAACCGGTCCGTCGTGGTAAAGAACCAGAAAGTATGGGTCTATTTACCGGTGGATCTACCTCCCAGTCCTCACCTGGTCAGGAGCTCTGGGTAATGACTGAAAGAACTAGATTGCAGATACAAGCGGCCGAAATGAGTTTCCTCTGCAGGCTATTTTGTCAGGCACTTGGTGGCCATCTCCTCTAGTGGGGGTAGAGATGGCGTTGGCTGGTGAGTGTGTGCATGCTGTTTTTTGTCCCTCAGGGTGATAACACTAATATGTGTCGCAGGTGTGAGCGAGCAGCCCAGGGAGTGACTGCCCTGGTCGCGCCAGGAGGCTGCTGTTTTACCTGTGGGGATTTCCTCCTCTCCCGGTTTCTCCTTCAGCGCAGCGGAGCAGCGCTGCACTATTCAAGACCCTCAGAGACGTTAACTTGGTCTCCATTTGCCGCCGGGTCAATCCGGTCCTCCAGTCGACAGGTCAGCTGGACCATGGAGTTCAGCCCCTGGAAGACAGGACCGCCTCATGAGGAGTCTGGGCCTGTGGGATGGATGCCTTTGGACAATTTCATTGGAGCATGGTGCTCCTGAGGGTGTGTGTGTGTGTGTGGTGTGCACGTGAGGGGAGCCAGGAATCGATTCGGGAGGGAGTGGTTACTGTGTCATCAGCTAAACTTTTATTTGTTGTTTTTCAGGGGAGCTCACCAGGAGGAGGTGGAGCCGGGCCCTCTGCAGAGGCAGCAGCTGGAGCGGCACCTAGGGTGGGTGTGGTGTGGTGCTCCCTCAGGTTTGTGTCCTGCTGCCCTGCAGGGTTCTGCCCCCTGCTGGTGGGTCTCCACTGTGTGGTTGAGACTCATGACTGGCTTTCTTTTAAAAATAAATCATTTCTTATTTGAAACATCCTTAGTTTCTGTCTCCTTGGGGCAAACATGAGCCTTAGTGCTCCTTATTAACATCCACTCTGTCACATATGGTAAGAAATTATCTTTGAAAAGTGAAATGATCCTCAAAGTCAAATGCTGGCTCATGCATCATTTTAGCTGTCCTGTTGCTAGCTAACTGGCTATTCAGTAACACCTGAACAAAGGAAATTTATGAGAAATTGTTAATAAAGAAGCAATGAAATAACGTTTACATTACAAAGCAGGCCAGGCTCAGTCTAAAAGAGAGGAAAAAAAATATCATTGCAAACTTGATGTGGAAAATACAAAAATAGCAATGTTGACCATAAAACTGGATTTTTGGATTTTCTGTTAAGAAAAATATTTTTTGAGTTCCAGTCATTTCTTTAACCTCAAATCTGCAGAACTCATTAGGCCCCATTTGAGAACTGCTGTTGTAGAAAGGAAGGCTGAATGTTTCCATTGTGTAGATTAGAACATGTTGATTTGTTGTTGTCAAGTCCAGTTGTTTGTGTTGTATCATTATTTGTGTTGCTTGTTTTTCGCTCACTTTGATTTGAGTTAATATAAGGTGAGCTACAGTAGGACTCCTGTAGCTCCCCTCTGCTGCAGGAGCCAGCAGAGGTAAATCAGGGTAACAATTATTAGCCTTTTTTGTGCTGGAGAATGCTAACCAAAAAAAAAAAAAACAGATTTGTAATACACTTGATGCATTTTGAATGAATGTAGCCCAACTATTTACATAAGGATATTTTGTATATTTTTAGTTCTCAATAGTCAAACTTTGCACAATTAATTTTGATGTCATGATTTTGTAGTGGCTGTGAGAGAAGACTGAAGAGACTGCAGGAGCTGTTGATGGAGCTGCAGCAGAAGCAGCACCACCATCATCATCATCATCATCATCATCATCATCATCATCGTCATCGTCATCATCATCATCATCATCATCATCATCATCATCGTCAACAGGCAAGTGAACTGGCAACAATGACTTATTCAGTTTATTTATTCACAACACAAGGATTCTGAATTTTACAGAATGCAGGGAAGCTAAAATAGAAGAGATTTGATCTCTAAAATGTTTTATCAGAACTCTGGCTGAAGCCTTTTTGTATCGACTTGAGCTCATCCACGAATGAAAGAAAATATGACAATCTTAAGGCAATCCAACTATCTTCTCTGGTATTGCTTTAGTTTTAAAACAAACCACTTTATGAATAAGTTGTTTTGAGCCAGGTGTGCGTCAAGTTCTAACTTGTTCTTGTCTTGTTTTTATTACAGATGAGTCAGGAGGCCAGAAAGAGGTGGAGATAGAAGATGTCAGATTTAAGGACTCTGGAAACAGGCCCAGAGCAACCAAACCTCAGAGAGTACCCTTTTACAAACGTTGGATTTCAGAGAAGATCATTCAAACAAACATGGTTTGACTCATTTGAGTGGCTGGAGTATTTGGTCAGTAAACATTCAGCATTCTGCTAAAGCTGCAGAGTCTTTGGAAAACAGGCACAGTGATCAAACAATGACATACATGGCTAAGAAAGACCATGGGTCAGAATAGCCTGGCTGTGATGGCCATTGAGAGGGAGGCTGTGCATTCTGCAGAATCTAACAGTCATAGACAGGTTTGCAATGCTCAAACCAAGAAAATACAATGACCCCACACCTGTAAATTATGGAAAGACAAAAAGCCAGACTGTGACACTGTTTTTTCCAGAGCAGTACTTGAAATGTATCATTTTGTTCCCTTTCTTTATTTGAAAAACTGTTGTTTTACTTATTTCATCTTTACTTAGTTGAAAGAAATCATGGTGTTTTGTTTATCTGTTTGTTTTTAGTATTTGCCATTTTGTTTTTGCGATTTTGAAAATAAATTACTGCTGAAATATTGTTTGGTTTTGCTGTCATCAGATGTAATTTTTCAAAAAGACAAAACATTCTGTATTACATGAATACTTAGATATAAAATGATGTCACTGTACATTAGACAATACGTTCCACTGTTTAACATGCATGCATTAGAAAACTATTTAGGCAACTTACTTTGATCTATCTATATAGATATTAGATTATACAAAGTAGACTGTGTATTACCTAAATTATCTTTATCTATCTATATAGATGTATCTTATAGTATATCGTTTATATAATGTGTATAAACACTCTTGATTTTTGCTAAAATGAAACATCACTTATGGTCTGGGCTAAGCCCAGGTGCTCCTTAAAGGCTGGAGACGCCCCTGGTTGTGTTTGAAGGAGGTGGTGGAGAGACAAACGTCCAGGAGGGCACAGATCTGGTCTGGAGTCAGATTTGTTCTGTCATTTAGTGACTCCTCTTGTTTTACTTTGTAGGCCTGTATATTTTGTGTTGGGTTCGTATTTTTAATAACGACTAAAGCTGCAGGTGAACACCAAAAACTCTTTAACTTCCTGTTGACTTCCCCCTTACATCGCTCACCCCCTAGCCTGCTCTGCCCTCTAGTGGTGCTACGAGGAGTGTGAGTGTGTGTACAGTGTATGGTGTGTTCACGCAGGGCTGTGTGTGTGCATGAGGGTGGGAATGTGTGACTGTTATCTGTCAGGTCTTGTCCCTCCCTCTGAGGTGGGGCCATCCTCCTCTGACTGATCACCTCCTTCTTTAAAGGAGCAACAGAAGCTAATGATGTAGCATTGAAACTGACACATTATCAACAAGATCATCAGGTAGTGAAGAAGTCAGCTTTAGGTTGCTGTCTTCTGTCACCTTGCTCTGTGGGACTGAAGAAAAGAAGAATGGAGGAGATTCTTCAACTTTAGTTCCAGCATCCTCTGATCAGCATCCACTGAAATGAAACTGAGTAACCAGTTGACTCTAATAGATTACTACATGAAATATTTAGGCCTCACTGTCAATGTGGACATGGATATTAACATCTCCTACTTTAATCACTTGATTAGTTTTCAATAAGAAGTCGATAAAAAGTCCAAATCTTCAGAGCAGAAGTCAGAATCTGGACCAGGTGGAGGATAAACAACAACAAATACAAGAGTTTGTTCTGATTTCCACTTTAGATGAGAGGAACTGAAGGTCAAAGAATTCATATGAACACAAAAACAGGAAGTTTATTATCATCACTTTATTCAACATGGAAAAACATTCAAATTTAAAAAATCTACTAAACAGATCAACAGCTGACTAATCAACAAGAATCCTACATCTCTAGATCTGATACTACGAACACAACGTTCTCTTGAAAATATGTTCAGAATTTAGAAAAGTCTAAACAAAAATATGTTTTAAATCAACATTTCATGCACAAATAATAAAAGATGAATTTATTTACCTTGTTTTTAGGGCTGCACAATATATCAAAAAGTCATCCTCATCACGATAACAGGAAGTGTGATAGACCCATCACAGCGATTAATGCTTCTTTCAGATGTTTCCATATGTGCTATATATCAACTCTTTGTAGGCTAATATAGAAGTATTTGACCAATCAAACTAGCCCTTCCCACATGTGACCAATCAGACGTCTGTTTACGTTATGTGCCCGCCCCCTACGTAACCTGTTTGATTGTACCGGTGTTAGCTTAGCGTGACTGAAAGCAAAACAAGTGAGGAAAATGTCAGAGACCTCGTGGTTAAAAAAAATCACGTATCTCATTTGAAGAAGCTCTGGTTACAAGAGAGACGAAATTCTACAAACACGTACTCTGCAGGACAACTGTGGGTGTACGTGCGGTGTGCATTTGACGGTGCGCGCGCGTGTGTCGTTATCGCATATCTCAGATTTTCTTAATATCGTGCAGCCCTACTTGGTTTATTTTTAATTCATGCCTGCTAATTTATAAACCTCTACTATTAATACATAAAGTAACTCAATACATCTGAATCAGAATAAAATAAAGTGAAATCTATTTGTCAAATTCATTTTCTAGTCAGGGCAGATCCACTCTGCCATGATGCTAAGCTAACCAGTTCATAAAGGCTTTGAATCCTTCACCTTTAGAAATGTCAATATAACAGTAAAGAAATGTGTTCTATTCTACAGAAAGATGTAAAACTAATTACCTTCTTAGGGAAAATAAAACTAAGTTGATCCTTGATTTTTTAAAATACAACCATCACAATCAAATGGTTTCTGATATCCACAGCTAAACTGTTTCCTTTTACATCAGGTCTCATGTTTCAATAAAGACTCTGCAAATGACCGCCTTGTTTCCTGGTAGTTCTGTTTGGTTTAACGACTCATACGGCTAAACTTTTGTTCACAAATGTTCCTGTCCTGTGTGAATTATCATGTGTTTGATCATAGAATGCTTTTCAGTAAATCTTTTTTTACAAACACCACATTCATATGGTTTCTCTCCTGTGTGAACTCTCATGTGTTTCCTTAAATTACACTTGTCACTAAACCGTTTTTTACAAACATCACAACCAAATGGTTTCTCTCCGGTGTGGGTTCTCATGTGTTTGATCAAAGAATGCTTTTCATTAAATCTTTTTTTACAAACATCACATTCATATGGTTTCTCTCCTGTGTGAATTCTCATGTGTGTCTTTAAAAGACATTTTTGGCCAAACCCTTCTTTACAAACATCACATTCAAATAGTTTATTTCCAGTGTGAATTATGTGTGTCTTTAAAAGACATTTGTGGCCAAACCTTGTTTTACAAACATCACATTCAAATGGTTTCTCTCCTGTGTGAATTCTCATGTGTGTGTTTAAATTACTTTTGCTGCCAAACTCTTTTTTACAAACACCACATTCATATGGTTTCTCTCCAGTGTGAATTCTCATGTGTATCTTTAAATAACATTTTTGGACAAAACTTTTTTTACAAACATCACATTCAAATGGTTTCTCTCCTGTGTGAACTCTCATGTGTTTCCTTAAATTACACTCGTCACTAAACCGTTTTTTACAAACATCACAACCAAATGGTTTCTCTCCTGTGTGGGTTCTCATGTGTCTGATCAAATGTCGCTTTTTATAACATGTTCTTTTACAAACACCACATTCAAATGGTTTGTGCCCTGTGTGAATCCTCATGTGTATTTTTAGATGTTGTTTAGAAGAACTTTTTTGACCACAAACATCACAACCAAATGGTTTCTCTCCTGTGTGAATCCTCATGTGTTTGCATAGCTCACTTTTATAAGTAAATATTTTACCACAGTCATCACAACTAAATGGTTTTCTTCCTGTCTGGACCTCCCTGTCTACATTGTTTTCCACTCCAACACATTTCTTCTGAACCTTGAAGCTTGAAGACCTGACTCTTGAATGCCATGTCATGTGTACCTGAAGTGAGCGCTTATTAACAAACTGCTTACCACACTCAGAGCAGCTAACACATTTGTTGACAGTGTTTACACTTGACTCAGGACTCCAGTAACTGTCACTGTCTTCAGTCTCTGAAGAGCTGGAATCCTCTTCATCAGTGTTTCCATCTGGGTTTCTGGGAGTTTCTTCTCCTCCAAAGTCCTCTCCACCAGTTGCTGCTGTCATCTGATCAGCTGAGCTGCTGCTTGGAAGATCTCCATCTTTCATTTGGTGCTGATGAAGCTGTGAGAACAGAGGTTTCTCTTCATCATCCTCACTCTTCAAAGGAACTGGAGTGAATGAACAGCTGGTGGGATCAGTCTCCTCCTTCATGTTGAGCTGCTCTCCGTCCAGGCTGGTCTTCACCTCCTCCTGTTCCTCCTTTATGTTGAGCTGCTCTCCATCCAGGCTGGTCTTCACCTCCTCCTGTTCCTCCTTTATGTTGATCTGCTCTCCATCCAGGCTGGTCTTCACCTCCTCCTGTTCCTCCTTTATGGTGAGGGGTTCTGGGTCCTGCTGGTCCACACCAGGTCTCCATTCTTCTTCAGGAGCTTCTTCCTTAATCAGCACCATCTGAACATCTGCAGGGAGACCTGAAACACATGCACATGTTGGACACCTTTCATTGAATATTCACACAGACGTCACTTGTCTTATTGCTGAGGTCACCGAGTTCACTGCTGGACTGTCAAAACCACATCTAATGCTGGACGTCAGAAAACCTCCTGAAACTAGATCCATAGAGGACAGACATCCTTCTGTCTGGCTCCCAGAAGATGAAAAACAACTCTTTGTTCTTTGATGGAACCAAATCAGCCTGTTGCTAAAAAAGTTGAGTTTGACAGTAGAGGTGGAGGATATGATATTAGATTGTGATGGATTAGAATGTGTTCATTGTAGAGGTCAAAGGTCAACAGATGTCAGTGGTCATTCTATTTCTCCTTTACAGGTTCAATTATAAATCATTAACAATAAATGTTTTAGATAAAATTAATTTAATCAGACTTGATTGCTTTGAGAGTTTAATGATTTATTATTGACACACTGATCATATTTTAATCTATTTCATAAATCAGAAGAATTCACTTGATTTCAACATTTTCTTGTTATGACTCATGTTTAACATTAATATTTATATTAATCAGTCACTTCATTGAGTTACACCATCATTTTAAAGTGAAATATGTTCCAATAAGTCTCTTAAGAAGAAATGTGAAGTAAACGGATTTGGTAACACCTCCTACACATTTCTGGCTTCTGATTGGTCAGAAACCTTCCCCCTTAAAGGGACATGGTTCAGGATTTTAATAAAAGTAATCATGCATGTTCAGTTTATTTAGGTTAATGAGTGATGACGCATTTTAAATCAAAAAGAATGAGGCCACCAATGTATCATTCCATTATTAGAATAAGAATCAGAATCAACTTTATTGCCAGAAAGACAGCGTCCTGTCAATCAGGAACTTGACTTGGTTACATAGTGAACCGGGCTGCCATGAGGCGCCTGCCTTGCAGATGACATGTGCATAACAGAGAGAAACATGTTTTATTAAGAGGGTGAAGAGAGGAAGATAAAAAAAAAAACGACAGTTCCCAGCTGTCCCAGTAGGGGGCAGCTGCTAACGGTGGAAAAAACCCCGCCGACAGTCACATGGGTAGAAAGAGAGAGAGGACATTCCGGTGGTCGGGTGGACCTCCTGCGTCACTCGAGAGTCAGCGCGGCAGCGCCTGCGTGACGTCATCGCGTCAGTCAGGAGGGGAAAGAAGTTGAGGGATTCCAGGGCAGAGTTCAGAGGGGTAGAGAGCTGACCTCCTACGCAGTTCTTCCAGCAAGTTTGGGAAATCCAAGGGCATCTTATCAGTTGTTTTGGCATTCTTCGGCAGCAGTGTCCCAGGCAGATTTTGTCTGCTGCCTTCCAGTCCGTTTCACGAGCTTTGTTATTCCAAAGTTTCGAATTGTGGCTATGAATTACACACAAACCATCTTTTCCAAGGTGTTCTTCATCCCCTTAATGAGTTCGTTCTGCGTGCCATGGGCGCGTAACACCTCATTAAGTGCAGGAGTGATGGAGTTCATCTTGAACAGGCTGTGAGCTGTAAAATGTTCTGCAATTCAGGAACGAATTTCCCGCGCTGTCCTACGGATGTGACGTCAACTGACGCTGCTGCGCGTTCTGGAAGCTAAAAAAATAATAAATGTATATCCAGTAGGTGGCAGCATTGCACCTTTGTGTTGTGTTGCTGGTCAATGGCGGACTTCCTTCGTCTGAATCTGTGGTTTTTCTCATCAAACTGGTGTTATCTTGTTTATGGAGCTGAAAACCTCTCTGATGGATTATAGGGTGTCTCAGAGCTAAAGGTGCTGTTATAGGCGACCGCACAGCAATCTGTCCATGTTTATGGGTCTCGGGACGATAGGCCTCAAATCCCCGACTGTTTCCTGGACCTCAGTCCGCTTACAGTGAATCTAAGGCGGCTCTGCTGCACACGGTCCTCCGGGTGCTCCGGAGCTCCACTCCATGAAGTTAATTTGAGAAATCTAGGGTGTTATATGCGGCGGGACATGATTCTATCACGCTAGATTTCTCAAATTCTCCTCCGGAAGTCAGAGAACACCAACTGATTAAAGCTTTTAGCAATATGGGCAGCGGTGGAAGCTAGAACATAGCGGCTAGCGAGATTAGCTCTGTTAGATCGGCTCCCTCAGTTTGATCCTGTGTGTGTGTCGCAGGGCATTGTTTTACCATATTTCATTTTGTATTAATAAAATGTATTTTTATTTGTGGAATCATGCCTCTGGCTGCCTTTGGTTGAACCCTTATGAACTAGTGAGAAATTTGTGCGCGCTCCTGTTCAAGGCTGCAGTTATTCGCAGCGCCAGGCGCGGCGCTCATGAGGTTTGTTTTTCAAAGCCGACTCAAGTCCCTTTAAATGGAACCCTGAGTGAAAAGTCAAGTTCGCCCTAAAACCTTCATTTTGCTGTCATAAGCCAACATGTGGCAGAAAAACAAGCCAAATGTTTTCCCTTAAAGTATTTAAAGGAAAACGATTTAGCAGGAGGCAGCCATTGTTATTTACTTCCCAAAGCACCCTGGGTAGTGACGTCACATGGTTGCATCCATATGTTGTCTATGGTTGCATCGCTTGTTCTGCTTACAGCAATTATTAATTATTAATAACAATAGTTGAAGTCAAAGGACGCAGCCCCCGTAAAAATAATAATGCTGTTAAAATGTTACACAGACTCAGCCCAGCTGCAAGAAGCTACCGATGTTTATTCTTTCTTTTCCGCCGCCTCCTCCGACGACGACAGCAGCGGCAATCTATTTACTCACACCGTGACAGAAAGACAGAACAGCAACGGCCAGCGGTCTTCAGAAAATAAATGTATCTAAATAATAACCACATGGAAACGATCAGAGACTGGTTTTTCCAGTTGAGTCATGTTTATGGGTCAGTGTTACCAGTCCAGTGTTCCGGTGTCAGACCACCGGTCCAGCGTTGATCTGTCTTCAGCTAACTATGAAACAACAAATTCAAAATAAAACAAACTAAAATACAAATAAAAAGCCTCTTCACTGAACGCTACTTCCATAAAACAAATCACCGCCGCAGTTTGAAGTCTTTTTAAGTGATTTGGTTACCGAGCTGCAGCTGCTAACTGCTAGCTGTGTTAGCTTAGCACCCCCAGCAGAAAGGTAACACTTATAGATCGCTTACTTTGATTCCACTGATCCGCTGTCCGTCTCCTCCGATTTTTAAACTGTGTCTGATGGGTCATTATCCACAACCACGATGATCAGGAAGCGTGTTGTTTACAGTTCTCCATGAAAGCCTCTAGAGAGCAGCTGTCGTCTTTAGGAAGCTCACGCGTCATCCCATGGTTTTCTCCTTTTCTTCTCGTGAGGAAAGTTGTGGATATACTGATACATGTTCTTCTGTTGCCTTTCGACTGGAAATCACAACCAGAAACTTCACAGTTTGGCGCTGTAATCCATCTCTGTATCAGAAACTACAGTATGCTCCGTGAGCTGACGGCAGCACCACTATACGTAATACTCCCACAATGCCTTGCGTGCTCAAAAACATGGCTGCGCCCAGTCATCAAAAATAGTGCTAAAACATGAAAATTATGTAAATAAACAAAACGTGTGGTGTTTTAACTATGTTTTCATGTATCGAAGATACTTCGCAACATATTTAGAGCAAAATGTCTCTTCAATCGGGGTTCCCTTTAAGAGACACTTTCACTAGTTTCTAGGAGTTCCAGCCAGATGCTGACAGGACATCTTTCTGTTCTGCCAGTAGGGATGTGAATCCCCACCACTGAGACAGATTCGATTCGTATCTCGATACGTTCCCAGTGATTCGATACATAGACGATACGGTGAAGCCTCTGCCGATACGGTTTGATACGATTTATCCCTGCTGACGATTATTTAACAATTTGAGTTCGATACGATTCACGACGTGATTTGAAACGATTCAACACTTTACAGAGAATTTTCAAGTCCACATCTGTTTTTTTTAAATCATCACATTTACTTTTTCATCTCTTTCTCTGTGAAAGATTTATTTGATACTTTATTGTTTTTGATAAATCAACAAATTCAACTTTAAAAATGCACTTCATTATGGTTCAGACAAGAGGACTGTTTCATTCCTAATAAAAACTAAATCAGCAAAAATGTTACAGTTGTTGTTAGTCTCAACTAGAGATGTCCCGATCAGGTTTTTTGGCCCTCGAGTCCGAGTCATTAGATTTTGAAGATCTGCCGATCCCGAGTCCCGATCCGATCTTTTTAATATGTTGTTGTGATCAACTTTATAATGCCTCCAGACACAGACAGACTCACACTTTCTGCTTCAAGCTGCTTCTGAGTTCTACTTTGTCGATGTTTAACTAATAAAAACAAACCAGTAACAAAGTGATGTCATGCTGCAGACATAAATCATCCATCTGTATATTCTATCATATCCATATATGTTTAAATACTTAAACATAATTCTCTGTGCACAAAATGAGTTTGTGGTTAAAGTAACTTTTTGAGGAGAATCTTTTTTTCCTACAGCTGTTCAGGTGCAGAAAAAATGTCAACATTATTTTAACACTCTGCTCCATTTTTTGTCCAGAAAGAACAAACTTGTTTACTGACAATGACCCGGATCATTTCTTAAGTCATCAGCTCCTCCTTCACTCCTCCTGTTTTATCCTCTGACTGCAGCAGCTCTGAACAACTTCTTAATTAGACTATTTGGAGAAATCGTTTTGGAGCGACATTTAATCAGGAAGCTCCTCCTCAGAAAGCGCTTTTTTAAAATCTTAACATTGCTCAACTATTTCCCGACGGAGGGCGGGTGTTGTGACGTGGTGTACCTGCAGCACTCAGCAGAGTCTCCTCTGAGCCTGGAGGGAGACGCTGCGTAGGGACAACGAGTTAGCGCGGGTATGACTCGCTCCACGCCGGCCTCTCCGCCTTCTCCAGACAGAGCACTCCCGTCGGTGCGTGGCTGCTTTCCGTTCAGGGGGAGGACGAGTCCCGGTGGGTGTGGAGAGAGCAGTGAACTCGGTCGCTGCTGGATAAGTTTGCGTGTCTCCCGGTCCCGGCCCCTCCCTCCTCCTGGACCGGCGGAAACTGATTCAAACTCTGATTATGGTTAATATAAGTGCACAAATATAGACTATATATAAATCCCATGTGCTTTAGATTGTTTAACATATATTTAAAAACCCAAACTTCCTTCTGAAGGCATAGCGGCTTTTATTTTGGCGGGGCGATGTGCATGTAGAGGAAACCCGAGTCAAGATCGGGAGGTGACGTCCGATTCCGATCGAGTCCAAAATCACGTGATCGGGGCCGATTTCCGATCACGTGATCGGATCGGGACATCCCTAGTCTCAACTGTTGCTGATTTCCCAGAGGGTTTTTCTCAAAACCATCAATAAAGTAAATCTATCTATAATTTTTAAACAATTAATTGATATAGCCAATTAAAAAACGTAGGCCTCTTAAAAATAAAGAATAAAAAATGTGAACCATTAACAAAGCCCTTTTCTCAGCTCCTCCTTTAATTAATAGTGTTTCTGTCTGTAATTTGACTAAACCACTTGTTAAACCTCCTCTAATCAACATTTCCAGCATTAACTCTGTGCAGTGTGTAAATAACTCCAACACAGTGTCTCTAACACTGACTAACAGATTCTAGTGGCTAACAGAGCAGAAACCATTCAGACTCTCTGATGTTGCTCATCTCCTCCTCACCTGTTCTACCAGGTTTTCTAACTGCGGCTGCACCACCAGGCTCCCGTAGTTTTACTGATGGTGCGTTCAACAAAACGAGGACAAAACAGATAAACTGATCAACCGGTTTAACGCGGAGTCGTTGATGTTAAATAGTGGGACGGTTCTATCCCGCGCCCCTCTGGGGAACGAGTTACAAGGACAGCAGCTGAGCCACGAAACCTCCGTTAAACGTCACGTGAACGAGCGTTTACTCGGTGGTGGACACACACACACACACACACACACACACACACCGTTTGCAGCACCTGCAGCTCGCCCCGCAACCCGCATGGAGCTGCTCAGTATAAAAGTAGCTCGTGAGAGGACAAAATGCTGGACACCCCTGAAACAATCGCTGTAACCCTTAGGCCCATTTCCACTATCGGAACTTCAGGGTAATTTTAGCGGAACTTTGCGTTGCTCGAGTGTTTCCACTTCATTGGGCCGTCTTCAGGGTCATTTCAGGGACCAAAAGAGTCCCTGATCAGGGGCAGGTACTCAGATCGGCCCGAAAGACTCGCTGAGTGGGAAACGTGGTTAACTTGTGCTGATTGGTTGTGGCATGAAGGGAAATGATCAAAGCAGACTGAGCCGAAGTAAATTACCTGTGTGTTGTTGTCGGAGCTTGCAAAACGGCAGATGCATGCCGTGTCTTCAAGGTTGGATTAGTTCGTCATCCTTCTGTTCAGCACTCCCATCACTATGTATAAAAACAGCGAAATACGCAGCAACCATCGCTTCTTCGTCCATTGTTGATCTATTTATTATTCTCCACTTCCTTGTCTGTTGGCGCCTTTACGCATGTCAGTGACGTCGATGCTGACGTCTTACAAAAGTTCCGGAAAGGTGGGCATGTAATGGAGACACGACCACTGAGCGGAACGAGACAGCTGATTGTCCCGGTCAGAACTCATCTGGTGGCTCTGGTTTGTGACTCAGGTCTGGGTTTCTGAGGGAAGTTCTGACAGGTTTAGTATTTCTTGTTAGGTTAGTAACAGCTGATCCAAACAGTGGATCAGCTGTTACTAACCTTAAACTCTAGACTTGAAGTCTCACCATTCTTCAGCCTCATGCTCATGAACACACATACCGGTATTATGAACCCTTTGGCAGAATTCAAATCAGACATTTTAATCTAGATTAATCTAAACATTAATCTAGATTTTTTTTAAATTAATCTATACCCACCAATAGTTTTTAGTGTTATTTTTAAAGTTTTTTTCAATTTTACAATGTGTCTTTTTAATGTATCTGTTTTTAGTGTATGTGTTTTTAAGATGGACCTCGAGTTTGACAAATAAAGATGATTGATATATATATATATATATATATATATATATATATATATATATATAATTTAAATATTATATATATATATATATATATATATATATATATATATGTATATATATACACGCTGATATTGAATAACAAGCTCTTACTGTGAGGCGTTGTCTCTGTAATGTTTCCTCCTGAATTCTAATAGCTTGTTTTAACCGTCTGATTCCACTCAGCTGACAAGAGTGTTTTGTTTACCAACATGTGGCGCTCATGTATGACATCAGAGATTTCTCAGAGCCGGACCGCCCCGTCTGCTCGGTCACTTCAGTGTTCCAGAAAAGGCCGTATGAACACAACTGAGCCGTGTGGGACCAGACTGACCATTACTGATCAAGGCTGAGCTGACCTAGATCTGAAAACACCAGTAGGTTTGATCCCTAGCAAGCTAGGCTACAAACACAGATGATGGTGACACCAGTCTAACATGGTCACAGCTGACATGAAGGAACTAATCCCACTAACCTAATATGTGCAGCTGACCACCAGGGCTGGAAGGCGCCGTTGCGTCCAAAATCCCCGACATGTTTTCCAGCAGTGCTTCCAGTTTGACCTGCTGTCTCTACGTCTCTGCTAGCTTCTCACTGAGCTGAAAAGCCTTGGAGTTTCTTCCAGCGTTCACCAACAGCCATTAGCTGCTGTTAGCGCTGGAATGGTGGCTGATAGCAGGCTGCTGGACCTGAGAGATGTGCGTGGCCTTCCTGCTTTTACTGGCTGAAGACTCAGACCACAGGATCTACTGCTGGTTCTTGATGCTGCTGACAGCAACACCCTGGACACATGAAGACAACACAGAGACTGAGGAACACACACTTTCATTTTAAACTATTAATCTAAACCTTGTTTCTAATTATTCCTGAAAACGTCTTCATCCAGTTTAGTTCATAACAGAAAATGCTTGGTGAGAGTGGTGAGGGACTGAACCTCCAGCTTCCTGTTTCCAGACCTTTAATGTTGCTGAGTTAGCTGTAAATGTGTGTAGGACTCTGACATGTGGCTCAGACTAATTGCTGCAGCTGTAAAGAACTCAGTTCTAAACCACTGGGACCAAGTTGAACTAAATACAGCTGATCAATGTGGATGAAGAGTTCTCACTGAGCAGCACCAGTGTGTTGACAGCAGAGAAGCCCTACTACCACGTCACCGAGTGACGGATGAAGAACGCAGCTCTTTGGTGATCAGAGGAGGAATCTGATGTTATGGATGACAAAATGAAAAACTGAGATTGATTGATTTTTATATTGATGGTAACGAGTAGCTACATATAATTACTATGATGTTGATGCTAAGTCTGGTTAGAACCTTTAAAAGAAGAGCAGACGCCTCTTTCAGTCGGCCATATTGAGAATGAAGAGGTTGCTATGGAAACCAAAACAGCAGAAACTGGGTTTTCTGAATATAAGAAGGACTAAAGTTTGTTTTACTGTTTTGATAAATTGTTATTTTTCTCACATATTATATTTATTTAGTCTCATTAACAGTGATCACTGAGAAGAAGTAAACAATGTTTATTCATCTAAATAAAAACATTCATTCATTTATTGTTTATTCTTCAATGTTCTTTACTGGCAGGGATCTGCTCAAAGAAACAAACACACAATGCTCCGTCAGTGTGAGACAACTGCATCATGGCTCTGTTCAGGGCAACAACACAAAGCAACCATTACTACAACCATAGATATCATATATAAAGGCTAGATGAATCATCTGGGGTTCAATAGCGTAGCTACACAGCGGCCATCTTGGGGCAGCCATCTGACGTTCTGCTCTCTATGGCAGCAGATGGAAGGTCAATTTAAAGCATCAATTTAACTAAAAACACTCATAACTTGATAAAAATGAACGTTTTTACAAACGGGTTACTTTCTCACAAATCTTATTACGTGAATTTCCCGACCATTATCCAAGTATTTTGATATATATTCACAGCCACGTCTCTGACGTTTATAAAAATGCAAACCGTTTGAAAATCGGTTAAGAATTGAGCAAGTTAGAGGTATTTAATAGTACATGCTTCATTGACACCAGTGTTATGAAAGGGGGCAGCTGGTTGCCCCAAAATGGCCGCCGTCGTAGCTACGTCAGGGTCCATTGACAAACAGCACGGGTGAGACATCTAGTGATATATGTAGCAGATTGATTCCACCTGCTGCCGGGCGGCTCCTTTAAAAGAGAGGGATTCTGGCCACTCAGTAACAAGAACTCAGCTGGGGTGTCGCGTCTTCCGCCTGAGCGTTGTTCGGCTCCGGAACGGGTGCCGGGCGTGTAATTGCGTGCAGTAAGTATGTAGTTTCCTGGTGTAGTGGCAGTGGGGGTTTTGTTTTAACATACCGGCAGTTCTGCAGGGATCTGGTCCTGCCTGGGGGAACACGGGTCGCTTGCTCGTCTCAGGTGGTGGTACAGGGAGACGCAGGTATGTGTGTGCTTGTGGGTGTGTCTGTGTGTGCGTGCATGTGCGTGCGGTGCAGCCTGTGC
Source organism: Callopanchax toddi (assembly GCA_006937965.1). Classification (NCBI taxonomy): domain Eukaryota; kingdom Metazoa; phylum Chordata; class Actinopteri; order Cyprinodontiformes; family Nothobranchiidae; genus Callopanchax; species Callopanchax toddi. The sequence continues at coordinate 32,140 of SSNR01000171.1, read as the reverse complement.
TGAGTTGTGCTTTTCGCAGAGCGGACTGATTGGCTGATCATCGGAGCCTGCTGTTCTGTCTCCGTCGGTTCCTCCTGCTGCGTTGGGGGGCTGACGTGTGGCGTAGCCAGGGACGCTGGCATAGAGGATTGGAGCGCAGGAGCTGCAGCAGCGGCTGGCATTGGCGCCGTGGGAGGTACCCGCTGCCCGGCTGGCGGTGAGTGTTGGCACCCTCAGACGGACCGGAGAGCAGGAGCTCGCTGCTCCGGAAAAAGAACGTGCTGCGGGGCCGACCCTGAGATCAACGGCTGATTGGATCAAAATCCTCAGCAGTGCTGGACATTGGGGACTGACGGTTTGTCAATGCGGGCTGGGGGGGTATTTTAATGAAATGGTATTTTAATGGACAGTTCTTTTTGGGGGTTAATTAATAAAGTTGATTGTTATTTTGGCAACAAGTCTCCACCTGGTTTTGTTTGCCTGAGCCCTCGGGTCACATTTGGCGTTGTTGGCAAACGTGAATGAGGTGGGGACTGTTGTCTATGGTATTTTTGTTTTGTTTTTTTTGTTTTTTTGATGTTTGTGGGGTTTTATTGTTTTTATTCAGCAGGTCGGTGGAGACAGAACAGCAGTGTGTCTGGTGAATGTGCCTGAGGTTGTCATTACACGGTTAAATCATGGACCAGGAGCTACAGCAATTGAGGGACCAGGTCAAGAGTTTGGAGGCTGCTAATGTTAGCTTACGTAAAGAGAGGGACTCAGCCACCCCTGGGCCGAGTGCAGCCTCTTCTTCATCCCCGCAACTTGCATCCCTTCCCACCTCCTCCGTGGGCGGGGCCTCGTTGGGGGAGAGGTTGGTTTTTGTCCCTCGGGAACGTAAGTNTCAACAGACATCCACTAATTCTAAAAGATGGAGGGTTTTTGGATGGAAGAGCTTAGTCAGATTTTTTATCACACCCCACATCATCAATAAACAACGAGGAACCCAACAATTATGTTGGAGAAATTGTGGACATCGAAATGCAGATCACTCTCATCTGTTTTGGTCATGCCCAAAGATAAAGCAGACCAGGGACAGTATCTTGCAGAGCTGTGGAAAGATACTGGGCAGAGACATTCCCAAGGACCCTAAGATCATCTTGTTGGGACTGTTTCCAAAAGAAATGACTCAGGACCAAGACTTATATCTTTTTAAAATCCTGTTACTGGCATATAAGAAGGTAGTTACAAGGTCCTGGCTCAAAGGTGACCCACCTAGAGTAGATCACTGGATGGACATTGTGGAGGAGATCCATTTGATGGAAAGGTTGACCTTCTTTCTACAACTTAGAGGTCACTTATACTATAAATACTGGGCAAAATGGAATACTTACAGGAAAACGGTGGCATAGTCACCCACATGTGACTTTTCTTTTATAAGACTACAGTGTCCCCTTGTGTTCATTGTAGGGGTGCAACGGATCATCATCGATCCGTGGTTCGTACGGATCACCCTCTACGGTTCGGAACGCACGTGGTTCGCGGTTCATGTAGAGCGCGTGCGTCGCTAAATAATCCCCGACGTTCTGTGCTCACGCGCTGTGAATCTGCAGATTATTCCCCTCTTAGAAAAGGGTTTGTTTTGCATCACGTATAGAGGTTAACTCTGTTGGCTTCAGCCGTTTTAGAACACCAGAACGAAGGATCCCTGATCAATATCCAGTCTCTGCTGCGCACGTGCGCGCGCGCTGCCTCTGATTCCTCCGTCTCTCCGTCAGCTGGAATCTTTCTGATAGACAAACTAGATTCACCTGTTTGTGTCTAAGATAGCGTTATGTTGGGCTTTTATACCAGCTAATAAACGTTAATATAACCGGAGTTCAGTCAGGAGCCACAAAGCAGCGCCTCGCGCGTCACGACCCTCCGCACCCCCGACCCCCAGCTGTGACCGCTAGTTTGACAGAAGCAGGTCTGTGACCCTGAGGCGCGCATATGAGTCTATCTCCCCCATTAATTTGTTTTAATATGATTCATATTATATATGAATATGATTCTTTATTGACGCATCAGGTTGACATCCTGAGTTAAATGCAGTTTGTATTTATGAGGATTGAGCATAAAAAAGTTGCTCAGTGTTTTAGAAAATAATGAGAGAGCAAAGTTTTTTGTCTTTTCTTTTTCATTATGCTGATCCGAAAATTGATCCGAACCGTGACTCAAAACCGTGAACCGATCCGATCCGTGAGTTTTCTGATCCGTTGCACCCCTAGTTCATTGTGTTTTTTATTTATTTTCTTTTGTTAATTTTTGTATTGAGAAAAATGAAAGTTAAATAAAAAAACAAACAAACAAACTGCAGAGCAAAAACAAACACTGCAGTTCACAGCAGACCTTCCTGAGTGTTAGTTAAACTATTTCATCGTCTCAAAATGAAACTGAACTGCTGTTCTGTTAGTGTGTGCAGTATAGCACTGTGTTCCTCCCTCATCACCTCCTCTGTATTACACTCTGAATCGCTGTAGAACAGGAGGAGTCATTATATTTATATTTGGCTAAAGAAACTACTTATTATTGAGGTTATTATCTGGGTTATTTATGCATTGGTATTTAACGTGAGTCTCTGAAAACAACTGAAGTTAAAGGAAGACTAACTTCTGATAAAGTCATCGACAGATAAATGTGGTTTTAGTGTTAATATTGTTGAAGCCACAGCTGTTGACAGTTAGACTGAGAAACACAGCTAGACGAGCGGCGCGCGCTCCCGTGGCGACAGGCGCGAGCACCGCTGACCGGACGGTCGCCTCCTCCGCTCCGAACCGAACCAGGAACCGAACCTCACGGTGAGGTCCAGTTAGGGCAGGGGGCGAGCCAGGTGTCGCGCTAACCGCGGGCCCTTGTAGCTCCTTAGGAGCGCTCCAGTGTCTCCTTGGCTCCTTGTTGATGCTAAGTCTGGTTAGAACCTTTAAAAGAAGAGCAGACGCCTCTTTCAGTCGGCCATATTGAAAATGAGGAGGTTGCTATGGAAACCAAAACAGCAGAAACTGGGTTTTCTGTAGATAAGGACTAAAGTTACTGTTTTGATAAATTGTTATTTTTCTCACATATTATATTTATTTAGTCTCATTAACAGTGATCACTGAGAGGAAGTAAACAATGTTTATTCATCTAAATAAAAACATTCATTCATTTATTGTTTATTAGTGACTCAACCTGTTTGTTAGGAACAAAGAGACGCTTTTATCTGATCTCAGCTTCCATGTTTTAGATCCTCTTCAGGGCATTGTGGGTAATTTAGAGAAAGGACCTGTTCCAACTCTACCTGAGCTTCAGGAAGTGTTGATGGAACCGTGGTTGCTGCTCCAGGGGAACCGGAGTTGTGCTGTTGTCGCTTCACGTCACCAATTTCAGCACAGCTGTCCAATCAGGCCACAGACACAGGGCTGCTCTTCAATGTTCTTTACTGGCAGGGATCTGCTCAAAGAAACAAACACACAATGCTCCGTCAGTGTGAGATAACTGCATCATGGCTCTGTTCAGGGCAACAACACAGAGCAACCATTACTACAACCATATATATATATATGTAAAGGCTAGATGAATCATCCGGGGTTCAACAGCGTAGCTACACGGCGGCCATCTTGGGGCAGCCAGCAGACGTTCTGCTCTCTATGGCAGCAGATGGAAGGTGAGCATCAATTTAACTAAAAACACTCAGAACTCGATGAAAAATGAACGGATTTACAAACGGGTTACTTTCTTACAAATCTTATTACGTATAGACTTGAGATATGATACTTTTAGAATTTATGAATTTCCCGACCATTATCCATATATTTTGATATATATTCACAGCCACGTCTCTGACGTTTATAAAAATGCAAACCGGTTTGAAAATCGGTTAAAAATTGAGCAAGTTAGAGGTATTTAATAGTACATGCTTCATTGACACCAGTGTTATGAAAGGGGGCAGCTGGCTGCCCCAAGATGGCCGCCGTCGTAGCTACGTCAGGGTCCATTGACAAACAGCACGGGTGAGACATCTAGTGATATATATGATATCTATGGGACTAGCGAGCGCTTAGATTCCGTTAGCTTAGCATGCTAACCGCCCGCCCGGAGACAATCTTCTTCATCAAGTCGTTCTTTCAACACAAACACGGCGGACCTTCACCACATGCTCTCTAACAGCGCTGATATACCCGGGACAGCTTTCATGGCTTTGTTAACTCAACACAAACATGACGCTAAACCCACGTTATGTGGAGAGAGAGCGCTAAACCTACACCTACCTGCTCCAGCTTCCAGCAC
>SSNR01000171.1:0-27864 GCA_006937965.1 Callopanchax toddi | reverse complement strand
GGAAGGCGCCGTTGCGTCCAAAATCCCCGACATGTTTTCCAGCAGTGCTTCCAGTTTGACCTGCTGTCTCTACGTCTCTGCTAGCTTCTCACTGAGCTGAAAAGCCTTGGAGTTTCTTCCAGCGTTCACCAACAGCCATTAGCTGCTGTTAGCGCTGGAATGGTGGCTGATAGCAGGCTGCTGGACCTGAGAGATGTGCGTGGCCTTCCTGCTTTTACTGGCTGAAGACTCAGACCACAGGATCTACTGCTGGTTCTTGATGCTGCTGACAGCAACACCCTGGACACATGAAGACAACACAGAGACTGAGGAACACACACTTTCATTTTAAACTATTAAACTAAACCTTGTTTCTAATTATTCCTGAAAACGTCTTCATCCAGTTTAGTTCATAACAGAAAATGCTTGGTGAGAGTGGTGAGGGACTGAACCTCCAGCTTCCTGTTTCCAGACCTTTAATGTTGCTGAGTTAGCTGTAAATGTGTGTAGGACTCTGACATGTGGCTCAGACTAATTGCTGCAGCTGTAAAGAACACAGTTCTAAACCACTGGGACCAAGTTGAACTAAATACAGCTGATCAATGTGGATGAAGAGTTCTCACTGAGCAGCACCAGTGTGTTGACAGCAGAGAAGCCCTACTACTAGGGCTGGGGGAAACCGATTATTTTTAAAACGATTATTCGGGCGATTATTTTATCAAATAGTCGACTATTCTAATGGATAATTAGACGATTATTCTAACGATTATTTTTCTGTTGCACGATTAATAAAAACCATAAAATTTCAAATAAATACCCCCTCCGCCCCCAAAAAATGTAATAAATGACATAAATGTAAAACTGTTTTCAAAGCCAAACGTCTTCTGCTTAAAACAGAATCAAAGCAGTGTTCTACAACATGGAAGAGCTGTCAGTATTTACTCTTTTACAGTACAATAACTCTAGTTTAAAGGTTTGGAAAAAATACTAAGTTGTAGTACTAAACAAAACACTGAGGTGCACATTATGGACATTCCTGAGTGTTTAACACAAAATAAAGTGACAGTTTCTAAGGAAGAGCTGCAGTTTGACATCAATCTCTTGTTTTAAAGATTTAAAAACTGCAGAGCTATGAATTCTAGCTCACAACCAGGAAAAATTGATTCATCCTTTTTAAGGTGGAGGGACAGAGGGCTAATGGCATTGTGTCAGTGTGTGGAAGGAAACACCTTTAAAACATTCGAAAAACTGAGGAGAGAATATAACCTTGAACACAGGGATTTATTCAAGTATCTCCAAGTCAGTCATTTCTATAACACGGAAATAAAGAAAGATATCCCTGTCGGAGATAATGCCATTATAAAGATTTTCAGAGATGCATATAAGTGCCTTCCCAGTAGAACAGTTTCTAAACTGTATAGAGGACTACAAGAACAAAGGAGAAACACCACTCTGTATATCAAAACAAAATGGGAAAAGGAGTTGGGCGTGGAGATCACAGAGGGGGAATGGTTTTTGATGTGTATAAATCAACAGACATCCACTAATTCTAAAAGATGGAGGGTTTTTGGATGGAAGAGCTTAGTCAGATTTTTTATCACACCCCACATCATCAATAAACAACGAGGAACCCAACAATTATGTTGGAGAAATTGTGGACATCGAAATGCAGATCACTCTCATCTGTTTTGGTCATGCCCAAAGATAAAGCAGACCAGGGACAGTATCTTGCAGAGCTGTGGAAAGATACTGGGCAGAGACATTCCCAAGGACCCTAAGATCATCTTGTTGGGACTGTTTCCAAAAGAAATGACTCAGGACCAAGACTTATATCTTTTTAAAATCCTGTTACTGGCATATAAGAAGGTAGTTACAAGGTCCTGGCTCAAAGGTGACCCACCTAGAGTAGATCACTGGATGGACATTGTGGAGGAGATCCATTTGATGGAAAGGTTGACCTTCTTTCTACAACTTAGAGGTCACTTATACTATAAATACTGGGCAAAATGGAATACTTACAGGAAAACGGTGGCATAGTCACCCACATGTGACTTTTCTTTTATAAGACTACAGTGTCCCCTTGTGTTCATTGTAGGGGTGCAACGGATCATCATCGATCCGTGGTTCGTACGGATCACCCTCTACGGTTCGGAACGCACGTGGTTCGCGGTTCATGTAGAGCGCGTGCGTCGCTAAATAATCCCCGACGTTCTGTGCTCACGCGCTGTGAATCTGCAGATTATTCCCCTCTTAGAAAAGGGTTTGTTTTGCATCACGTATAGAGGTTAACTCTGTTGGCTTCAGCCGTTTTAGAACACCAGAACGAAGGATCCCTGATCAATATCCAGTCTCTGCTGCGCACGTGCGCGCGCGCTGCCTCTGATTCCTCCGTCTCTCCGTCAGCTGGAATCTTTCTGATAGACAAACTAGATTCACCTGTTTGTGTCTAAGATAGCGTTATGTTGGGCTTTTATACCAGCTAATAAACGTTAATATAACCGGAGTTCAGTCAGGAGCCACAAAGCAGCGCCTCGCGCGTCACGACCCTCCGCACCCCCGACCCCCAGCTGTGACCGCTAGTTTGACAGAAGCAGGTCTGTGACCCTGAGGCGCGCATATGAGTCTATCTCCCCCATTAATTTGTTTTAATATGATTCATATTATATATGAATATGATTCTTTATTGACGCATCAGGTTGACATCCTGAGTTAAATGCAGTTTGTATTTATGAGGATTGAGCATAAAAAAGTTGCTCAGTGTTTTAGAAAATAATGAGAGAGCAAAGTTTTTTGTCTTTTCTTTTTCATTATGCTGATCCGAAAATTGATCCGAACCGTGACTCAAAACCGTGAACCGATCCGATCCGTGAGTTTTCTGATCCGTTGCACCCCTAGTTCATTGTGTTTTTTATTTATTTTCTTTTGTTAATTTTTGTATTGAGAAAAATGAAAGTTAAATAAAAAAACAAACAAACAAACTGCAGAGCAAAAACAAACACTGCAGTTCACAGCAGACCTTCCTGAGTGTTAGTTAAACTATTTCATCGTCTCAAAATGAAACTGAACTGCTGTTCTGTTNNNTTTTCTCACATATTATATTTATTTAGTCTCATTAACAGTGATCACTGAGAGGAAGTAAACAATGTTTATTCATCTAAATAAAAACATTCATTCATTTATTGTTTATTAGTGACTCAACCTGTTTGTTAGGAACAAAGAGACGCTTTTATCTGATCTCAGCTTCCATGTTTTAGATCCTCTTCAGGGCATTGTGGGTAATTTAGAGAAAGGACCTGTTCCAACTCTACCTGAGCTTCAGGAAGTGTTGATGGAACCGTGGTTGCTGCTCCAGGGGAACCGGAGTTGTGCTGTTGTCGCTTCACGTCACCAATTTCAGCACAGCTGTCCAATCAGGCCACAGACACAGGGCTGCTCTTCAATGTTCTTTACTGGCAGGGATCTGCTCAAAGAAACAAACACACAATGCTCCGTCAGTGTGAGATAACTGCATCATGGCTCTGTTCAGGGCAACAACACAGAGCAACCATTACTACAACCATATATATATATATGTAAAGGCTAGATGAATCATCCGGGGTTCAACAGCGTAGCTACACGGCGGCCATCTTGGGGCAGCCAGCAGACGTTCTGCTCTCTATGGCAGCAGATGGAAGGTGAGCATCAATTTAACTAAAAACACTCAGAACTCGATGAAAAATGAACGGATTTACAAACGGGTTACTTTCTTACAAATCTTATTACGTATAGACTTGAGATATGATACTTTTAGAATTTATGAATTTCCCGACCATTATCCATATATTTTGATATATATTCACAGCCACGTCTCTGACGTTTATAAAAATGCAAACCGGTTTGAAAATCGGTTAAAAATTGAGCAAGTTAGAGGTATTTAATAGTACATGCTTCATTGACACCAGTGTTATGAAAGGGGGCAGCTGGCTGCCCCAAGATGGCCGCCGTCGTAGCTACGTCAGGGTCCATTGACAAACAGCACGGGTGAGACATCTAGTGATATATATGATATCTATGGGACTAGCGAGCGCTTAGATTCCGTTAGCTTAGCATGCTAACCGCCCGCCCGGAGACAATCTTCTTCATCAAGTCGTTCTTTCAACACAAACACGGCGGACCTTCACCACATGCTCTCTAACAGCGCTGATATACCCGGGACAGCTTTCATGGCTTTGTTAACTCAACACAAACATGACGCTAAACCCACGTTATGTGGAGAGAGCGCTAAACCTACACCTACCTGCTCCAGCTTCCAGCACTGCGTCGCTGCTGGGGCAGCCGGGAGCGCGCCTGAAGGACCCCTCAAATGCAGCTGCTACAAAACACCAGTAGGTGGCGACAAACAGCTAACAGTCACTGCACAGCAGTTTGACTGAAACTCCTTCAACTCTTCATCTCTGTTACACTTACAAAATACTATCAACACACACTTTAGAGTTGGCATCATTTTGACATGTTGGGATATGAATACAAGAAACATTTAGAAGAAAACAAAACAAAACAAACAGCTGGACTCAGATCAGTTTGGACTTTGTTTTAGTGTCTTAGGCTGTGTCCGGATTCAGGGGTAGGATGCTTACGAGGACGTGTACTTGCTGGTCTACCTAGGCTGGGTCCTTGCTCGACCGCTGTAGAGTCAGGAAATCTAAACCCTTTCAATAAAATATTAAATTCATTTAAAGTTTTATGGTAAGTCAGGAATTTCAGACATTAACCCTTTTTAAATGGATAATATTTATTGAAGTATAAAACTAAGATCTTTTTGGTTTAACAGGGAATTAATCAATACTTTAATAATCTGAAACAGAGACAAAATATAATTGATAAATCAATTTATTTTTATAAATGTCTAAAGATGATACAGGAACATGGATCAATGCTGATTTAAAGATGAAATTCACTAAAACAATAATACGACACTTGAGACATGATGATGAATGCACAGAGCCTTGAATCATTTAAATCTCTTTTAAAGACTCATTTCTACACGTTGGCCTTTAATACTGGATAAATGTGACTCCTTTACCAACTTTTATTGCTCTTATTATTTTTAATGTCGAATGATTTTATATTTTTCTGTTTTTAATGTCTAGTCATTTTACATAATGTTCAGCACTTTGGTCGACACCTTGTTGTTTTTAAAGTGCGATACAAATAAAGTTTGAGTTGAGTTGAGTGAGTGTATTATTTATGATTTTAGGAAAAATTGAAGTCTGGGTTTTATAAGACTAATATGGCTGGATTTAACTTTTAATTTAGATGTAATTTAGTTAGTTTAGTTATTACCAAGTAGCTCCTCTTATCAGAAGGATGAAAGCCTTACTGGATTCGTTGACGATCCTGTGGGTCTGACAGCCTTGAGCCGCTTGTCTCGACGAGTTAGAGTGGAGGTCTCCAGCCTCGGAGTGGGCCTGGGTCCGTCGGGGACAAGATCCCGTTGGACAGCTGGTAGCCCTGGGTACCGTAGTCCAGTAGGGCTCAGGTAACTCAGATGAACCTCAGGACACATGGTGTAGACTCCTCAGGCATTTTAACCAGTCCAAATTGTCTATTTGCTTAGAAAAAGATTCGTCGCCTTTTTGCAGCAAAGTTATCCCATCAGAAACAGGATAACAGGAGCAGGAACGTTTTGGAGAAACGTCACGTATCTCTCTCTCTCTCTCTCTCTCTCTCTCTCTCTCTCTCTCTCTCTCTCTCTCTCTCTCTCTCTCTCTCTCAACGTCTTAACATTCTGAATTTGAGGAGGTGTAAAACACTTTTGAGGAACCAAAGTTAGCCAATCAGAATTTGGGGATGGTGAGGTGGGAGTTTACCAAGTTTCAGACTTCATTTTATTCTAAAATCATGAGCAGAGTTTTAATTTAATAAAATGGATTAAATTCAATATACTGTCATTATTACACAGATATTAAAACATAGATAACATCATCATTCATGACTTTTCTGTAAAGGACTGTTAATAAAGTAAACCTTATTAATTCATCAAAAATAGATATATTTAAGTTTAAAATGATATATGTAACCAATCATTGTTTAAGCTTAAATTATCAATGTTGAAAACCTTAGTTAATCTTAGCATAAATAAAAAGGCATTGAATATATATTAATATTATTAAAGGATTTTTCTGAGAAATAAGGCAGAAAAAGAAATTCAAACACATTCCCAATTAATGTGACTGATTATTAATTTAAGTAATCAACTCTGGTTAACTTCACCGGTAAGAATAAATGATTATACATTAGGAATAAAGTCTTTTACCCTTAGGAAAAGAAAGAGTCCGGTTTGACCAGAATTTATTATTCCACATTCAGTAACCTTGGGGAAAAGAAAGTTAGATGGCAGTGTTTAGGCTCTTCAACAGCTGATGTTAGGATGACTGCTCCATTCCTTGGGATGTTATGGGTTTGAGCTGAAGGCGCTGTTTGTTAAAGCTGTTGAGAAGAAATCAGGTTAAAAGTGATTCTGTCTCAAGTTGAAGGTGTGAAGCCACGTAGATTTTTTCAGTTGTGCTCCTGTCTCCATATGTGATGGTCTCTGTTAGTGTTGTCACGGTAACAAAATGTCAGTATTCGGTACCGATACCAGTGAAAATCCACGGTTCTTGGTACCAATTCCGGTACCAAAGCAAAACAAAAACATGAATTGAAGTAAATCAGAGGTCACGCTAGACTTTGTTTTATGTCATTTTGACTGATGGTTTAAAAAAAATCCAGTCATAATCTATTTTTACCCGTCACTTATTGATTTAGAAATTATAATAATGACATTTTCAGCAACATTATTTCATTCCTTTCAAAACGTATTGTAATTGTTCCTTGACGTTTCATCCTCCACTGCAGTTTGGAGAACCTGAGTGTTTAATTAAGCTGCAGAGGATCGGGTGGTTCTGATGGTTCAGTTCAGTTGATCTGCACACCAGGTCCAGTTCAGATCATAAATCCAGACTGATCTAGAGAATGAACCACCTTGGTTGAACGCTCTCAGGGTTCTTTGAACCGCTGTGTTCCTGCTATTTACGTGCGAGTGCCTCTGAATGCAGTATTCATATGTCTCATAACTACACAGCTGATCACAATATTGCATCAATTAAGTGCAGTTATACCATTTGACGACATGAACTGACTGATTTAACTCCTAAATGTGAGATTTTCATTCAAATTCTTGTTTTTATTCTGTTCAGAGACGCAGGTGGAGGTGATTTTTGGTCTTTGTGTGTGTGTGTGTGTGCGGATCTCCAAGTCTGAAAACTTACACAACTTTCAGACCTGTTTTTAAATGAGCAGGTTTATAAATGAGGCCCCAGCCGGTGTCTATCAGCGCTCACGGAGCGAGAAACGGCTGCTCGCAGCCGACAGGCTGCTGTAGCGACTCGCCAATACAGCGCGGTCTGATGGCACGCGCACACAGACATACACACACACAGGTGTGTGATTTTAGTCTGTCAAATGACCAAAAATGATCTGATAGCACCACAAAAACCGGGTTGACCTGCTGTGCAGTACCAATAAATCCTGGAACCGTAACATTTAAATTGTTTTAGTACCAACTTGGTACTGAAGAAGCAGGTTTTTTTGACAACACTAGTCTCTGTGGTAGATCCCAACACGGTTAGTGCGTGTCCACCGGGTCCAAAGAGCGGCCTTTGTATCTTTTCCAGCTGTTCGGTTCTGCTCGGGAAGTTCACAAATATTTGTTAAGAAATGGCTGTGACATCCGCTCCAGAATCGATCTTGAATGTCACTTTATTTCCTCTCACATTTATATCTGCCAGCCATGGTCTTCACCAGACTCCACCTCACCCAGAAAAAGTCCATCTGCACCGTCAGCGACCTCATTCACAGTTGGGTTGGTCCTACAGACTCTACCATAATGTCCACGTTTTCCATAGATGTGGTATTCTGTATTTTTAGCTGGGCATAATACTGCTGCATGCGCTGGTGTTTTGCCACACTTGGAACATGTTTTACTGTGTTTTGTCTGCTGAGGCTTAAAGGATTTGAACTGTTTTTGTTCTTTGTTTCTGAATTTGTTTGGTTTGGCTTTCTGTAAGTGAACTGCATCCATTGCTGTTTTAACAGCCTCTCCTCTTAAGTCAGTTTGCTGTCTTTTTGTTGCCTTGCCATTGTGATAGCTTTAGCTAGGGTAAGGTCTTTGTCAAGCTGCATTCTTTCTGTCAGTGATGAATCCTTAAGGCCCACTACAAGCCTGTCTCTCAAAAGTTCATCATGCAGTGCACCGTACTCACAGTTTTCAGCCAGGGCGCATAGAGCTATTATGAAAGAGTCCACTGGTTCTGATGGCTGTTGCACTCTTGTTGAATTTTGCCCTTTCATAGATCACATTCTTTCTGGGGACAAAATGTCTATCAAAAGCAGTTTTAACTGCATCATATTGCTGGCGCTGCACACTCGTTAGCTCTAGCCCTCTTAGCACGTCGTCAGCCTCATCTCCCATTCAATAAACCAGAGTGTTTACTTGATTAGCATCTGAGGAGCTGTTTAAGTTGCTTGCAAGTCTAAAATGCTAAAACTTTCTTATCCACTTTTCCCACTCATGGAGCTTGGAAAAATCAAAAGGCTCCGGTGGTTTGAAAGTGAAGGTCGCCGCCAGGGATGCAGCCGCCATTACTGGAACTGTCGGCGCTGTCACTACCCGATCCATAACTGGAAGCACGATCAGTTCTGCGCATGCGCGAAGCCTACGTCACTACCTCTTTTCGTCAACGTAGCGACATTCAAGTCTTTTGAATGAGATGGTTAGCTCTCAGTTAGCCCTTAGCTTTTACCTACAGCTTAGCCTCTTTCTCGACTGCGCGGACCATTTAAACAATGGATACTGTTGTGTTTATAATCATGTTATAACCATTCTTGGGGTCACTGTTTTATTGAGCTAATCACATTTATGGGTAAATCACCTTTTATGAGTTATTATATGTTTCACGTTGCCTGAATGATCATGTATTAATGTTGTGTTTATATGTAATCACTTTGAGTCACTGTTTGATTGGATTTATCACCACACAGGAAGAACTGCATGTTATGGTTTTGGATTAAGGGTTATTATGTGTACTCGTGTATTCACTTAGATAATCAGAAATAGTTAGGAACACTCACAGAAATATCACAAAGAACTCAAAGTTCTTCACTCACATCAAGAACAACAAGATAACACTTCACACATTTGGGAGTCTGAATAGTTCACTCTCACTCACAGGAGATAAAAACAAACACACACTCACGTCGAGGTCAGGAGAGGAGAGTACTCACACATACAGAGGTCAACACTTTAATTTATGCATCCTAAATCACGGAAGTAATGGTAGAGCACACTCACATAGTTTGTACACTCACGTAGGTATTTCTACTAACATAATAACTACACTCACATAGTATTAGGACTTCGGTAGAAAAGAGCAAAGCGAAATCTAAGGGTAAAACATTATACTTTAGAGTTTCAGTCTAATCAGGTTTGGTGTGAGATTTACAACAGGCCTGGGGGAGGAACTCCTGGCCTTGCGAGCAGAGCAGGATGCCATAGTAACGGATAGTTCCCAGGCTTAATGAAGGATAGCAAATCTTCTGTCTGTCTGATAGGAAACCGAGAGTCTTGTTATTCTGTGATGCTATCGTAGAGTGTAAGCAATGAGGGACCGCCCCTCATTTGATAGGAAAACCCACATTCTTATCCTGTGATGCTATAAAGTGTATGCTCTGAAGGACTGACCTTCAGAGAGTGGCTGGGACCTCTTGAGGGAACAGAACTCTCTCCTTCTGCAGAAGTATATTAAACTGGTGTTTTTAACTATAACTTGTGTGGTTTGTCTTCCTGGATAACTTCAGATTTGTCAGAACTGGGTAAAGGTGAACGAGGGGATTTCTTGACCCCTGCTCACTTCCATACCTACGTGTATAAACATTTTATTACATTATGTATGAATATAGATTTAATATATACTTGTTAACACCTTAAAAGATACTCTGAACCGTAACTACCGTAAAATACTTCAATGTGATTAGACCGACCAAAACCGATCGGGTAGACCTGATCTGTACCGTCCGACTTTGCGTAGTAAGGATCGGGTCGTCCTGATCCATAACTCCTTTTATATTCTTTATTTTCTTTTACATTGTATGAAACGTCATTATTGTAAATTTTTTATTAAATACTTATTACTGTTACCATCTTAACAGATACTCTGACCCTTAATTACCGTAAAAAGGTTCAGCGGATGTAGACTCATTTCGCACATGTGCAGAACCGATCGGGTAACAGATTGGGAAGTGACAGCCGCGACTGCTCATGTCCCAGATGCCGAAGTTGATTGAGCTGAGCTGTCCGTAGTAGCTCACCAGCTGATCGCCAAGCTGACGTCTTACTTTTCCACCTCAAAGCCTTCCAACTTCTGACACCATGTTGTGTTGGGTTTGTATTTTTAATAACGACTAAAGCTGCAGGTGAACACCAAAAACTCTTTATTAACTTCCTGTTGACTTCCCCCTTACATCTCTCACCCCCTAGCCTGCTCTGCCCTCTAGTGGTACTAGTAGCACATGTAGTATAATAAATTACACTACAGTATACTTGTATAATTTATACTCCCAGTTTGACCTGGGAGTATAAAGTATGTACGAGGAGTGTGAGTGTGTGTACAGTGTCTATGGTGTGTTCACACAGGGCTGTGTGTGTGCATGAGGGTGGGAATGTGTGACTGTTATCTGTCAGGTCTTGTCCCTCCCTCTGAGGTGGGGCCACCATCCTCTGACTGATCACCTCCTTCTTTAAAGGAGCAACAGAAGCTAATGATGTAGCATTGAAACAGACACATTATCAACAAGATCATCAGGTAGTGAAGAAGTCAGCTTTAGGTCACTGTCTTCTGTCACCTTGCTCTGTGGGACTGAAGAAAAGAAGAATGGAGGAGATTCTTCAACTTTAGTTCCAGCATCCTCTGATCAGCATCCACTGAAATGAAGCTGAGTAACCAGTTGACTCTAATAGATTACTACATGAAATATTTAGGCCTCACTGTCAATGTGGACATGGATATTAACATCTCCTACTTTAATCACTTGATTAGTTTTCAATAATAAGTCGATAAAAAGTCCAAATCTTCAGAGCAGAAGTCAGAATCAGGACCAGGTGGAGGATAAACAACAACAAATACAAGAGTTTGTTCTGATTTCCACTTTAGATGAGAGGAACTGAAGGTCAAAGAATTCATATGAACACAAAAACAGGAAGTTTATTATCATCAATTTATTCAACATGGAAAAAACATTCAGATAAAAAAAAATCCACTAAACAAATCACCAGCTGACTAATCAACAAGAATCCTACATCTCTAGATCTGATACTACGAACACAAAGTTCTCTTGAAAATATTTTCAGAATTTAGAAAAGTCTAAACAAAAATGTTTTAAATCAACATTTCATGCACAAATAATAAAAGATGAATTTATTGACCTTGTTTTTAGGGCTGCACAATATATCGAAAAGTCATCCTCATCACGACAACAGGAAGTGTGATAGACCCATCACAGCGATTAATGCTTCTTTCAGATGATTCCATATGTGCTATATATCAACTCTTTGTAGGCTAATATAGAAGTATTTGACCAATCAAGCTAGCCCTTCCCACATGTGACCAATCAGACGGCGGTTTACGTTATGTGCCCGCCCCCTATGTAACCTGTTTGATTGTACTGGTGTTAGCTTAGCGTGGCTGAAAGCAAAACAAGTGAGGAAAGTGTCGGTGACCTCGTGGTTAAAAAAAACACGTATCTCATTTGAAGAAGCTCTGGTTACAAGAGAGACGAAATTCTACAAACACGCACTCTGCAGGACAACTGTGGGAGTACGTGCGGTGTGCGTTTGCTGGTGCGCGTGTGTCGTTATCGCATATCTCAGATTTTCTTAATATTGTGCAGCCCTACTTGGTTTACTTTTAATTCATGCCTGCTAATTTATAAACCTCTACTATTAATACATAAAGTAACTCAATACATCTGAATCAGAATAAAATGAAGTGAAATCTATTTGTCTAATTCATTTTCTAGTCAGGGCAGATCCACCCTGCCATGATGCTAAGCTAACCAGTTCATAAAGTCTTTGAATCCATCACCTTTAGAAATGTCAATATAACAGTAAATACATGTGTTCTATTCTACAGAAAGATGTAAAACTAATTACCTTCTTAGGGAAAATAAAACTACGTTGATCCTTGATTTTTTTTTAATACAACCAATCCAACCAAATAGTTTCTGATATCCACAGCTAAACTGTTTCCTTTTACGTCAGGTCTCATGTTTCAATAAAGACTCTGAGAATGACCGCCTTGTTTCCTGGAACTTCATATGTTTGGTTTAACGACTCATACGGCTAAACTTTTGTTCACAGATGGTTTCTCTCCTGTGTGAATTCTCATGTGTGTCTTTAAAACACTTTTGTAGCCAAACCTTTTTTTACAAACATCACATTCAAATGGTTTCTTTCCAGTGTGACTTATCATGTGTGACTTTAAATCAGATTTGTGACCAAATCTTGTTTTACAAACATCACATTCAAATGGTTTCTCTCCTGTGTGAATTCTCATGTGTGCCTTTAAAACACTTTTGTAGCCAAACCCTTGTTTACAAACATCACATTCAAATGGTTTCTCTCCTGTGTGAATTCTCATGTGGGTCTTTAAATAACTTTTGTAGCCAAACCTTTTTTTACAAACATCACATTCAAATGGTTTCTCTCCTGTGTGAATTCTCATGTGTGTCTTTAAATCAGATTTGTGACCAAATCTTGTTTTACAAACATCACATTCAAATGGTTTCTCTCCTGTGTGAATTCTCATGTGTGTCTTTAAAACACTTTTGTAGCCAAACCCTTTTTTACAAACATCACATTCAAATGGTTTCTTTCCAGTGTGACATATAATGTGTGTCTTTAAATCATATTTGTTCCCAAACCTTGTTTTACAAACATCACATTCAAAAGGTTTCTCTCCAGTGTGAATTATCATGTGTGTCTTTAAATCATATTTGTTCCCAAACCCTTTATTACAAACATCACATTCAAATGGTTTCTCTCCTGTGTGAATTCTCATGTGTGTCTTTAAAAGATACTTGTCAAACCTTGTTTTACAAACATCACATTCAAATAGTTTCTCTTCAGTGTGCATTCTCATGTGTGTCTTTAAACTACATTTTTGGCCAAACCTTTTTTTACAAACATCACATTCAAATGGTTTCTCTCCTGTGTGAATTCTCATGTGTGTCTTTAAAACACTTTTGTAGCCAAACCCTTGTTTACAAACATCACATTCAAATGGTTTCTCTCCTGTGTGAATTCTCATGTGTGTCTTTAAAACAACTTTTTGGCCAAACCTTTTTTTACAAACATCACATTCAAATGGTTTCTCTCCTGTGTGAGATCTCATGTGTGTCTTTAAAAAATAGTTGTTGTCAAACCTTGTTTTACAAACATCACATTCAAATGGTTTCTCTCCTGTGTGAATTATCATGTGTCTCTTTAAATAATGTTTGTAGCCAAACCCTTGTTTACAAACATCACATTCAAATGGTTTCTCTCCTGTGTGAATTCTCATGTGTGTCTTTAAAACAACTTTTTGGCCAAACCTTTTTTTACAAACATCACATTCAAATGGTTTCTCTCCTGTGTGAGATCTCATGTGTGTCTTTAAAAAATAGTTGTTGTCAAACCTTGTTTTACAAACATCACATTCAAATGGTTTCTCTCCTGTGTGAATTATCATGTGTCTCTTTAAATAATGTTTGTAGCCAAACCCTTGTTTACAAACATCACATTCAAATGGTTTCTCTCCTGTGTGAATTCTCATGTGTGTCTTTAAAACAACTTTTTGGCCAAACCTTTTTTTACAAACATCACATTCAAATGGTTTTCCTGTGTGAATTATCATGTGTGTCTTTAAAAAATAGTTGTTGTCAAACCTTGTTTTACAAACATCACATTCAAATGGTTTCTCTCCTGTGTGAATTATCATGTGTGTCTTTAAGAGACTTTTGTTGCCAAACCTTTTTTTACAAACATCACATTCAAATGGTTTCTCTCCTGTGTGAATTCTCATGTGTTTCTTTAAATTACTTTTGTAGCCAAACCTTTTTTTACAAACATCACATTCAAATGGTTTCTCTCCTGTGTGAAATATCATGTGTGTCTTTAAAAGACTTTTGTTGCCAAACCTTTTTTTACAAACACCACATTCAAATGGTTTCTCTCCTGTGTGAATTCTCATGTGTGTCTTTAAATTACTTTTGTAGACACACCCTTTTTTACAAACATCACATTCAAATGGTTTCTCTCCTGTGTGAATTATCATGTGTCTCTTTAAAAGACTTTTGTAGCCAAACCCTTGTTTACAAACATCACATTCAAATGGTTTCTCTCCTGTGTGAATTATCATGTGTGTCTTTAAAAGACTTTTGTTGTCAAACCTTGTTTTACAAACATCACATTCAAATGGTTTCTCTCCTGTGTGAATTATCATGTGTCTCTTTAAAAGACTTTTGTAGCCAAACCCTTGTTTACAAACATCACATTCAAGTGGTTTCTCTCCTTTGTGAATTAGCATGTGTGCCTTTAAAAGACTTTTGTTGCCAAACCTTTTTTTACAAACATCACATTCAAATGGTTTCTCTCCTGTGTGAATTCTCATGTGTATCTTTAAATAACTTTTGTAGCCAAACCTTTTTTTACAAACATCACATTCAAATGGTTTCTCTCCTGTGTGAATTATCATGTGTTGGCTTAGATCACTTCTATAACTAAATATTTTACCACAGTCATCACAACTAAATGGTTTTTTTCTTGTCTGGACCGCCCTGTGTGAGTCTACATTGTTCTCCACTCCAACACATTTCTTCTGAACCTTGAAGCTTGAAGACCTGACTCTTGAATGACATGTCACGTGTCTCTGAAGTGAGCGCTTATTAACAAACTGCTTACCACACTCAGAGCAGCTAACACATTTGTTGACAGTGTTTACACTTGACTCAGGGCTACAGTAACTGTCACTGTCTTCAGTCTCTGAAGAGCTGGAATCCTCTTCATCAGTGTTTCCATCTGGGTTTCTGGGAGTTTCTTCTCCTCCAAAGTCCTCTCCACCAGTTGCTGCTATCATCTGATCAGCTGAGCTGCTGCTTGGAAGATCTCCATCTTTCATTTGGTGCTGATGAAGCTGTGAGAACAGAGGTTTCTCTTTATCATCCTCACTCTTCAAAGGAACTGGAGTGAATGAACAGCTGGTGGGATCAGTCTCCTCCTTCACGTTGAGCTGCTCTCCATCCAGGCTGGTCTTCACCTCCTCCTGTTCCTCCTTCATGTTGAGCTGCTCTCCATCCAGGCTGGTCCTCACCTCCTCCTGTTCCTCCTTCATGTTGAGCTGCTCTCCATCCAGGCTGGTCTTCACCTCCTCCTGTTCCTCCTTCACGATGAACTGCTCTCCATCCAGGCTGGTCTTCACCTCCTCCTGTTCCTCCTTCACGTTGAGCTGCTCTCCATCCAGGCTGGTCTTCACCTCCTCCTGTTCCTCCTTCACGTTGAGCTGCTCTCCATCCAGGCTGGTCCTCACCTCCTCCTGTTCCTCCTTCATGGTGAGGGGTTCTGGCTCCTGCTGGTCCACACCAGGTCTCCATTCTTCTTCAGGAGCTTCTTCCTTAGTCAGCACCATCTGAACATCTGCAGGGAGACCTGAAACACATGCACATGTTGGACACCTTTCATTGAATATTCACACAGACGTCTCTTGTCTTATTGCTGAGGTCACTGAGTTCACTGCTGGACTGTCAAAACCACATCTAATGCTGGACGTCAGAAAACCTCCTGAAACTAGATCCATAGAGGACAGACATCCTTCTGTCAGTCCAAAACAGAGCAGATCACTGCAAGGAGGGGTGGAGGAAATCATCTGGAAAAAAAGTTAAGTTAGTTCACCAGCATAGAAATATTTTGGTTTTTACAATTCTGACATGTAACATTCAAACGTGCTGAAGCTGAGTGGTTTATTTTATGGAGGATGATAAAACAGCTGATCCCTGTGAGGTTCAGCTGTCTGTCTTCCCCTGGTTCAAATACAGGATCTATAATCAGTCAGTCAGTCATGTCCCAAATAATAAAACCAACAACGCTTCAACATCACTTTTTTCATATTTTCAATATTATCATCGATCAATATGAATTTTTTTTTATTGATAGGCTTTTTTTCTACACCGTCCAGCCTTATTTGACAGTAGAGGTGGAGGATAGGACGATATTAGATTGTGATGGATTAGAATGTGTTGATTGTAGGGGACAAAAGGTCAACAGGTATCACTGGTCATTCTGACCAGACCCTTCGCTCCAGAAACGATGAGAGCTTTTGAAGCCAAAACAAATGTTTATTTCCTCCTGTTTCCTCCAGCTCCTCTCCAGATGGAAGATCGTCACAATTCAACCTCGACACAGAGCTCTCTTTCAGTCCTAGTTTACAACGAGTTCTCTCAACTTCCGGTAATGCTGCTTGTTCTGCCCTCCCTGTGCGTCTGGGCGCAGATTGGCAGACAGCATAAACAGTTCTTCAAAGAAGGGCCAAAGCTTGAGAGTTTGTGCTTTTATTTTGAAGCCTCTTCAATGAAAGATTAATATTTTGTTTTTTGTTTTTTTTTTAAACTGTAAACATACAAAGAAAAATACAGTAAATGACAAGTTCTGACTGTCTAGTGCATGTTTACACAAGTACAAGCTATAACATATAGTTATATAGTTGAATGAACAAGAACATTAAAGGTATTTTTAACAAGTGTTGTCCAAAGTCTGCTAGCTTAATGCTAATGCCTATAAGAAAATATATTCAATGTTGATGATTAGCGTCTATGGCAAACAATGGCTCTGAAACTACTTAATAATAATCTGAAAAAGGTTTACAAACATCCACAGTACTTACAGACATATGTTTCAACACTCTCAAAAGGTAAAACAAGCCTGGATAACAACATTGAGCTGCAACTTTACTCCAGTGGTTACTGTGGTTACTGCAGGGACTCAACAGTTTTCAACTGACAAACAGAACTTCAATATTTTTCTCTCTGCCACTAGATGGCGATACTGTTCCCTGATTAAGGGCAGCACACTACTGGACTAGAAAGATGTGTGCTTTGGAGCTCCGCAGAAAAGCTCTGTATTATCCTACAAATAACGTCTGCTTCGACATAAAAGTTGCCCATACTGGTGTAATCTGGACTTGAGATCTCGTAACAAGACGCAAAGCTCTATTATCGACCACTTTTCATCTCGGGAAACGACACCAGGTGAAGCGAGCCCCGGTGACAATATGGCTGCAAAAGAGCAAGGTGAAGGGGACAGCGCCATACTACGCGAAATACAGTGTGGTAATGAAGCATTATCCAGAAAATGGATATACGGCTGAAATCAATCAGGCTATCTCAGGGCTGAGATCTTTGATAGACGGGCTGGGTTCGCGAGTTACGGAGGCGGAGGAACGAATTAGCACAGCCGAAGATAAGCTATCTGAACTGAACTCTCAGGTCTGGAGCTTGCTGAAAGAAAAAGAATTCCTCGTGGATAAGGTGGATCAGCTGGAGAATCAAAGTCGTCGTAATAATATACGTATTGTTAACCTAAAAGAGGGTGTAGAGGGAGCGGATCCAAGGAGGTTCTTTGCCGACTGGATTCCCACGGTGCTGGGGCAGCAGAATTTTCCTGAACCTTTAGTCGTTGAAAGAGCGCATCGTTCCCCGACATTCCGCCAACCAGGAGCGGAACGACCCAGACCCATCCTGGTCCGGCTTCTTAACTCCCACGACCGCGACAGAATTCTTCAGACGGCATCTACACTTTCCAGGGAGAAAGGCGAGCTGCTCACCCCCGATGGAGGCAAGGTGATGTTTTTCCCGGATCTGAGCGCAAACCTGGCGAGGCGCATAAGAGAATTCACCCAAGTAAAGAAGGAGCTACACGCAAAAAAACTTCGATTCAGCCTTCTACATCCGGCGATCCTGAGGGTCGTCCCGCCTAACGGGGAGAAGATCTTCAAATCACCCGAAGCAGCGGCGTCCTTTCTGCGAGACTTTACAGGAGACGCGTAGTCCTGCCCATCACCAGTGATTACAGCAGCGGCACCGAAACTCTAATACTGACGATATGAGTCCAGCATATCCTTTTTATAAAACTTTTACAGTACCTTTGGTGAGTGCTGGGACTTGTGCTGCTACTAATAATGCTCCGATTTCTACTCGTTTTTGGTTAAAGCGGACGTTATGTTTACATTTGAGATTGTTTATAACCTGAGCGGTTACAAGGTTACACTTTAAATTTGTTTGAAAAGCTCTGTTTGGTTTGGTTAATATGAAAGTGTCAAGGAGCATTCAAAGGAAGTCAAGGTTGAAGTTCTTGTATGGTGCCGAGTGTTCCAGGGGTCGGTGCTCACAACAATGGGGTGATTTTTGTTATATATTTTTGGTTGTTTCTTTTGGTATTTTACAGGTCTGTGTTCACTGTCTAGCATGGTTGGAAAAGAGTCACTTTCTGCAAGCACGCTGCTGAGAGGCAACGAGGTGAATAACGGTCATATCTTTATTCTTGTAATATGGATAGGGGGTTAAAATTTGTCAGCTTTAATGTTAATGGTATTAATGGACGGGTTAAAAGGAAGAGAGTACCGTCATATCTTTAAAAAATCAGGACGGATATAGCTTTTATTCATGAGTCACTTCTTACTGCTCAAGAACATAACAAATGAAAGAAGGGATGGATAGGCTAAATTTTTTCAGCTTCTTTTAATTCCAAGGCAAGGGGAGTCACAATATTGATAAATAAATATGCCCCCGTCATTGTTCACAATACTGTTATAGATCCACTGGGCTGCTATGTGTTAATAAACTGTTCAATTTACTCTGAAAAGTGGACTTTAATAAACATTTATGCCCCTAATTATGATGTTTCATTTATTCAGGACATTTTTCTTAAAGTATCAGGAGGTCATGAACATGTTCTTATAGGAGGGGACTTTAATTTTTGCTTAGACCCAGTTTTAGATAAATCAACGGCCTCCACTGTAAAATCTAAATTGGCATCTACTACTTTATCATTCATGAAAGATTTGAACTTTACAGATATTTGGAGGCAGATACATCCCCAAACCATAGATTACTCATATTACTCGCATAGACACAATTCACATACTAGGATAGATCTCTTCCTGTTGTCAACGCAGGTGGCCTGTAGGGCACTGGAATCGGATTACTTATCAAGAACGTTTTCGGACCATTCTCCACTCAGTCTTTTCATATCAATGCCTGAGAAAATACCAAGTATGTACAGATGGCGTCTGAACCCAACCTTACTTAAAAACAACGACTTCTGTAATTTTATTAGGGATCAATTAAATTGTTTTGTGAAATTAATTTCCCTTCTTCCCCTAATAGTTTTATACTGTGGGACACCTTAAAGGTTTATTTAAGAGGGCAAATAATTTCATTTACTACAGGGCTCAAAATATCGTATATGGCAGAAATGGATACCGTATATTAGCGAAAGAAATATTGGATATGGAAAAGGAATTTCAGTGCTCTAGGGATAAGAAATTATATGCCCTGCTAATCAACAAAAAACTTAAATACAATACTCTAGGCACTTAAAGGACAGAAAAAAATATTTTAAAAACAAGACAAAGGTACTGTAAGGCAGTTAAGCTTTCTATCAGTCAGTAAACGAGTTGTATTTTGTTCCAGTTTTGGTTTGACCAGTAAATGCAACACAGCCAGCTAGATATCATGAGAATATGTGATGTTACGCTCTGTTCTATAGTTGTTGTCTCGTCTCACGCAGCTCGCCGCATGGACACCGATAAACGTTGTCTGTGCCACAGCTAGAGACTGTACACAACAGAGTTTCATGCTGCTTCGATTATTCCGCCATTGTAACTTACCTGTTGCTGGAAGAAGTAAAGTCCTCGAAAGAAATCCCCTTTTTGTCGTGTATCTGCAGTACTCACACACCTCCATTACACCGGAAGCCCAAAGCACGACAACTGGTGTCAGAAGTGGGGATCTTCTACAAGACTTCTGTGAGTGAAACCAGACAAAGACTGTTCCCAGAGATATCCAGAACTAACTATAACTTAAAGATAAGCTACAATTAACCACGGTTGGATAAAAAAAGGAGGAAAAAGAGATCGTCAAAACAATAATCAAGCTGCTGCAACAGTACCGCGCGCCGTTTCCGGTCAACCCATTCAAAATAAAAGCACAACCGGAAGTGCCCGAAATAACAATAAAAAATGACGGAAGAACCACAAGGAGCCACAGCAGGATCTGTAGAGGCAGAAACAACCCCAATGTGGTTAAAAGCTTTCTTGGAAAATCAAAATCAACAAACAAGACAATTTCAAATTATGCTGGCCCCTGTCCTTTCACACATAACAGGACAATCTGCTGTAAGACATGAAGAGGGTCCAGTCTCCATGCTGAGAAGAAGAGAAGGACAAGCACCTGGAGCAACTGCCTCTGTCAATATGACAACTAGACCACGAGATCGTGCTCCCTTTGCAGCAGAACTGGAGGTCATAAATCAAAGAACTCGAAGCTCAAGTCCAACGAGATGAACCACAACCCCTGGGACTGATACAGGACGCAGGGAATCAAGGGACAGTGAACGTGAGGTCCAACACACACTTACCTACTAGGGGTGCAACGGATCATCATCGATCCGTGGTTCGTACGGATCACTCTCTACGGTTCGGAACGCACGTGGTTCGCGGTTCATGTAGAGCGCGTGCGTCGCTAAATAATCCCCGACGTTCTGTTCTCACGCGCTCTGAATCTGCAGATAAATCCCCTCTGAGAAAGGCGTTCATTTTGCATCACGTATAGAGGTTCACTCTGTTGGCTTCAGCCGTTTTAGAACACCAGAACGAAGGATCCCTGATCAATATCCAGTCTTTGCTGCGCGCTGCCTCTGATTCCTCCGTCTCTCTCTCCGTCAGCTGGAATCTTTCTGATAGACAAACTAGATTCACCTGTTTCTGTCTAAGATAGCGTTATGTTGGGCTTTTATACGAGCTAATAAACGTTAATATAACCGGAGTTCAGTCAGGAGCCACAAAGCAGCGCCTCGTGCGTCACGCCCGTCCCCCCCCCCCACCAGCTGTGACCGCTAGTTTGACAGAAGCAGGTCTGTGACCCCTGAGGTGGCATATGAGTCTATCTCCCCCATTAATTAGTTTTAATATGATTCAAAACTTTATTGAAGCATCAGATTGACATCTTGGGTTAAATGCAGTTTGTATTTATGAGGATTGAGCATAAAAAAGTTGCTCAGTGTTTTAGAAAATAATGAGAGAGCAAAGTTTTTTGTCTTTTCTTTTTCATTATGCTGATCCGAAAATTGATCCGAACCGTGACTCAAAACCGTGAACCGATCCGATCGTGAGTTTTCTGATCCGTTGCACCCCTATTACCTACCATGATGAAAGGAGGCAAAATAACACTGGAACTTATTATAACAACTGGCCGGAGCCTCAGAGGCCTAAATTAGCCACATTTGATGGCAATGAGGATTGGGACTCTTTCCTGATGCCGTTTGAACGCCAAGCCAGAAAACACGGATGGAGCGCTGTTGAACGAGTGGACAGGCTGCATGAGTGTTTAAGGGGAGCTGCAGTGCGATACGTCTGCTCACTACCAGAGCGCATAAAGGAAGATTATGTTCTCCTGGTGGAGCAACTCACTCAACGCTTTGGAAATAAAGACCCCCCGACCACAATAAGGAGAAAGGTGGGAGAACTTCGACAAGTACGGGAGACATCAGCTGAGTTTGCAGAGGAGGTGAGACGCCTGGTCACACTGGCATATCCAGGGGTAGATCTTCAGCTGCAGGACCAACTGGCAACTGATGCTTTTCTGAAGGGGTTACGAAACCAGAAAGTGGCCTACGAAGTCATGAACAGTGACCCAAGTTCCCTTGTAGAAGCCCAAAAGTTTGTAAAAGCTCATGAGCACAACTTCAGAGCTACTGTGGGCTGGGACACAGAAATAAAGAACAGGACAAGGCGCATTTCATGGGTTGATGAGGAGGACACATGTGAGGATGCTGCAGTAATATCCCACAGGGTCCAAGCTCCCCAGTATGTTACAGCTGATCAGTTTGCTGCACTGGCTGAACAAGTGAAGACTCTTATTAACACAGTGGGAAACCTACAGCTGTAGGTTGCAAATTTCCAGCCTACAAACACAGGAACCCAAAACCCCAGACCAGTCCAAAGCGCTATACCAGAAAGAAAACAAAATTATCAGCAGACACAATCCACCAGAGGGCGCTCCCAGACTCCGAGTCCAAATCGTGGAACAGCTAGTCCATGTTTTAGATGTGGAGAAACGGGACATTTTAGGAGAGACTGTGTAAGGCCACCCAGTCCCACGACTGCCAGGAACTATACAATGCAGTCAGATGGGGACGCAAACCTGGATTTCCAACTACAAGGCAGGCAGATTGGCTGCACCAAAAAAAGGGGTGAGAGTCTACAAGTTCCCTTGACCATAAATGGTATCCCAACACAGGCTGTGGCAGACACAGGTGCTCAGACAACTGTGATTTCAGAAAAGCTGTACCTGAGCATCATGAAGGACAATACAGCCCCTACAAGCCTACAACAAACTTACCTACTGAATGCAGGACTTGGAGATGGCATGAAAGCTAAATATGGACTTAAGGTGACTTTTCAAATTGGCTCCAAGGCTATCAATTGGGAAGTGCATGTGGCCCCCATAAGAGACTCTGTCCTCCTTGGATTGGATCTGATGAAAGCCCATAATGTTGTCATCTATACCCAAGGCAAATTTCTCATTGGGGATGACCTGGTGCCCTCAAAAATTGTGCGGGATGATGGAGCAGACTACTGTGTGGCTAGTGTGACTCTGGACGAAAACATCATTATGCCAGCCATATCTGAATGTGTTGTATGGGGAAAAGTGGAGGATCCAAAGCCAGGGGTTACAGCACTGCTAGAACCCTTTAGCGTCACAGACAAGGTAACCTCTGGGAGTGTCGTTGTTCACATGAAACAAAAGGTGCCAATCAGGGTGTGTAACTTTTCAACAGAGAAAGTGGCCTTACCGAGAGGAGTATGCCTTGGACTCTCCATCGAAGCTGAACCCCCATATAAACCATTGCCAAGTGAAACGCATAACGATACCAAAAAGGAGGCACCACCACTAGTGGTTGGAAGAGTAGCAACAGTCTCTGATATTCCTGAACATCTCCAAGGGTTGGTTGGGGTTAGGGCTACAGAAATTGAACTCAGGTGTGATAAACCACAGTTATTTTTTAACAAGGGGGGAAATCACTTTTTCCACACAGGGCCATGTAGTTTGGATTTTTTTTCTCCCTAAATAATAAAAACCATCATTTAAAAACTGCATTTTGTGTTTACTTGTGTTATCTTTGGCTAATAGTTACAGTGGTGTGAAAAACTATTTGCCCCCTTCCTGATTTCTTATTCTTTGGCAAGTTTGTCACACAAAATGTTTCTGATCATCAAACACATTTGGGGGTGCGACTCTCGCGTTTCGCGTACGTCGAATGCAGGCAAGAGAGGAGCGTCACAGAAATCCATCTGATAAACAGAACTAAGTTGGTGCAAAAATGTACTCGCCATGTGGCGGATGACGCTCCAAATTTTACTCGCCAAGTGGAGCAATTTGGTCGCATTTGGCGAGTGTTAATTTCGCTCTGTGCTCTGAGGTAGAGTGCACGGATAGCATATGATCCTGATGGACACTTATGGCCTCCCACGGCTGCAACGTGCTCTAGGGATTGGATCATGGGTTGGGGTTTCATTCTGGTCTCAGTTGGCCGTCTGCATGGTGTGTTTTCTGTTTTGTTCTTTTCCTTTTGTCTTGTTGTGAAACGAGGACGTTTCTTTTAGAAAGAGGGGAAGTATGTAAGAGACTTTTATGTTGACACTTTTATTTCTAAGTCTACCCGGAAGTTCCGGTGCTGTTCTGTTCCTGTGTGGTGTGTTAATAAAGACGCCGCCAATGTTGGACCGGATGACGGAGTCTGCGCTCTGTCCTTGTTCACACACGTAATAATAACCCGCACGGTTACAGAACCTTTAAAATAATTTATTGTTTGTTAGTGACTCAACCTGTTTGTTAGGAACAAAGAGACGCTTTTATTTGATCTCAGCTTCCATGTTTTACATCATGTTCAGGGCATTGTGGGTAATTTAGAGAAAGGACCTGTTCCAACTCTACCTGAGCTTCAGGAAGTGTTGATGGAACCGTGGTTGCTGCTCCAGGGGAACCGGAGTTGTGCTGTTGTCGCTTCACGTCACCAATTTCAGCACAGCTGTCCAATCAGGCCACAGACACAGGGCTGCTCTTCAATGTTCTTTACTGGCAGGGATCTGCTCAAAGAAACAAACACACAATGCTCCGTCAGTGTGAGACAACTGCATCATGGCTCTGTTCAGGGCAACAACACAAAGCAACCATTACTACAACAACCGGTGTAGGTACCACATCTGCTCGGCCTGCCAGTTCAGCTCGGGGCCTGCGCCTGCCGATTACGTAACACAAGCTGATTGGCTGAACGTATGACTAACGTAAGTGACTTCAACATGTTCATAAATGTTAGGTATGCACGTTAATGCTGAAGCTTTTGATTGGTCCGGACAAATACACGTTTGTAGTCCTTCTTCACTGGAGTAAAGACTACAACTTCGTTTGAATGAATCTTTAGATTTATTTACATCAGAACTAAGGAAATATACAGAATAATCCTACATTTATACAAACGGCCAGGCCTGCTAAATATATAAATACATTTAAAACATTCACACATCAGAACTGTTGTGCTTGTTTGGCACAGTCTGATGTTAATTTGATGTAGTTTCAAAACAAAGACAAGATCGTGTTTTTATTAACAAACTACAGATAAAGAAAACATCTAGGCAGTAAGAATCATGTATTTAATAACAAACCTGCTAAACTCTTTCCAAAACATGTGTGAAAGAACAGTATTGACAGGGGTTTACAGCGTATTTTGTCCAAGTGGCTTTGCCGTAGTGTGACGTCGTCGGTAGGAGAAGGACCCCGAGTCGATCTGGCAGCCTGAGCAGATGTGGTACCAATAGATATCATATATATCACTAGATACCCTATGTGGGACTCTACAGCGGCCATCTTGCTTCGTACAGCTGACAATGGAGCATGTACTATTAAATACCTCTAACTTGCTCAATTTTTAACCGATTTTCAAACGGTTTGCATTTTTATAAACGTTAGAGACGTGGCTGTGAATATATATCAAAATATAATGATAATGGTCGGGAAATTCATAAATTGTAAAAGTATCAAATCTCAAGTCTATACATAGTAAGGTTTGTAAGAAACTAACCCGTTTGTAAATCCGTTCATTTTTCATTAAATTATTTGTGTTTTTAGTTAAGCTGATCGCTCACCTTCCATCTGCTGCCATAGAGAGCAGAACGTCAGCTGTACGAAGCAAGATGGCCGCTGGCGTAGTGACGTCAGGCTCCATTGACGAACAGCGCGGGTGAGACATGTGATATATATGATATCTATAGCAGTACCTACACCGGGACTAGCGAGCGCTTAGCTTCCGTTAGCTTAGCATGCTAACCGCCCGCCCGGAGACAATCTTCTTCATCAAGTCGTTCTTTCAACACAAACACGGCGGACCTTCACCACATGCTCTCTAACAGCGCTGATATACCCGGGACAGCTTTCATGGCTTTGTTAACTCAACACAAACATGACGTTAAACCCACGTTATGTGGAGAGAGAGCGCTAAACCTACACCTACCTGCTCCAGCTTCCAGCACTGCGTCGCTGCTGGGGCAGCCGGGAGCGCGCCTGAAGGACCCCTCAACAACCCCTGCGACAAACCACCAGTAGGTGGCGACAAACAGCTAACAATCACTGCGCAGCAGTTTAACTGAAACTCCTTCAACTCTTTATCTCTGTTACACTTACAAAATACTATCAACACACACTTTAGAGTTGGCATCACTTTGACATGTTGGGATCTGAATAAAAGAAGCATTTAGAAGAAAACAAATGATGACAAAACAAACAGCCGGACTCAGATCTGTTTGGACTTTGTTTTAGTGTCTTAGTGTCATTTTAAAGTCGAACAGAGGTCATGAACAGAAGCCATGTGACTTTCTTTAATTCTAGTCCTGTCTTTTTGTTCTGTCTTCTTCATGACATCGTTCCATCAGAATGCTTCCATAGATCAGACATTATTGGAGTTGTTGGCAGCAGATTGACTTCTCTGTAGCTCTATATGTTGATCGTATCTGCACTTTTATTGCACTAAAAGAACAGCGACACAGGGGCACAGTCAATGACAAAAGAAAACTGTCTCCCTCCCAGCCTCCAGCGTGGCAGTCACACAGCTTCTGCTCAAATCAAGATGTATAAAGCAAATAAATATAACTTATATTTAAAGTAACACAATCTGTGTTGTATTACCTCATTATAACAACAAGGCAGTTTAAAATATATGTGCAAAAAAATTATAAAAATAAAATTCACACTGTGCAACTTTATGCAGCCCTTTCACAAAAGAACACAAAAAAACAACAATTCTGTAACATACCTAAAAGAACAGGGGCACAGTCAATGACTAAAGAAAACTGTCTCCCTCCCAGCCTCCTGCAGATCAGAAACCAGCATGTAAAAATTAAAACTAGTTTTTCACAAAACAATTTACAACCTTTCTCACAACTAAAACACATTACTGCACTTAGGAACAAAAGAAAATCAACGTGTGCTCATTTTTAACCTGGTTCCACAAAAATAAGGACTTTTAACAATGCTAGCAAAACCTGGAAGAGACAGCAAACAACACATCTTACCAGCGTGGCAGTCACACAGCTTCTGCTGTTAAGCTGCAACCACGCGACCAATGCGTCCCCTGTGTGCCACTAATAAAACTCCCACCTGCAACAACAGGCAGCTAGGAACCCAAACCTTACATTCATTTGTTTAAATAATAAAATAAAATACAAGAAAAATAACATTTGCTGATTGAAAATATTAAAAAAAAAGAGTTTTGAGAATGTTCATCAACATAAAGCAATATAATTAAACAAAGTGAATCAGCTACACAGTGATCTAGCCGTGATGAGACAAAAGCATGAAAACCTGTCTCCAATTCATCAACCATGTGACACAGTTTAGAACTGTTCCTCAAGTGATGGTGCAGCCTGGTGGATCAGACGAAGTGGATCAGGCCTGGTGGATCAGACGAGGTGGATCAGGCCTGGTAGATCAGACCAGGTGGATCAGGCCTGGTGGATCAGATCAGGTGGATCAGGCCTGGTGGATCAGATCAGGTGGATCAGATCAGGTGGATCAGATGAGGTGGATCAGATCAAGTGGATCAGATCAGATGGATCAGATCAGGTGGATCAGATGAGGTGGATCGGTCCTGGAGAATGTGATATATCTGCCAGATGGGAGGAGTTTAAACAGTCCATGTAAGGAGTGTGACATATATATCATATATAATGGTATATATACCTAGATATACTACCTGTTATGCTGTTCACCAATGGACCCTGACATAGCTACACGGCGGCCATCTTACCACAGACAGCTGCTCCCTTTCATAACATTGGTGTTAATGGATCATGTACTATTAAATACCTCTAACTTGCTCAATTTTTAACCGATTTTCAAACAGTTTGCTTTGTTATAAACATCAGAGACATGGCTGTGAAATATATCAGTAATGGCTGGGAAACTCATAAACTGTAAAGCCTATACATAATAATGTTTGTAAAAAAAAAA